>OZ026854.1:24519482-24848398 GCA_964023215.1 Eledona agricola
GGTTTAGTTTGTTGTGGTAAGGGTTAGTTGGTGATGATTTAGAGTAGCCGAAGTAATTTAGGTGGGTCTGGCATAGTTTGTTATGATTTGTACACCTTTTTTTGTAATTTTAAGATTATATGGTTTGGTTTGTTGTGGTAAGGGATAGTTGGGTGTGATTTACGGTAGCCGAAGTAATTTAGGTGATTATGGTTTAGTTTGTTATGGTTTTTAGCATTTTTTTGTAATTTTAAAGTGATTGGGCTTAGGTTGTTGCTGTAAAATGTAGTTGGGGGTGATTTTTGATAGCCGAAGTAATTTAGGTGAGTTTGGCATAGTTTGCTATGGTTAGTAGCATTTTTTTGTAATTTAAAAGTGATTGGGTTTAGTTTGTTGTGGTAAGGGTTAGTTGGTGATGATTTAGAGTAGCCGAAGTAATTTAGGTGAGTCTGGCATAGTTTGTTATGATTTGTACACCTTTTTTTGTAATTTTGAGAAGATATGGTTTGGTTTGTTGTGATAAGGGATAGTTGGGGGTGATTTACGGTAGCCGAAGTAATTTGGGTGATTCTGGTATAGTTTGTTATGATTTTTAGCATTTTTTTGTAATTTTAAAGTGATTGGGCTTAGTTTGTTGCTGTAAAGTGTAGTTGGGGGTGATTTTTGATAGCCGAAGTAATTTAGGTGAGTTTGGCATAGTTTGCTATGGTTAGTAGCATTTTTTTGCAATTTAATAGTGATTGGGTTTAGTTTGTTGTGGTAAGGGTTAGTTGGTGATGATTTAGAGTAGCCGAAGTAATTAAGGTGAGTCTGGCAGAGTTTGTTATGATTTGTACACCTTTTTTTGTAATTTTAAGATAATATGGTTTGGTTTGTTGTGGTGAGGGATAGTTGGGGGTGATTTACAGTAGCCAAAGTAATTTAGGTGATTCTGGTATAGTTTGTTATGATTTTTAGCATTTTTTTGTAATTTTAAAGTGATTGGGTTTAGTTTGTTGCTGTTAAGTGTAGTTGGGGGTGATTTTTGATAGCCGAAGTAATTTAGGTGAGTTTGGCTTATTTTGCTATGGTTAGTAGCATTTTTTTGTAATTTAAAAGTGATTGGGTTTAGCTTGTTGTGGTAAGGGTTATTTGGTGATGATTTAGAGTAGCTGAAGTAATTTAGGTGAGTCTGGCATAGTTTGTTATGATTTGTACACCTTTTTTTGTAATTTTAAGATGATATGGTTTGGTTTGTTGTGGTAAGGGATAGTTGGGGGTGATTTACAGTAGCCGAAGTAATTTAGGTGATTCTGGTATAGTTTGTTATGATTTTTAGCATTTTTTTGTAATTTTAAAGTGATTGGGCTTAGTTTGTTGCTGTAAAGTGTAGTTGGGGGTGATTTTTGATAGCCGAAGTAATTTAGGTGAGTTTGGCATAGTTTGCTATGGTTAGTAGCATTTTTTTGTAATTTAAAAGTGATTGGGTTTAGTTTCTTGTGGTAAGGGTTAGTTGGTGATGATTTAGAGTAGCCGGAGTAATTTAGGTGAGTCAGGCATAGTTTGTTATGATTTGTACAACTTTTTTTGTAATTTTAAGATGATATGGTTTGGTTTGTTGTGGTAAAGGATAGTTGGGGGTGATTTACGGTAGCCGAAGTAATTTGGGTGATTCTGGTATAGTTTGTTATGATTTTTAGCATTTTTTTGTAATTTTAAAGTGATTGGGCTTAGTTTGTTGCTGTAAAGTGTAGTTGGGGGTGATTTTTGTTAGCCGAAGTAATTTTGGTGAGTTTGGCATAGTTTGCTATGGTTAGTAGCATTTTTTTGTAATTTAAAAGTGATTGGGTTTAGTTTGTTGTGGTAAGGGTTAGTTGGTGATGATTTAGAGTAGCCGAAGTAATTTAGCTGAGTCTGGCATAGTTTGTTATGATTTGTACACCTTTTTTTGTAATTTTGAGAAGATATGGTTTGGTTTGTTGTGGTAAGGGATAGTTGGGGGTGATTTACAGTAGCACAAGTAATTTAGGTGATTCTGGTATAGTTTGTAATGATTTTTAGCATTTTTTTTGTAATTTTAAAGTGATTGGGCTTAGTTTGTTGCTGTAAAGTGTAGTTGGGGGTGATTTTTGATAGCCGAAGTAATTTAGGTGCGTTTGGCATAGTTTGCTATGGTTAGTAGCATTTTTTTGTAATTTAAAAGTGATTGGGTTTAGTTTGTTGTGGTAAGGGTTAGTTGGTGATGATTTAGAGTAGCCGAAGTAATTTAGGTGAGTCTGGCATACTTTGTTATGATTTGTACACCTTTTTTTGTAATTTTAAGATGATATGGTTTGGTTTGTTGTGGTAAGGGATAGTTGGGGGTGATTTACGGTAGCCGAAGTAATTTGGGTGATTCTGGTATAGTTTGTTATGATTTTTAGCATTTTTTTGTAATTTTAAAGTGATTGGGCTTAGTTTGTTGCTGTAAGTGTAGTTGGGGGTGATTTTTGATAGCCGAAGTAATTTTGGTGAGTTTGGCATAGTTTGCTATGATTAATAGCATTTTTTTGTAATTTAAAAGTGATTGGGTTTAGTTTGTTGTGGTAAGGGTTAGTTGGTGATGATTTAGAGTAGCCGAAGTAATTTAGCTGAGTCTGGCATAGTTTGTTATGATTTGTACACCTTTTTTTGTAATTTTAAGATGATATGGTTTGGTTTGTTGTGGTAAGGGATAGTTGGGGGTGATTTACGGTAGCCGAAGTAATTTGGGTGATTCTGGTATAGTTTGTTATGATTTTTAGCATTTTTTTGTAATTTTAAAATGATTGGGTTTAGTTTGTTGCTGTAAAGTGTAGTTGGGGGTGATTTTTGATAGCCGAAGTAATTTAGGTGAGTTTGGCATAGTTTGCTATGGTTAGTAGCATTTTTTTGTAATTTTAAAGTGATTGGGTTTAGTTTGTTGTGGTAAGGGTTAGTTGGTGATGATTTAGAGTAGCCGAAGTAATTTAGGTGAGTCTGGCATAGTTTGTTATGATTTGTACACCTTTTTTTGTAATTTTAAGATTATATGGTTTGGTTTGTTGTGGTAAGGGATGGTTGGGGGTGATTTACGGTAGCCGAAGTAATTTAGGTTATTCTGGTATAGTTTGTTATGATTTTTAGCGTTTTTTTGTAATTTTAAAGTGATTGAGCTTAGTTTGTTGCTGTAAAGTGTAGTTGGGGGTGATTTATTGTAGCCGAAGTAATTTAGGTGAGTTTGGCATAGTTTGCTATGGTTAGTAGCATTTTTTTGTAATTTAAAAGTGATTGGGTTTAGTTTGTTGTGGTAAGGGTTAGTTGGTGATGATTTAGAGTAGCCGAAGTAATTTAGGTGATTCTGGCATAGTTTGTTATGATTTGTACACCTTTTTTTGTAATTTAAAGATGATATGGTTTGGTTTGTTGTGGTAAGGGATAGTTGGGGGTGATTTACGGTAGCCGAAGTAATTTGGGTGATTCTGGTATAGTTTGTTATGATTTTTAGCATTTTTTTGTAATTTTAAAGTGATTGGGCTTAGTTTGTTGCTGTAAAGTGTAGTTGGGGGTGATTTTTGATAGCCGAAGTAATTTAGGTCAGTTTGGCATAGTTTGCTATGGTTAGTAGCATTTTTTTGCAATTTAATAGTGATTGGGTTTAGTTTGTTGTGGTAAGGGTTAGTTGGTGATGATTTAGAGTAGCCGAAGTAATTAAGGTGAGTCTGGCATAGTTTGTTATGATTTGTACACCTTTTTTTGTAATTTTAAGATAATATGGTTTGGTTTGTTGTGGTAAGGGATAGTTGGGGGTGATTTACAGTAGCCAAAGTAATTTAGGTGATTCTGGTATAGTTTGTTATGATTTTTAGCATTTTTTTGTAATTTTAAAGTGGTTGGGCTTAGTTTTTTGCTGTAAAGTGTAGTTGGGGATGATTTTTGATAGCCGAAGTAATTTAGGTGAGTTTGGCATAGTTTGCTATGGTTAGTAGCATTTTTTTGTAATTTAAAAGTGATTGGGTTTAGTTTGTTGTGGTAAGGGTTAGTTGGTGATGATTTAGAGTAGCCGAAGTAATTTAGGTGAGTCTGGCATAGTTTGTTATGATTTGTACACCTTTTTTTGTAATTTTGAGAAGATATGGTTTGGTTTGTTGTGATAAGGGATAGTTGGGGGTGATTTACGGTAGCCGAAGTAATTTGGGTGATTCTGGTATAGTTTGTTATGATTTTTAGCATTTTTTTGTAATTTTAAAGTGATTGGGCTTAGTTTGTTGCTGTAAAGTGTAGTTGGGGGTGATTTTTGATAGCCGAAGTAATTTAGGTGAGTTTGGCATAGTTTGCAATGGTTAGTAACATTTTTTTGTAATTTAATAGTGATTGGGTTTAGTTTGTTGTGGTAAGGGTTAGTTGGTGATGATTTAGAGTAGCCGAAGTAATTTAGGTGTGTCTGGCATAGTTTGTTATGATTTGTACAACTTTTTTTGTAATTTTAAGATGATATGGTTTGGTGTGTTGCGGTAAGGGATAGTTGGGTGTGATTTACGGTAGCCGAAGTAATTTAGGTGATTCTGGTATAGTTTGTTATGATTTTTAGAATTTTTTTGTAATTTTAAAGTGATTGGGCTTAGTTTGTTGCTGTAAAGTGTAGTTGGGGGTGATTTTTGATAGCCGAAGTTATTTAGGTGAGTTTGGCATAGTTTGCTATGGTTAGTAGCATTTTTTTGTAATTTAAAAGTGATTGGGTTTAGTTTGTTGTGGTAAGGGTTAGTTGGTGATGATTTAGAGTAGCCGAAGTAATTTAGGTGAGTTTGGCATAGCTTGTTATGATTTGTACACCTTTTTTTGTAATTTTAAGATGATATGGTTTGGTTTGTTGTGGTAAGGGATAGTTGGGGGTGATTTACGGTAGCCGAAGTAATTTGGGTGATTCTGGTATAGTTTGTTATAATTTTTAGCATTTTTTTGTAATTTTAAAGTGATTGGGCTTAGTTTGTTGCTGTAAAGTGTAGTTGGGGGTGATTTTTGATAGCCTAAGTAATTTAGGTGAGTTTGGCATAGTTTGCTATGGTTAGTAGCATTTTTTTGTAATTTAATAGTGATTGGGTTTAGTTTGTTGTGGTAAGGCTTAGTTGGTGATGATTTAGAGTAGCCGAAGTAATTAAGGTGAGTCTGGCATAGTTTGTTATGATTTGTACACCTTTTTTTGTAATTTTAAGATAATATGGTTTGGTTTGTTGTAATAAGGGATAGTTGGGGGTGATTTACAGTAGCCGAAGTAATTTAGGTGATTCTGGTATAGTTTGTTATGATTTTTAGCATTTTTTTGTAATTTTAAAGTTATTGGGCTTAGTTTGTTGCTGTAAAGTGTAGTTGGGGGTGATTTTTGTTAGCCGAAGTAATTTAGGTGAGTTTGGCATAGTTTGCTATGGTTAGTAGCATTTTTTTGTAATTTAAAAGTGATTGGGTTTAGTTTGTTGTTGTAAGGGTTAGTTGGTGATGATTTAGAGTAGCCGAAGTAATTTAGGTGAGTCTGGCATAGTTTGTTATGATTTGTACACCTTTTTTTGTAATTTTAAGATGATATGGTTTGGTTTGTTGTGGTAGAGGATAGTTGGGGGTGATTTACGGTAGCCGAAGTAATTTAGGTGATTCTGGTATAGTTTGTTATGATTTTTAGCATTTTTTTGTAATTTTAAAGTGATTGGGCTTAGTTTGTTGCTGTAAAGTGTAGTTGGGGGTGGTTTTTGATAGCCGAAGTAATTTAGGTGAGTTTGGCATAGTTTGCCATGGTTAGTAGCATTTTTTTGTAATTTAATAGTCATTGGGTTTAGTTTGTTGTGGTAAGGGTTAGTTGGTGATGATTTAGAGTAGCCGAAGTAATTAAGGTGAGTCTGGCATAGTTTGTAATGATTTGTACACCTTTTTTTGTAATTTTAAGATAATATGGTTTGGTTTGTTGTGGTAAGGGATAGTTGGGGGTGATTTACAGTAGCCGAAGTAATTTAGGTGATTCTGGTATAGTTTGTTATGATTTTTAGAATTTTTTTGTAATTTTAAAGTTATTGGGCTTAGTTTGTTGCTGTAAAGTGTAGTTGGGTTGATTTATTGTAGCCGAAGTAATTTAGGTGGGTTTGGCATAGTTTGCTATGGTTAGTAGCATTTTTTTGTAATTTAAAAGTGATTGGGTTTAGTTTGTTGTGGTAAGGGTTAGTTGGTGGTGATTTAGAGTAGCCGAAGTAATTTAGGTGAGTCTGGCATAGTTTGTTATGATTTGTACACCTTTTTTTGTAATTTTAAGATGATATGGTTTGGTTTGTTGTGGTAAGGGATAGTTGGGGGTGATTTACGGTAGCCGAAGTAATTTGGGTAATTCTGGTATAGTTTGTTATGATTTTTAGCATTTTTTTGTAATTTTAAAGTGATTGGGCTTAGTTTGTTGCTGTAAAGTGTAGTTGGGGGTGATTTTTGATAGCCGAAGTAATTTAGGTGAGTTTGGCATAGTTTGCTATGGTTAGTAGCATTTTTTTGTAATTTAATAGTGATTGGGTTTAGTTTGTTGTGGTAAGGCTTAGTTGGTGATGATTTAGAGTAGCCGAAGTAATTAAGGTGAGTCTGGCATAGTTTGTTATGATTTGTACACCTTTTTTTGTAATTTTAAGATAATATGGTTTGGTTTGTTGTAATAAGGGATAGTTGGGGGTGATTTACAGTAGCCGAAGTAATTTAGGTGATTCTGGTATAGTTTGTTATGATTTTTAGCATTTTTTTGTAATTTTAAAGTTATTGGGCTTAGTTTGTTGCTGTAAAGTGTAGTTGGGAGTGATTTTTGTTAGCCGAAGTAATTTAGGTGAGTTTGGCATAGTTTGCTATGGTTAGTAGCATTTTTTTGTAATTTAAAAGTGATTGGGTTTAGTTTGTTGTTGTAAGGGTTAGTTGGTGATGATTTAGAGTAGCCGAAGTAATTTAGGTGAGTCTGGCATAGTTTGTTATTATTTGTACACCTTTTTTTGTAATTTTGAGAAGATATGGTTTGGTTTGTTGTGATAAGGGATAGTTGGGGGTGATTTACGGTAGCCGAAGTAATTTGGGTGATTCTGGTATAGTTTGTTATGATTTTTAGCATTTTTTGTAATTTTAAAGTGATTGGGCTTAGTTTGTTGCTGTAAAGTGTAGTTGGGGGTGATTTTTGATAGCCGAAGTAATTTAGGTGAGTTTGGCATAGTTTGCTATGGTTAGTAGCATTTTTTTGTAATTTAATAGTGATTGGGTTTAGTTTGTTGTGGTAAGGGTTAGTTGGTGATGATTTAGAGTAGCCGAAATAATTAAGGTGAGTCTGGCATAGTTTGTTATGATTTGTACATTTTTTTTTGTAATTTTAAGATAATATGGTTTGGTTTGTTGTGGTAAGGGATAGTTGGGGGTGATTTACAGTAGCCGAAGTAATTTAGGTGATTCTGGTATAGTTTGTTATGATTTTTAGCATTTTTTTGTAATTTTAAAGTGATTGGGCTTAGTTTGTTGCTGTAAAGTGTAGTTGGGGGTGATTTTTGTTAGCCGAAGTAATTTAGGTGAGTTTGGCATACTTTGCTATGGTTAGTAGCATTTTTTTGTAATTTAAAAGTGATTGGGTTTAGTTTGTTGTGGTAAGGGTTAGTTGGTGATGATTTAGAGTAGCCGAAGTAATTTAGGTGAGTCTGGCATAGTTTGTTATGATTTGTACACCTTTTTTTGTAATTTTAAGATAATATGGTTTGGTTTGTTGTGGTAAGGGATAGTTGGGGGTGATTTACGGTAGCCGAAGTAATTTAGGTGATTCTGGTATAGTTTGTTATGATTTTTAGAATTTTTTTGTAATTTTAAAGTGATTGGGCTTAGTTTGTTGCTGTAAAGTGTATTTGGGGGTGATTTTTGATAGCCGAAGTAATTTGGGTGAGTTTGGCTTATTTTGCTATTATTAGTAGCATTTTTTTGTAATTTAAAGTGATTGGGTTTAGTTTGTTGTGGTAAGGGTTAGTTGGTGATGATTTAGAGTAGCCGAAGTAATTTAGGTGAGTCTGGCATAGTTTGTTATGATTTGTACACCTTTTTTTGTTATTTTAAGATTATATGGTTTGGTTTGTTGTGGTAAGGGATAGTTGGGGGTGATTTACGATAGCCGAAGTAATTTAGGTGATTCTGGTATAGTTTGTTATGATTTTTAGCATTTTTTTGTAATTTTAAAGTGATTGGGCTTAGTTTGTTGCTGTAAAGTGTAGTTGGGGGTGATTTATTGTAGCCGAAGTAATGTAGGTGAGTTTGGCATAGTTTGCTATGGTTAGTAGCATTTTTTTGTAATTTAAAAGTGATTGGGTTTAGTTTGTTGTGGTAAGGATTAGTTGGTGATAATTTAGAGTAGCCGAAGTAATTTAGGTGAGTCTGGCATCCTTTGTTATGATTTGTACACATTTTTTGTAATTTTAAGATGATATGGTTTGGTTTGTTGTGGTAAGGGATAGTTGGGGGTGATTTACGGTAGCCGAAGTAATTTGGGTGATTCTGGTATAGTTTGTTATGATTCTTAGCATTTTTTTGTAATTTTAAAGTGATTGGGCTTAGTTTGTTGCTGTAAAGTGTAGTTGGGGGTGATTTTTGATAGCCGAAGTAATTTAGGTGAGTTTGGCATAGTTTGCTATGGTTAGTAGCATTTTTTTGTAATTTAATAGTGATTGGGTTTAGTTTGTTGTGGTAAGGGTTAGTTGGTGATGATTTAGAGTAGCCGAAGTAATTAAGGTGAGTCTGGCATAGTTTGTTATGATTTGTACACCTTTTTTTGTAATTTTAAGATAATATGGTTTGGTTTGTTGTGGTAAGGGATAGTTGGGGGTGATTTACAGTAGCCGAAGTAATTTAGGTGATTCTGGTATAGCTTGTTATGATTTTTAGCATTTTTTTGTAATTTTAAATTGATTGGGCTTAGTTTGTTGCTGTAAAGTGTAGTTGGGGGTGATTTTTGATACCCGAAGTAATTTAGGTGAGTTTGGCATAGTTTGCTATGGTCAGTAGCATTTTTTTGTAATTTAAAAGTGATTGGGTTTAGTTTGTTGTGGTAAGGTTTAGTTGGTGATGATTTAGAGTAGCCGAAGTAATTTAGGTGAGTCTGGCATAGTTTGTTATTATTTGTACACCTTTTTTTGTAATTTTGAGAAAATATGGTTTGGTTTGTTGTGATAAGGGATAGTTGGGGGTGATTTACGGTAGCCGAAGTAATTTGGGTGATTCTGGTATAGTTTGTTATGATTTTTAGCATTTTTTTGTAATTTTAAAGTGATTGGGCTTAGTTTGTTGCTGTAAAGTGTAGTTGGGGGTGATTTTTGATAGCCGAAGTAATTTAGGTGAGTTTGGCATAGTTTGCTATGGTTAGTAGCATTTTTTTGTAATTTAAAAGTGATTGGGTTTAGTTTGTTGTGGTAAGGGTTAGTTGGTGATGATTTAGAGTAGCCGAAGTAATTTAGGTGAGTCTGGCATAGTTTGTTATGATTTGTACAACTTTTTTTGTAATATTAAGATGATATGGTTTGGTTTGTTGTGGTAAGGGATAGTTGGGGGTGATTTACAGTAGCCGAAGTAATTTAGGTGATTCTGGTATAGTTTGTTATGATTTTTAGAATTTTTTTGTAATTTTAAAGTGATTGGGCTTAGTTTGTTGCTGTAAAGTGTAGTTGGGGGTGATTTTTGATAGCCGAAGTAATATAGGTGAGTTTGGCATAGTTTGCTATGGCTAGAAGCATTTTTTTGTAATTTAAAAGTGATTGGGTATAGTTTGTTGTGGTAAGGGTTAGTTGGTGATGATTTAGAGTAGTCGAAGTAATTTAGGTAAGTCTGGCATAGTTTGTTATGATTTGTACACCTTTTTTTGTAATTTTAAGATGATATGGTTTGGTTTGTTGTGGTAAGGGATAGTTGGGGGTGATTTACGGTAGCCGAAGTAATTTGGGTGATTCTGGTATAGTTTGTTATGATTTTTAGAATTTTTTTGTAATTTTAAAGTGATTGGGCTTAGTTTGTTGCTGTAAAGTGTAGTTGGGGGTGATTTTTGATAGCCGAAGTAATTTAGGTGAGTTTGGCATAGTTTGCTATGGTTCGTAGCATTTTTTTGTAATTTAATAGTCATTGGGTTTAGTTTGTTGTGGTAAGGGTTAGTTGGTGATGATTTAGAGTTGCCGAAGTAATTTAGGTGAGTCTGGCATAGTTTGTTATGATTTGTACACCTTTTTTTGTAATTTTAAGATGATATGGTTTGGTTTGTTGTGCTAAGGGATAGTTGGGGGTGATTTACGGTAGCCGAAATAATTTAGGTGATTCTGGTATAGTTTGTTATCATTTTCAGCATTTTTTTGTAATTTTAAAGTGATTGGGCTTAGTTTGTTGCTGTAAAGTGTAGTTGGGTTGATTTATTGTAGCCGAAGTAATTTAGCTGAGTTTGGCATAGTTTGCTATGATTAGTAGCATTTTTTTGTAATTTAAATGTGATTGGGTATAGTTTGTTGTGGTAAGGGTTAGTTGGTGATGATTTAGAGTAGCCGAACTAATTTAGGTAAGTCTGGCATAGTTTGTTATGATTTGTACACCTTTTTTTGTAATATTAAGATGATATGGTTTGGTTTGTTGTGGTAAGGGATAGTTGGGGGTGATTTACAGTAGCCGAAGTAATTTAGGTGATTCTGGTATAGTTTGTTATGATTTTTAGCATTTTTGTGTAATTTTAAAGTGATTGGGTTTAGTTTGTTGCTGTAAAGTGTAGTTGGGGGTGATTTTTGATAGCCGAAGTAATTTAGGTGAGTTTGGCATAGTTTGCTATGGTTAGTAGCATTTTTTTGTAATTTAATAGTGATTGGGTTTAGTTTGTTGTGGTAAGGGTTAGTTGGTGATGATTTAGAGTTGCCGAAGTAATTTAGGTGAGTCTGGCATAGTTTGTTATGATTTGTACACCTTTTTTTGTAATTTTAAGATGATATGGTTTGGTTTGTTGTGCTAAGGGATAGTTGGGGGTGATTTACGGTAGCCGAAGTAATTTAGGTGATTCTGGTATAGTTTGTTATGATTTTTAGCATTTTTTTGTAATTTTAAAGTGATTGGGCTTAGTTTGTTGCTGTAAAGTGTAGTTGGGGGTGATTTTTGATAGCCGAAGCAATTTAGGTGAGTTTGGCATAGTTTGCTTTGGTTAGTAGCATTTTTTTGTAATTTAAAAGTGATTGGGTTTAGTTTGTTGTGGTAAGGGTTAGTTGGTGATGATTTAGAGTAGCCGAAGTAACTAAGGTGAGTCTGGCATAGTTTGTTATGATTTGTACACCTTTTTTCGTAATTTTAAGATGATATGGTTTGGTTTGTTGTGGTAAGGGATAGTTGGGGGTGATTTACGGTTGCCGAAGTAATTTAGGTGATTCTGGTATAGTTTGATATGATTTTTAGAATTTTTTTGTAATTTTAAAGTGATTGGGCTTAGTTTGTTGCTGTAAAGTGTAGTTGGGGGTGATTTTTGATAGCCGAAGTAATTTGTGTGAGTTTGGCATAGTTTGCTATGGTTAGTAGCATTTTTTTGTAATTTAAAAGTGATTGTTTTTAGTTGGTTGTGGTAAGGGTTATTTGGTGATGATTTAGAGTAGCCGAAGTAATTTAGGTGAGTCTGGAATAGTGTGTTATAATTTCTAAACCTTTTTTTGTAATTTTAAGATGATATGGTTTGGTTTGTTGTGGTAAGGGATAGTTGGGGGTGATTTACGGTAGCCGAAGTAATTTAGGTGATTCTGGTATAGTTTGTTATGATTATTAGCATTTTTTTGTAATTTTAAAGTGATTGGGCTTAGTTTGTGGCTGTAAAGTGTAGTTGGGGGTGATTTTTGATAGCCGAAGTAATTTAGGTGAGTTTGGTATAGTTTGCTATGGTTAGTAGCATTTTTTTGTAATTTAAAAGTGATTGGGTTTAGTTTGTTGTGGTAAGGGTTAGTTGGTGATGATTTAGAGTAGCCGAAGTAATTTAGGTGAGTCTGGCATAGTTTTGTTAGGATTTGTTCACCTTTTTTTGTAATTTTAAGATGATATGGTTTGGTTTGTTGTGGTAAGGGATAGTTGGGGGTGATTTACGGTAGCCGAAGTAATTTGGGAGATTCTGGTATAGTTTGTTATGATTTTTAGCATTTTTTTGGAATTTTAAAGTGATTGGGCGTCGTTTGTTGCTGTAAAGTGTAGTTGGGGGTGATTTTTGACAGCCGATGTAATTTAGGTGAGTTTGGCGTAGTTTGCTATGGTTAGTAGCATTTTTTTGTAATTTAATAGTGATTGGGTTTAGTTTGTTGTGGTAAGGGTTAGTTGGTGATGATTTAGAGTAGCCGAAGTAATTTAGGTGAGTCTGGCAAAGTTTGTTATGATTTGTACACCTTTTTTTGTAATTTTAAGATGATATGGTTTGGTTTGTTGTGGTAAGGGATATTTGGGGGTGATTTACGGTAGCCGAAGTAATTTAGGTGATTCTGGTATAGTTTGTTATGATTTATTGCATTTTTTTGTAATTTTAAAATGATTGGGCTTAGTTTGTTGCTGTAAAGTGTAGTTGGGGGTGATTTTTGATAGCCGAAGTAATTTAGGTGAGTTTGGCATAGTTTGCTATGGTTAGTAGCATTTTTTTGTAATTTTAAAGTGATTGGGCTTAGTTTGTTGCTGTAAAGTGTAGTTGTGGGTGATTTTTGAAAGCCGAAGTAATTTAGGTAAGTTTGGCATAGTTTGCTATGGTTAGTAGCATTTTTTTGTAATTTAATAGTGATTGGGTTTAGTTTGTTGTGGTAAGGGTTAGTTGGTGATGATTTAGAGTAGCCGAAGTAATTTAGGTGAGTCTGGCATAGTTTGTTATGATTTGTACAACTTTTTTTGTAATTTTAAGATGATATGGTTTGGCTTGTTGTGGTAAGGGATAGTTGGGGGTGATTTACGGTAGCCGAAGTAATTTGGGTGATTCTGGTATAGTTTGTTATGATGTTTAGCATTTTTTTGTAATTTTAAAGTGATTGGGCTTAGTTTGTTGCTGTAAAGTGTAGTTGGGGGTGATTTTTGAAAGCCGAAGTAATTTAGGTGAGTTTGGCATAGTTTGCTATGGTTAGTAGCATTTTTTTGTAATTTAATAGTGATTGGGTTTAGTTTGTTGTGGTAAGGGTTAGTTGGTGATGATTTAGAGTAGCCGAAGTAATTTAGGTGAGTCTGGCATAGTTTGTTATGATTTGTACACCTTTTTTTGTAATTTTAAGATGATATGGTTTGGCTTGTTGTGGTAAGGGATAGTTGGGGGTGATTTACGGTAGCCGAAGTAATTTAGGTGATTCTGGTATAGTTTGATATGATTTTTAGCATTTTTTTGTAATTTTAAAGTGATTGGGCTTAGTTTGTTGCTGTAAAGTGTAGTTGGGGGTGATTTTTGATAGCCGAAGTAATTTAGGTGAGTTTGGCATAGTTTGCTATGGTTAGTAGCATTTTTTTGTAATTTAAAAGTGATTGGGTTTAGTTTGTTGTGGTAAGGGTTAGTTGGTGATGATTTAGAGTAGCCGAAGTAATTTAGGTGAGTCTGGCATAGTTTGTTATGATTTGTACACCTTTTTTTGTAATTTTAAGATGATATGGTTTGGCTTGTTGTGGTAAGGGATAGTTGGGGGTGATTTACGGTAGCCGAAGTAATTTAGGTGATTCTGGTATAGTTTGGTATGATTTTTAGCATTTTTTTGTAATTTTAAAGTGATTGGGCTTAGTTTGTTGCTGTAAAGTGTAGTTGGGGGTGATTTTTGAAAGCCGAGGTAATTTAGGTGAGTTTGGCATAGTTTGCTATGGTTAGTAGCATTTTTTTGTAATTTAATAGTGATTGGGTTTAGTTTGTTGTGGTAAGGGTTAGTTGGTGATGATTTAGAGTAGCCGAAGTAATTTAGGTGAGTCTGGCATAGTTTGTTATGATTTGTACACCTTTTTTTGTAATTTTAAGATGATATGGTTTGGCTTGTTGTGGTAAGGGATAGTTGGGGGTGATTTACGGTAGCCGAAGTAATTTAGGTGATTCTGGTATAGTTTGTTATGATTTTTAGCATTTTTTTGTAATTTTAAAGTGATTGGGCTTAGTTTGTTGCTGTAAAGTGTAGTTGGGGGTGATTTTTGATAGCCGAAGTAATTTAGGTGAGTTTGGCATAGTTTGCTATGGTTAGTAGCATTTTTTTGTAATTTAAAATGATTGGGTTTAGTTTGTTGTGGTAAGGGTTAGTTGGTGATGATTTAGAGTAGCCGAAGTAATTTAGGTGAGTCTGGCATAGTTTGTTATGATTTATACTCCTTTTTTTGTAATTTTAAGATGATATGGTTTGGTTTGTTGTGGTAAGGGATAGTTGGGGGTGATTTACGGTAGCCGAAGTAATTTGGGTGATTCTGCTATAGTTTGTTATGATTTTTAGCATTTTTTTGTAATTTTAAAGTGATTGGGCTTAGTGTGTTGCTGTAAAGTGTTGTTGGGGGTGATTTTTGAAAGCCGAAGAAATTTAGGTGAGTTTGGCATAGTTTGCTATGGTTAGTAGCATTTTTTTGTAATTTAATAGTGATTGGGTTTAGTTTGTTGTGGTAAGGGTTAGTTGGTGATGATTTAGAGTAGCCGAAGTAATTTAGGTGAGTCTGGCATAGTTTGTTATGATTTGTACACCTTTTTTTGTAATTTTAAGATGATATGGTTTGGCTTGTTGGGGTAAGGGATAGTTGGGGGTGATTTACGGTAGCCGAAGTAATTTAGGTGATTCTGGTATAGTTTGTTATGGCATTTTTTTGTAATTTTAAAGTGATTGGTCTTAGTTTGTTGCTGTAAAGTGTAGTTGGGGGTGATTTTTATAGCCGAAGTAATTTAGGTGAGTTTGGCATAGTTTGCTATGGTTAGTAGCATTTTTTTGTAATTTAAAATGATTGGGTTTAGTTTGTTGTGGTAAGGGTTAGTTGGTGATGATTTAGACTAGCTGAAGAAATTTAGGTGAGTCTGCCATAGTTTGTTATGATTTGTACACTTTTTTTGTAATTTTAAGATGATATGGTTTGGTTTGTTGTGGTAAGGGATAGTTGGGGGTGATTTACGGTAGCCGAAGTAATTTAGGTGATTCTGGTATAGTTTGTTATGATTTATTGAATTTTTTTGTAATTTTAAAGTGATTGGGCTCAGTTTGTTGCTGTAAAGTGTAGTTGGGGGTGATTTTTGATAGCCGAAGTAATTTAGGTGAGTTTGGCATAGTTTGCTATGGTTAGTAGCATTTTTTTGTAATTTAAAATGATTGGGTTTAGTTTGTTGTGGTAAGGGTTAGTTGGTGATGATTTAGAGTAGCCGAAGTAATTTAGGTAAGTCTGGCATAGTTTGTTATGATTTGTACTCCTTTTTTTGTAATTTTAAGATAATATGGTTTGGTTTGTTGTGGTAAGGGATAGTTGGGGGTGATTTACGGTAGCCGAAGTAATTTGGGTGATTCTGGTATAGTTTGTTATGATTTTTAGCATTTTTTTGTAATTTTAAAGTGATTGGACTTAGTTTGTTGCTGTAAAGTGTAGTTGGGGGTGATTTTTGAAAGCCGAAGTAATTTAGGTGAGTTTGGCATAGTTTTCTATGGTTAGTAGCATTTTTTTGTAATTTAATTGTGATTGGGTTTAGTTTGTTGTGGTAAGGGTTAGTTGGTGATGATTTAGAGTAGCCGAAGTAATTTAGGTGAGTCTGGCATAGTTTGTTATGATTTGTACACCTTTTTTTGTAATTTTAAGATGATATGGTTTGGCTTGTTGTGGTAAGGGATAGTTGGGGGTGATTTACGGTAGCCGAAGTAATTTAGGTGATTCTGGTATAGTTTGTTATTATTTTTAGCATTTTTTTGTAATTTTAAAGTGATTGGGCTTAGTTTGTTGCTGTAAAGTGTAGTTGGGGGTGATTTTTGATAGCCGAAGTAATTTAGGTGAGTTTGGCATAGTTTGCTATGGTTAATAGCATTTTTTTGTAATTTAAAAGTGATTGGGTTTAGTTTGTTGTGGTAAGGGTTAGTTGGTGATGATTTAGAGTAGCCGAAAAAATTTAGGTGAGTCTGGCATAGTTTGTTATGATTTGTACACCTTTTTTTGTAATTTTAAGATGATATGGTTTGGTTTGTTGTGGTAAGGGATAGTTGGGGGTGCTTTACGGTAGCCGAAGTAATTTAGGTGATTCTGGAATAGTTTGTTACGATTTTTAGAATTTTTTTGTAATTTTAAAATGATTGGGCTTAGTTTGTTGCTGTAAAGTGAAGTTGTGGGTGATTCTTTATAGCCGAAGCAATTTAGGTGAGTTTGGCATAGTTTGCTATGGTTAGTAGCATTTTTTTGTAATTTAAAAGTGATTGGGTTTAGTTTGTTGTGGTAAGGGTTAGTTGGTGATGATTTAGAGTAGCCGAAGAAATTTAGGTGAGTCTGGCATAGTTTGTTATGATTTGAACACCTTTTTTTGAAATTTTAAGATAATATGGTTTGGTTTGTTGTGGTAAGGGATAGTTGGGGGTGATTTACGGTAGCCGAAGTAATTTAGGTGATTCTGGTATAGTTTGTTATGATTTTTAGCATTTTTTTGTAATTTTAAAGTGATTGGGCTTAGTTTGTTGCTGTAAAGTGTAGTTGGGGGTGATATTTGATAGCCGAAGTAATTTAGGTGAGTTTGGCATAGTTTGCTATGGTTAGTAGCATTTTGTAATTTAAATGTGATTGGGTTTAGATTGTTGTGGTAAGGGTTAGTTGGTGATGATTTAGAGTAGCCGAAGTAATTTAGGTGAGTCTGGCATAGTTTGTTATGATTTGTACACCTTTTTTTGTAATTTTAAGATGATATGGTTTGGTTTGTTGTGGTAAGGGATAGTTGGGGGTGATTTACGGTAGCCGAAGTAATTTGGGTGATTCTGGTATAGCTTGTTATGATTTTTAGCATTTTTTTGTAATTTTAAAGTGATTGGGCTTCGTTTGTTGCTGTAAAGTGTAGTTGGGTGTCATTTTTGATAGCCGATGTAATTTAGGTAAGTTTGGCATAGTTTGCTATGGTTAGTAGCATTTTTTTGTAATTTAAAAGTGATTGGGTTTAGTTTGTTGTGGTAAAGGTTGGTTGGTGATGATTTAGAGTAGCCGAAGTAATTTAGGTGAGTCTGGCCTAGTTTGTTATAATTTGTACACCTTTTTTTGTAATATTAAGATGATATGGTTTGGTTTGTTGTGGTAAGGGATAGTTGGGGGTGATTTACAGTAGCCGAAGTAATTTATGTGATTCTGGTATAGTTTGTTATGATTTTTAGAATTTTTTTGTAATTTTAAAATGATTGGGCTTTGTTTGTTGCTGTAAAGTGTAGTTGGGGGTGATTTTTTGATAGCCGAAGTAATTTAGGTAAGTTTGGCATAGTTTGCTATGGTTAGTAGCATTTTTTTGTAATTTAAAAGTGATTGGGTTTAGTTTGTTGTGGTAAGGGTTAGTTGGTGATGATTTAGAGTAGCCGAAGTAATTTAGGTGAGTCTGGCATAGTTTGTTATGATTTGCACACCTTTTTTTGTAATTTTAAGATGATATGGCTTGGTTTGGTGTGGTAAGGGATATTTGGGGGTGACTTACGGTAGCCGAAGTAATTTAGGTTATTCTGGTATAGTTTGTTATGATTTTTAGCATTTTTTTGTAATTTTAAAGTGATTGGGCTTAGTTTGTTGCTGTAAAGTGTAGTTGGGGGTGATTTTTGATAGCCGAAGTAATTTAGGTGAGTTTGGCATAGTTTGCTATGGTTAGTAGCATTTTTTTGTAATTTAAAAGTGATTGGGTTTAGTTTGTTGTGGTAAGGGTTAGTTGGTGATGATTTAGAGTAGCCGAAGTAATTTAGGTGAGTCTGGCATAGTTTGTTATGATTTGTACACTTTTTTTGTAATTTTAAGATGATATGGTTTGGTTTGTTGTGGTAAGGGATAGCTGGGGGTGATTTACGGTAGCCGAAGTAATTTAGGTGATTCTGGAATAGTTTGTTATGATTTTTAGCATTTTTTTGTAATTTTAAAGTCATTGGGCTTAGTTTGTTGCTGTAAAGTGTATTTGGGGGTGATTTTTTATAGCCGAAGTAATTTAGGTGTGTTTGGCATAGTTTGCTATGGTTGCTATGATTGGGTTTAGTTTGTTGTGGTAAGGGTTAGTTGGTGATGATTTAGAGTAGCCGAAGTAATTTAGGTGAGTCTGGCATAGTTTGTTATGATTTGTACACCTTTTTTTGTAATTTTAAGATGATATGGTTTGGTTTGTTGTGGTAAGGGATAGTTGGGGGTGATTTACGGTAGCCGAAGTAATTTAAGTGATTCTGGTATAGTTTGTTATGAGTTTTAGCATTTTTTTGTAATTTTAAAGTGATTGGGATTAGTTTGTTGCTGTAAAGTGTAGTTGGGGGTAATTTATTGTAACCGAAGTAATTTAGGTAAGTTTGGCATATTATGCTATGGTTAGTAGCATTTTTTTGTAATTTAAAAGTGATTGGGCTTAATTTGTTGCTGTAAAGTGTAGTTGGGGGTGGTTTTTGATAGCCGAAGTAATTTAGGTGAGTTTGGCATAGTTTGCTATGATTAGTAGCATTTTTTTGTAATTTAATAGTGATTGGGTTTAGTTTGTTGTGGTAAGGGTTAGTTGGTGATGATTTAGAGTAGCCGAAGTAATTTAGGTTAGTCTGGCATAGTTTGTTATGATTTGTACACCTTTTTTTGTAATTTTAAGATGATATGGTTTGGTTTGTTGTAGTAAGGGAAAGTTGGGGGTGATTTACGGTAGCCGAAGTAATTTAAGTGATACTGGTATAGTTTGTTATGATTTTTAGCATTTTTTTGTAATTTTAAAATGATTGGGCTTAGTTTGTTGCTGTAAAGTGTAGTTGGGGGTGGTTTTTGATAGCCGAAGTAATTTAGGTGAGTTTGGCATAGTTTGCTATGATTAGTAGAATTTTTTTGTAATTTAATAGTGATTGGGTTTAGTTTGTTGTGGTAAGGGTTAGTTGGTGATGATTTAGAGTAGCCGAAGTAATTTAGGTGAGTCTGGCATTGTTTGTTATGATTTGTACACCTTTTTTTGTAATTTTAAGATGATATGGTTTGGTTTGTTGTGGTAAGGGATAGTTGGGGGTGATTTACGGTAGCCGAAGTAATTTAAGTGATTCTGGTATAGTTTGTTATGATTTTTAGCATTTTTTTGTAATTTTAAAGTGATTGGGCTTAGTTTGTTGCTGTAAAGTGTAGTTGGGGGTGGTTTTTGATAGCCGAAGTAATTTAGGTGAGTTTGGCATAGTTTGCTATGATTAGTAGCATTTTTTTGTAATTTAATAGTGATTGGGTTTAGTTTGTTGTGGTAAGGGTTAGTTGGTGATGATTTAGAGTAGCCGAAGTAATTTAGGTGAGTCTGGCATAGTTTGTTATGATTTGTACACCTTTTTTTGTAATTTTAAGATGATATGGTTTGGTTTGTTGTGGTAAGGGATAGTTGGGGGTGATTTACGGTAGCCGAAGTAATTTAAGTGATTCTGGTATAGTTTGTTATGAGTTTTAGCATTTTTTTGTAATTTTAAAGTGACTGGGCTTAGTTTGTTGCTGTAAAGTGTAGTTGGGGGTAATTTATTGTAGCCGAAGTAATTTAGGTGAGTTTGGCATATTTTGCTATGGTTAGTAGCATTTTTTTGTAATTTAAAAGTGATTGGGTTTAGTTTGTTGTGGTCAGGGTTAGTTGGTGATGATTTAGAGTAGCCGAAGTAAATTAGCTGAGTCTGGCATAGTTTGTTATGATTTGTACACCTTTTATCTATATATATAAAGCGAAGTGTCCTCACTGACACACTCATCTACACATCTACACATTCACTGATTCACCGACAACCCACAGCCCAAACCGTGAGGGCTGGCGACTTGAAATTTTAGACACGGGTGTATCATGTGCCGAAAGTGAACGCTAAGAAGGGATTTTGCGAAATTCGGCCCGGTTCCTTTGTAATTCAATAAAAACCGGCTAAAATAAACAAAAAATGATCGGATCGCGGAGACCGTGTTTATGTTAGAAGCACGTATCTAGCCAAAACAACTTCGACGACGGGCGACCTGTTTACTTTAAAAGCACTTATTTAACCTAAACAATTTCAACGTCGAGTTTCTGCTTTCGTGATCATACTTTTGCCGTACCTAGCGAGGCCGCAGATATTTCAATTATAATTTTGATTTCAATTATAATGTCGATCCGTGACTCAATTAAAAATTACCAAATCACTCCAAATTTAATCCGTCAACATTAAACATCCTCAAATATCCCTTACCACTGCAAAGTTTACCAAATCAACCCCAAAAAATTCCCGAACTATGCCAAACTGACATAAACTAGATCCGTTATCTTAAATCATCCCTTACCACCCCTTAGCAACCCCAAGTAATTCCAATCACTTTAAAATAAAACAAAATGACACAAATCATAGCAAACTATCCCTAACTCACCTAAATTACTTCGGCTACCATAAATCACCCCCAACTACCCCTTACCACCCCAAACTAAGCCCAATCACTTTAAAATTTCAAAAAATGTTACATACCTTAGCAAACTATGTCAAACTCACTTAAATTACTTCGGCTACCATCAATCACCCCCAACTACCCCTTACCACCCCAAAATAAGTTTAATCACTTTAAAATTACAAAAAATGTTACATACCTTAGCAAACTATGTCAAACTCACTTAAATTACTTCGGCTACCATCAATCACGCCCAACTACCCCTTACCACCCCAAACTAAGCCCAATCACTTTAAAATTACAAAAAATGTTACAAACCATACCAAACTATGTCAAACTCACTTAAATTATTTCGGCTACCACAAATCACCCCCAACTACCCCTTACCACCCCAAACTAAGCCCAATCACTTTAAAATTACAAAAAATGTTACAAACCATACCAAACTATGTCAAACTCACTTAAATTATTTCGGCTACCACAAATCACCCCCAACTACCCCTTACCACTTCAAACTAAGCCCAATCACTTTAAAATTACAAAAAATGCTACAAACGATAGCAAACTATTCCAAACTCACCTAAATTACTTCGGCTACCATAAATCACACCCCACTACCCCTTACCTCCCCAAAATAAGTCCAATCACTTTAAAATTACAAAAAATTTTACATACCATAGCAAACTATGTCAAACTCACTTAAATTACTTCGGCTACCATCAATCACCCCCAACAACCCCTTACCACCCCAAAATAAGTCCAATCACTTTAAAATTACAAAAAATGTTACATACCTTAGCAAACTATGTCAAATTCACTTAAATTACTTCGGCTACCATCAATCACCCCCAACTACCCCTTACCACCCCAAAATAAGTCCAATCACTTTAAAATTACAAAAAATGTTACATACCTTAGCAAACTATGTCAAACTCACTTAAATTACTTCGGCTACCATCAATCACCCCCAACTACCCCTTACCACCCCAAACTAAGCCCAATCACTATAAAATTACAAAAAATGTTACAAACCATACCAAATTATGTCAAACTCACTTAAATTATTTCGGCTACCACAAATCACCCCCCACTACCCCTTACCATCCCAAAATAAGTCCAATCACTTTAAAATTACAAAAAATGTTACATACCATAGCAAACTATGTCAAACTCAGTTAAATTACTTCGGCTACCATCAATCACCCCCAACTACCCCTTACCACCCCAAAATAAGTCCAATCACTTTAAAATTACAAAAATCGTTACATACCTTAGCAAACTATGTCAAACTCACTTAAATTACTTCGGCTACCATCAATCATCCCCAACTACCCCTTACCACCCCAAACTAAGCCCAATCATTTTAAAATTACAAAAAATGCTACAAACGATAGCAAACTATTCCAAACTCACCTAAATTACATCGGCTACCATAAATCACCCCCCACTACCCCTTATCTCCCCAAAATAAGTCCAATCACTTTAAAATTACAAAAAATGTTACATACCATAGCAAACTATGTCAAACTCAGTTAAATTACTTCGGCTACCATCAATCACCCCCAACTACCCCTTACCACCCCAAACTAAGCCCAATCATTTTAAAATTACAAAAAATGCTACAAACGATAGCAAACTATTCCAAACTCACCTAAATTACATCGGCTACCATAAATCACCCCCCACTACCCCTTACCTCCCCAAAATAAGTCCAATCACTTTAAAATTACAAAAAATGTTACATACCATAGCAAACTATGTCAAACTCAGTTAAATTACTTCGGCTACCATCAATCACCCCCAACTACCCCTTACCACCCCAAACTAAGCCCAATCACTTTAAAATTACAAAAAATGTTACAAACCATACCAAACTATGTCAAACTCACTTAAATTACTTCGGCTACCATAAATCACCCCCAACTACCCCTTACCACCCCAAAATAAGTTCAATCGATTTAAAATTACAAAAAATGCTACAAACTATAGCAAACCATGTCAAACTCACCTAAATGACTTCGGCTACCATAAATCACTCTTAACTACCCCTTACCAACCACAAACTAAACCCAATCACTTTAAAATTACAAAAAATGTTACAAACCATACCAAACTATGTCAAACTCACTTAAATTACTTCGGCTACCATAAATCACCCCCAACTACCCCTTACCACCCCGAAATAAACTCGATCGCTTTAAAATTACAAAAAATGCTACAAACCATAGCAAACCATGTCAAACTCACCTAAATGACTTCGGCTACCATAAATCACCCTTAACTACCCCTTACCAACCACAAACTAAACCCAATCACTTTAAAATTACAAAAAATGTTACAAACCATACCAAACTATGTCAAACTCACTTAAATTACTTCGGCTACCATAAATCACCCCCAACTATCCCTTACCAACCATAAACTAAACCCAATCACTTTAAAATTACAAAAAATGTTACAAACCATACCAAACTATGTCAAACTCACTTAAATTACTTCGGCTACCATAAATCACCCCCAACTACCCCTTACCATCCCAAAATAAGCTCAATCGCTTTAAAATTACAAAAATGCTACAAACCATAGCAAACCATGTCAAACTCACCTAAATGACTTCGGCTACCATAAATCACCCCCAACTACCCCTTACCACCCCAAACTAAGCCCAATCACTTTAAAATTACAAAAATTATACAAACCATAGCAAACTATGTCAAACTCACCTAAATTACTTCGGCTACCATAAATCGCCCCCAACTACCCCTTACCGCCCCAAAATTAGCCTAATCACTTTAAAATTACAAAAAATGCTACAAAACATAGCAAGCTATGCCAAACTCACTTAAATTACTTCCGCTACCATAAATTAATAATCATTTTAAATCAAAATCTACTATTTGGTTGTCATTTATAAATTCCTTATCGTATTAAATCATAAAATATTAATAAATATCTGCACATAAAATATATTGTTTCGACTAATAGACGTTATTCTGAATACGACTAATAGACGTTATTCTGAATATTAAATATGCTGATACCTATTTTGATTCTCTTCCACCTTCCAATAAATATTTGTTCCAGTTGAGATGCAAACATAAAGGTATTTCTGAATTGCAACACGCTGACGGGGCAAGCCCTACCTTTTCAACATGCGTGCAATTGTATAAATAGCTCTATGGTTTTTAACTTTAAAGAGGTATAAAGGCGGTGTAAGCGCTAGATTTTCGTAAAAATATCTAAAAAATTCGAAATTCTGCAGTTGAATTACAGAACTATTTTTGTGTTCGATAGTAAATTTATATTTGGAGTGGCACTGCCAACCCTGCCACACCTGACGAGCCCCCTGCTGACTACTCTCCTTCCAGGGAAACTTTATAAATCAACGGCAAAATAATTTAGGGCGCCTGAATGTGAAAATATCACTGTGTAATAAGTTCAGACTGACATGGAACACTTGAAATTTAGATATTTGTTTGTAATTCGTCACAGGTCCATGAAGGAATGCATGTTAATGTAAACAAGTGTTAGTTTGTCGGAGAGGCCGAATAAGATTTTTAACATTGCCCTCAAAATATTTATCTACTTTAGAATGTTAATTTCTTAAATTGATTTTGTGAAAATTATGACGGGCCATACGAGTACACCTGTGCGAGTATTATTTGGTTCATACAAATTAATCTCTTTTGTTATCCAAATTGTTTTTATACGCACTTGGCACGTGCACCTCATATAATTGTGAAAATTGCTGCTTCAGCGTCTGGAACGCTGGTACTCAACGTCGCCAAGGTCGAGGCGACGCATCGGTATTCAAAGTTCTATCGCTATTAAATAAATTATTTTAATATAATATTCCCGATTTGTTCTTGCCGTTAACCAAAACTCTCCCCAATCGATTTTCGAAAAATTTCCAGCGTCGGACCGGACTTCACTTATTTTCGTACGTTAATTTTTACGTTCAGTTAATGATAGTGGTGTATTTGTTCTTCACCAAACCTGCTCCGACCGAAATCCGAAATTTTCACTGACATCATACGCTTAAGTATTGTATGCTTATACACGATTTATTTACACTATTTATTTTGCGTACATTGCGTTCATTATTGTTCTGCATTATTTATAACTAAGATGGAGCAGTTTGAAAATCTAATAGTAAGCGGAGAACAAATACCAATACCACGTATAATTCCCGTGAAAAGTGATGGAAATAGCCTTTCTTACTATCTTTCCTATTGCATTTTTAATACCGGAAATAGAGCTCAAGAGCGAAGAATAACTTCGACTTTTTTTATACATAATTCCTAAATACTTCGTTTTTATGGTGTAAAATTTTGTATTTATATATTTCAACATTGTCTTTATTGTTGTCAGAGAACTAAATCGGAATAATTTAGCATCTCTGTTAACTCTCCTTCTCTTGAAACTTTTGAAATCAACGACAAAATTATTTAGGGCGCCTGGATTTGAAAATATCACTCTGTGTAATAAAATCAGACTGACTAGAGTGAAAAAAAGGAGCTTGCACCCAGAAACGAAATTAAATGGAACACTTGAAATTGCAATATCTGTTTGTAATTCGTCACAAGTCCATGAAGGAATGCGTGTTAATGTAAACAAGTGTGAGTTTATTGGAGAGGCCAAATAAGATTTTTACATTATTGAAGCTAAAGCCTGCCACGTCAAGGGCAAGGTCACAAACGTGAAAAGGCGATGCTTGATTTGGTTTGATTTAATATCTATGCAGAAATTCGCACATACCAAGCATTGGATAAGTTTTTCTTATCGTTTCTTAGAATTCAAGAATTGCTGGTTCAGCGTGCGGACCAGTACTCGATCGCGGTATTTAATTTTAACACATTTACAATTGTGAAAATTGCTGATCCAGCGTCGGAAACTGTTCGCAAAGTCGCCAAATTCGATGACGCGACGTAAATTTAAATTTTCCCGAACGTTAATTTTGATTTCCTGGAATTGCTTATAGGAAGAACATTTCCAAACTGCGTCTTTGCCTAAAGAGTCTATTCAAGATTTTTCATCTGATATCAACCAAGATATCCTCTTTTTCCAAATCACATTGAAGTACCCGGTCCTGACAACGCAGGTTAATTTCAGCAAATTTGTTCATTGTGTGATTGGCAAGGTAGAGCATTTCTGTTTAATTGTATTATAATGTCGATTAGTCAACATCGCCAATACTACATCGACAATCACTTTTGTCAACACTGAGTTTATTTAATCTACGTCCGGGCAACGCCGGGTACATTCAGCTATCTATATATATAAAGCGAATATTTAATAAAACTTATATCGAACATTCCCATAAGAGGCTGTGTGCGGAAAGAGTTTCCATAAAAGAGAGTAGGATATATAGGCTTGAACTCTTCCGAGACGTGCATTCGATCATATGCGCATGATCAACTTTGATGACAGTGGGCGTCCTCAAACCAATACACACAGCTGACTTTTAAAAGTTAGGTTATATTTTTGTTAAGACGTGATATTACTCGAAATAATTATTGCTTTTTAAGTCCGTGTTTCAAGTTTCTGCACGATACATAACAGATAATGTGCTAATTAATTAAATCCCCAACTTAACATAGATCAAAGTTACAGTGTTCCTGTTTTATTTCCAGGTTAAACAAGGGTTTCTGCTAATTAGGAAAATATATCAAAGTGGTTGAACATCCGTCATTTGGAAATTCTTGACAATTACGACA
Source organism: Eledona agricola (assembly GCA_964023215.1). NCBI lineage: Eukaryota > Metazoa > Arthropoda > Insecta > Coleoptera > Tenebrionidae > Eledona > Eledona agricola. Next base: position 24,545,690 of record OZ026854.1, read on the forward strand.
GCATATTGTGGCAATCTATGTATTTGGCAAAAAACACATTTCGTTAACTATGGCCACAACCACAAAATGCAATCCTAGCTGATCCATCGTTGAATATCTATGCCAGAAATCGCGAAACAAATATGACAAACGTTTGTATCAACTGTAATGTCATAATGACCACCTTATAGTTGTCACTCACATTGTTTCTAGGTAAATGCAAACTTAATGGTTGTAGAATATTGGGTGGTAAAAAACAAGTTCATATCCATCATTTATTATTTATTTATTAACAATAACTTATTTATTACTTATAATAACTACTTACTTACTTACTTACTTACTTAATTTACAATAACTTAACAATAAATAAATATGACAGTACCACGGCCGCGGCGCCGCCAATCTTTTCCACGGCCGCGCCGCCAATTTTGATGGTCCCGGCTGCCACCACGGCCCCGGCCCCGGTTGCCGCCACGGCCCCGGCCCCGGTTGCCGCCGCCAGGGCCCCCGCCCCGGTTGCCGCCACGGCCCCGGCCCCGGTTGCCGCCACGGCCCCGGCCCCGGTTGCCGCCACGTCCCCGGCCCCGGCTGCCGCCACGGCCCCCGCCGCCACAGCCCACACCGCCACGGCCCACGCCGCCCCGGCCCACGCCGCCCCGGCCTACGCCGCCACGTCCCCAGCCCCGGCTACCGCCACGGCCTCGATCGGCGGCCGGCTGGACCACGTCATCTGTCCCCGGAGTCCAGGGGACTGTGTTCCCAGGGTCTCCCTCCTCCATAGGAGACTCTGGGGGTAGTGAGTGTGGTGGCGGTGGACTTGGTTCAGTCATCTCAAATCAAAAAAAAATTAGTTTGTTATAAGATAATTTCTACATACTTTCGTTTTTATGATTTGAAATTTTGTATTTTGAATGGGACCTATTTCAAGGTTGGGTTTCACATTGTCAGAAAGCCAAAATTGGATAGGATTTGCAATAATTAGCTCTTAGAAAACTCTCCGTCCCGGCAAAGTTTAGAAATCATAACAACAAAATTATTTAGGGGGCGGCTGGATTTAAAAATATAATAATATGTGTAATAAGTTTAAACTCACTTACGGTGGAAAAACACATCCGCAGCATCCGAGGTGGAGAAACGAAATGAAGCTGAACACTTGAAGTTGCGATATTTGTTTTTATTTCGTCACAGGTTCATGAAGGAATACGTGTTATTGTAAACAAGTGTGAGTCCGTCCCAGAGGCCAAAGCAATTTTTTTCATTATTGAAACAGCTGGAGCTTGCGAGAGCAAGGGCAAAGTTACAAAGGCAAAAAGGCGATGTTCCAATAGTTTTGATTCAAAATCTTATGCAAAAACTCGCACATACTAAGCATAGCATATCGCTATTTCTTATTGCTTTTCGAGTATACGAAAATTGCTGGTTCAGCATAGCTATGTTAATTAATACTAAATTTTGTCGCTTTAAATAAAAATAATGATTCGTCAAATTCAAAATATATTTCATAGTCGATGTATACAATTGTAGGTCTCGATTTGTTGAATATATTCGTTTCCGTCTGGGCCGATCGTCGACAATCCACTTGAAATCCCAAGTGGTCGTCGCCCTTTTGTTGAAATGATGAAATATGATAAATATTATTTTTCACGAGGCGAGACGGATTGAATCTGGCCAAAACAACGTAACTAACATTCGGTTGCAATATATAATATTATCTTCCTCATTGGACTTCTTGGATGTCATGTCATCATGCATCAATTGACGTTTACGTTTACGTTGGTACATACAAATGAATCTGTTTTGCTACCCAGATTGTTACATTTACCAATAGAAGTTACGTACACGTAATAAAATTGCGAAAATTGCTGCTTCAGTGGCTGGAACAGTACTTCCGTCGCACGGTCAAACTTTCCAAGATCGACAGCGCTTCAGTATTCAAAGTTGTATCGGTATCAAATAAAACATTTTAATTTAACATTTCTCACGTTAACCAAATCTGCGCGAAACCGATTGTAGAAACATTTTCAGCGTTGGACCCCCGACTCCACTAACATACTTACACTTATTTTTACGTTCAGTTAATGATAGTGGTGTATTTGTTTTTTTGAATTCATACGCATAAGTATTTTGTGCTTATACACGTGTACACTGTTTATTTTACGTACATTGTGTTCATTGTTGTTCTATATTATTTATAACTAACACGGAGCAGTTGAAAATCTAATAGTAAGCGGATTACAAATACCACACAGTATAATTCCCGTGAAAAAAGATGGACTTTAATTGTTCATTTTTAATTACCAAAATTTCTGTAAATTTTACCTGTCTACGTTAAACACTCCCAAACATAACGTGTAAAACCACCCCAAATCAACCCAAAATTTAAAAAAATTTACGAACTCCAAGCAAACTATGCCAAACTCACATAAATTACTTCAGCTTCCCTTGAATCACCCCAATCACCTCTTACCAACCCAAAATGATCCCAATCATATTAAAATTTTACCCGTTAAAAATTACGCAAGTTTAACCCGCAAAAGCTAAACACCGCCAACCATCAATAACCATTCCAAATAATCCTTAAAGAAACTCTTAACATCCAAACCTACCCTAAATAAACATAATATTACAAACAAATGCCACGAACCCTAAAAAATCACGCCAAATTCACATAAATAATTTCGGCTTTTTTTTATTCATAATTCCTAAATACTTCCGTATTATGGTGTGAAATTTTGTATCTATATATTTTAACGTTGTCAGAGAACTAAATGGGAAGAATTTGAAATAATTTTGCTTCTCTCCTTCTCTTGAAACTTTTGAAATCAACGACAAAATTATTTAGGGCGCCTGGATTTGAAAATATCACTCTGTGTAATAAGTTCAGATTGACTAGAGTGAAAAAAAAGCAGCTTGCACCCAGAAACGAATTTAAATGGAACACTTGAAGTTGCGATCTTTGTTTGTAATTCGTCACAGGTCCACGAAAAAAATGCGCGTTAATGTAAACAAGTGTGAGTTCGTCGGAGAGGCCAAATAAGATTTTTACTTTATTGAAGCAGCTGGAGCCTGCCAGGTCAAGGGCAAAGTAACAAAAGTAAAAAGGCGATGATCCATTTGTTTGATTCAATATATATGCAGAACTTCGCACATACCACGCCTTTCTTATCGTTTCTTAGAATTCGAGAATTGTTGGTTCAGCGTCTGGAGCAGTACTCGACCGGGGTAATAAATATTAACACATCTAACTATAGTAGAACAACCGCGAAAATTGTGACTGGCTATACGAGTACACATTTCAGAGTATCATTTGGTACATACAATTAATCTCTTTTGTTATCCAAATTGTTTTAATACGCAATCGAAAGCACCTAATAAAATTGTGAAAATTGCTGCTTCAGCGTCTAAAACGATTTTTAATTATAAAGGGTACAGCGTGTGGAGCATTATTGGATAGCGGTTCTTAAAAATAAAACAACTACTATGTGAATTAATGACGTAATGATATTAGAAGCAAACAACAATATGTATTATCCCTAAATATTGGAGCTTAAAATAAAAATAATGATTCGTAAAATATAATATAAAATATATTTAATGGTCGATGTGTACAGTAATTAGAGGTCTCGGTTATAAGTACTTCCGCCTGGGCCGATCGTCAACATCGACAATCCACTTGAAATCCCAAGTGGTTGCGTATTCGTCGCCTTTTGCTGAATTAGCCGTTTTCTGGAAATCGTGGCAGATACTTAATGCCGTATAATATGTAGAATTAAATATTATAATTATATTCTTCATTAAATATTATAATTATATTCTTCATGGGACGAGACGGGCCGAAACTTACAAAGACAACCTAACCTGACAACCTTGCAACGATCATTGCAATAAATGACATGATACATAATCTCACATCAATCGACATTATCCGAAATTTATGTATGACGGGTATGTTACATAGAAATAAATCTGTTTTGTTACCCGAATTGTTCCGTTTTAATACGTAATTAATACGAAATAGAAGGCACGTGCAACTAATAAAATTGCTGCTTCAGCGCCTGAAACAGTAAGTACTCCATCCCATGGTCAACGTCGCCAGATCGACAGCGCGTCAGTATTCGAAGTTGTATCGGTATCAAATAAAGCATTTTAATTTAACGTTGTTCGCGTTAACCAAATCTGCCCGAAACCGATTTTCGAAACATTTTCACTGTCGGACCAGACTCTTTTTTACTTATCTTTCGCTTATTTTTAAGTTCCGCTGGTGAGAGTGATAGTGTTAGTGATTTGTTCTTCATCAAATTTGCCCCGGCTGAAATCAGAAAATTTGTAACGTTGGACCGGACTTCACTCGCACTTCACACGCTTAAGTATTCTGTTCATATAAACATTTTACACTATTTATTTTTGGAATTTTTAGTTTTTCAGTTTTTTTTTACATTGCGTTCATTATTGCTCGAATCTATTGTTTATAAGTAAGATGGAGCAGTTTCAAATTCTAATAGTAAACGGAGTACAAATACCACACCGTGTAATTCCCGTGAAAGGTGATGGAAATTGTCTTTTTTACTCTCTTTCCTATTGCATTTTTAACACCGTAAATAGAGCTCAAAAGGTTCGCACATTAATTGTTCAACACGTTGCGGCCAATTGGGCCAGGTTTCAATTATTATCGTGCAACCGAGAAGGGAATAATTATGCTGACCAGTTTGTTTATTCTGAAGATATGTCAAAATTATCTACATATGGTTCTGTTTGTGAGTTGACTGCAGCAGGAGAAATGTTTCCATTTTGTTTTCAAGTATATCATAACGGTAGTTTTTATGCGCAATTTGGTGAACAAAATCAGTCAATTCGTAAACTTAGATTTTCCGGAAGTTTATCTAACGGTCATTTCGATGTCCTTGAATCACTTCCTAAGCCACGACTTATAGAACATTCCCAAATTGCGTCTTCGACTAAAGAGTCTGTTCAAAATAATTCTTCTCAGACATCACATAAAAGGAAGCGCCGTGCGCGTTTTTCAAACAGAACTAGAAACACCCAACTAAAAATTTCTGCCGTAAAAAATGCATCAAAAAATAAAGAGCACAAGAAGGCTGCTTCAGTGAAATACGCAAAAAAAAATCCAGAAGTTCATAGAGCTTCTGTAGCGAAATATGCCCAAAAACATCCCGAAGTTAATAGAGCTGCTGTTGCGAAATATGCGCAACAACATCCGGAAGTTAATAGAGCTGCTGTTGCGAAATATGCGCAAGAACATCCGGAAGTTAAAAGAGCTGCTGTTGCGAAATATGCGCAACAACATCCGGAAGTTAATAAAGCTGCTGTTGTGAAATATGCGCAAGAACATCCGGAAGTTAAAAGAGCTGCTGTTGCGAAATATGCGCAACAACATCCGGAAGTTAATAGAGCTGCTGTTGCGAAATATGCGCAAGAACATCCGGAAGTTAACAGAGCTGCTGTTGCGAAACATGCGCAAGAACATCCCGAAGGTCATAGAGCTGCCGTTCGTAGATATACACAACAGCACCCAGAGGTTAACAGAAACGCTGTTGCGCGTTATGATCCACGCAACGAAAAAAGAATTCAACGAAGGACACTTTCTTGGACGCAAAAGGCTAATTCTGCATTCCGATATGACCCATGTATTGCATACGACGCAGAAAAAACTATACAATTGGGTGAAATGAGCATAATATGCCAATGGTGCAAAGCCCTCAAGTGGAAGGGGGAGACACCTGGCATGTGTTGCAACATTGGAAAGGTGCAATTAATACCATTCGAACAACAACCTGAACCTATAAGGAGCCTTTTGTCCTTTTTACATCCGAAATCAAAACATTTTCTAAATTCTATTAGGAAATATAACGGTTGTTTTCAAATGACATCCTTTGCGGCTAAAGAGGTTTCTGAAGGTAGCTTTAGGCCCACATTTAAAGTTCAAGGTCAGGTGTACCATTTAGCTGGGAGTTTGTTGCCACCTAATGCTAACGAAGAACCTAAATTCCTTCAGATATATTTTGTGGGAGAAGACGAGAAAGAGACTACTCTTAGATGTCGGAATTTCACAGATGTAAATAATGCTTTGGTGGCGCAACTACAAAAGATGCTTCACGAGAATAACAAATACGTTAGAGATTTTAAAGCTACCATTGAAAATATTCCACAAAATACAGAAGATTTCCGTGTAGTCATACATGCCGAAAGAAAACCCATAAACGCTCATCGAGGTCGTTACAATAATCCTATCGCCAATGAAATTGCTATAGTAATGGAAGGTCAAATATTTGAAAAAAGAGACATTGTGTTGCACAGTCGCGATGACAAGTTACAACGAATAAGTGAGTTGAACAGAGCATAGGACGCGTTGCAATATCCCTTAATGTTTTGTAGAGGTGAGGATGGTTATTCCATAACAGTACCTCAAACTGACCCTGTTTCAAAGATGCCTTTAAATAAAACCGTTTCGGCTGCAAATTTCTATGCTTATCGCATTATGATTAGACAGCACGAAATTAATCATCTTCTCTGTTACCGAAGTAGTAAGCTTCAATTTTTAGTTGACATGTATGCAAAAATCGAAACAGAAAGATTAAATTTTATCAAGAATAATCAAACAAAATTAAGGGCGGAAAATTACGTTCATTTACAAGATGCAATTAAAAAGGCTGCCAATGCTGCAGAGTTAGGTCGATTGGTAATTCTCCCGTCAACATTCACTGGCGGACCCAGGTATATGCATGAACGTACCCAAGACGCGTTGACATATGTACGTCACTACGGCCGTCCAGATTTATTTATTACTTTTACGTGCAAACCAAAGTGGAAAGATATTACAGATGTATTATTGTTCGATAAACAGCCGCATGATCGACATGACGTCATTAGCCGCGTCTTTCGTCTGAAAGTGAGAACAATGATGAACCTATTGACCAAGGCTCAAATATTTAGACCCGTTCGCTGTTACATGTATTCGGTAGAATGGCAGAAACGAGGACTTCCGCATGTACATATTTTGCTATGGATGGAAAACCGAATTTGTGCTGATAAAATAGATGACGTGATCTGTGCAGAAATTCCATCTCCCGCAGAAGATCCGATTCTTTACGAAATAATTAAATCCAATATGATTCATGGACCGTGCGGTAACATAAATAGAGATTCTCAATGTATGATTGATGGAATCTGTTCAAAGAAGTATCCTCGACAATTAATAAGAGATACACAGACAGGTGAGGATGTTTATCCTAAGTACCGACGAAGATCACCGCAAGATGGTGGGTTCACTGTTGAAATTAAAGGCAAACAACTCGACAACCGGTGGGTTGTACCGTTTAATCCGGTCCTGTCTCGCACTTTTAATGCACACATTAACGTAGAGTACTGCAATTCTGTCAAATCTATCAAATATATCTGCAAATCTATATATATAAAGCGAAGTGTCCTCACTGACACACTCATTCATTCACTCATTCATCTACACATCTACACACTGATTCATAATCAACCCACAGCCCAAACCGTGAGGGCTGGAGACTTGAAATTTTAGACACGGGTGTATCATGTGCCGAAACTGAACACTAAGAAGGGATTTTGCGAAATTCGGCCCGGTTCCTTTGTAATTCAATAAAAACCGGCTAAAATAAACAAAAAATGATCGGATCGCGGAGACCGTGTTTATGTTAGAAGCACGTATCTAGCCAAAACAACTTCGACGACGGGCGACCGGTTTACATTAAAAGCACTTATTTAACCTAAACAATTTCAACGTCGAGTTTCTGCTTTCGTGATCATACTTTTGCCGTACCTAGCGAGGCCGCAGATATTTCAATTATAATTTTGATTTCAATTATAATGTCGATCCGTGACTCAATTAAAAATTACCAAATCACTCCAAATTTAATCCGTCAACATTAAACATCCTCAAATATCTCTTACCACTGCAAACTTTACCAAATCAACCCCAAAAAATTCCCGAACTATGCCAAACTGACATAAACTAGATCCGTTATTTTAAATCATCCCTTACCACCCCTTAGCAACCCCAAGTAACTCCAATCACTTTAAAATAAAACAAAATGACACAAATCATGGCAGATTATGTCCAACTCACACATATTATTTCGTCTACCAAAAATCACCCCCAACTACCCCTTACCACCCCAAAATAAGCCCAATCACTTTAAAATTACAAAAAAATTCTACAAACCGTAGCAAACTATGCCAAACTCATCTAAATTACTTTGACTTCCATAAATCACCCCAAACTACCCCTTACCACCCCAAAATAAGCCCAATCACTTTAAAATTACAAAAAAATTCTACAAACCGTAGCAAACTATGCCAAACTCATCTAAATTACTTTGACTTCCATAAATCACCCCAAACTACCCCTTACCACCCCAAAATAAGCCCAATCACTTTAAAATTATCAAAAATGCTACAAACCATAGCAAACTATGCCTAACTCACCTAAATTACTTCGGCTAACATAAATCACCCCCAACAACCCCTTACTACCCCAAAATAAGCCCAATCACTTTAAAATTACAAAAAATGCTACAAACCATAGCAAACTATGCCAAACTCACTTAAATTACTTCGGCTATCATAAATCACCCCCAACTACCCCTTACCACCCCTAACTCATCCCAATCACTTTAAAATTACAAAAAATGCTACAAACCATAGCAAACTATGCCTAACTCACCCAAATTACTTCGGCTAACATAAATCACCCCCAACAACCCCTTACTACCCCAAAATAAGCCCAATCACTTTAAAATTACAAAAAATGCTACAAACCATAGCAAACTATGCCAAACTCACTTAAATTACTTCGGCTATCATAAATCACCCCCAACTACCCCTTACCGCCCCTAACTCATCCCAATCACTTTAAAATTACAAAAAATGCTACAAACCATAGCAAACTATGCCTAACTCACTTAAATTACTTCGGCTAACATAAATCACCCCCAACTACCCCTTACCACCCCTAACTCATCCCAATCACTTTAAAATTACAAAAAATGCTACAAACCATAGCAAACTATGCCTAACTCACTTAAATTACTTCGGCTAACATAAATCACCCCCAACAACCCCTTACTACCCCAAAATAAGCCCAATCACTTTAAAATTACAAAAAAATGCTACAAACCATAGCAAACTATGCCTAACTCACCTAAATTACTTCGGCTACCATAAATCAGCCCCAACTACCCCTTACCACCCCAAAATAAGCCCAATCACTTTAAAATTACAAAAAATGCTACAAACCATAGCAAACTATGCCAAACTCACTTAAATTACTTCGGCTAACATAAATCACCCCCAACAACCCCTTACTACCCCAAAATAAGCCCAATCACTTTAAAATTACAAAAAAATGCTACAAACTATAGCAAACGATGCCTAACTCACCTAAATTACTTCGGCTAACATAAATCACCCCCAACAACCCCTTACTACCCCAAAATAAGCCCAATCACTTTAAAATTACAAAAAATGCTACAAACCATAGCAAACTATGCCAAACTCACTTAAATTACTTCGGCTATCATAAATCACCCCCAACTACCCCTTACCACCCCAAACTCAGCCCAATCACTTTAAAATTACAAAAAATGTTACAAGCCTTATCAAACTATGCCAAACTCATCTAAATTACTTTGGCTTCCATAAATCACCCCCAACTACCCCTTACCACCGCAAAATAGGCTCAATCACTTTAAAATTACAAAAAAATTCTACAAACCGTAGCAAACTATGCCCTACTCCCCTAAATTACTTCGGCTACCATAAATCACCCCGAACTACCCCTTACAACCCCAAAATAAGCCCAATCACTTTAAAATTACAAAATATTCAACAAATCATAGCAAACTATGCCTAACTCACCTAAATTACTTCGGCTACCATAAATCACCCCCAACTACCCCTTACCACCCCAAAATAAGCCCAATCACTTTAAAATTACAAAAAATGCTACAAACCATAGCAAACTATGCCTAACTTACCTAATTTCCTTCGGCTACCATAAATCACCCCCAACTACCCCTTACCACCCCAAAATAAGCCCAATCACTTTAATTTTACAAAAAATGCTACAAACCATAGCAAACTATGCCGAACCCACTTAAATTACTGCGGCTACCATAAATCACCCCCAACTACCCCTTACCAACCACAAACTAAACCCAATCACTTTAAAATTACAAAAAATGCTACAAACCATAGCAAACTATGCCAAACTCACTTAAATTACTTCGGCTATCATAAATCACCCCCAACTACCCCTTACCACCCCAAACTCAGCCCAATCACTTTAAAATTACAAAAAATGTTACAAGCCATATCAAACTATGCCAAACTCATCTAAATTACTTTGGCTTCCATAAATCACCCCCAACTACCCCTTACCACCCCAAAATAGGCTCAATCACTTTAAAATTACAAAAAAATTCTACAAACCGTAGCAAACTATCTCAAACTCACCTGAATTACTTCGGCTACCATAAATCACCCCCAACTACCCCTTACCAACCACAAACTAAACCCAATCACTTTAAAATTACAAAAAATGCTACAAACCATAGCAAACTATGCCTAACTCACCTAAATTACTTCGGCTACCATAAATCACCCCCAAAATAAGCCCAATCACTTTAAAATTACAAAAAATGCTACAAACCATAGCAAACTATGCCTAACTCACCTAAATTACTTCGGCTACCATAAATCACCCCCAACTACCCCTTACCATCCCAAAATAAGCCCAATCACTTTAAAATTACGAAAAATGCTACAAGCCATAGCAAACTATCTCAAACTCACCTGAATTACTTCGGCTACCATAAATCACCCCCAACTACCCCTTACCACCCCAAACTAAGCCCAATCACTTTAAAATAACAAAAAATGCTACAAACCATAGCAAACTATTCCAAACTCACCTAAATTACTTCGGCTACTATAAATCACCCCCAACTACCCCTTACCGCCCCAAAATTAGCCTAATCACTTTAAAATTACAAAAATGCTACAAAACATAGCAAGCTATGCCAAACTCACTTAAATTACTTCGGCTACCATAAATTAATAATCGTTTTCAATCAAAATCTTCTATTTGGTTGTGTTATTTATAAATGCCTTATCGTATTAAATCATAAAATATTAATAAATATCTGCACATAAAATATATTGTTCCGACTAATAGTCGTTATTCTGAATATTAAATAGGCTGATACCTATTTCGATTCTCTTCCACCTTCCAATAAATATTTGTTCCAGTTGAGATGCAAACATAAACGTATTTCTGAATTGCAACACGCTGACGGGGCAAGCCCTACCTTTTCAACATGCGTGCATTTGTATAAACAGCTCTATGGTTTTTAACTTTAAAGAGGTATAAAGGCGGTGTAAGCGCTAGAGTTTCGTAAAAATATCTGAAAAATTCGAAATTCTGCAATTGAATCAGAACTATCTTTGTGTTCGATAGTAAATTTATACTTGGAGTGGCACTGCCAACCCTGCCACCCCTGACGAGGCACCTGCTGACTACTCTCCTTCCAGGGAAACTTTATAAATCAACGTCAAAATAATTTAGGGCGCCTGAATGTGAAAATATCACTGTGTAATAAGTTCAGACTGACATGGAACACTTGAAATTTCGATATTTGTTTGTAATTCGTCACAGGTCCATGAAGGAATGCATGTTAATGTAAACAAGTGTTAGTTTGTCGGAGAGACCGAATAAGATTTTTAACATTCCTGTCAAAATATTTATTTACTTTAGAATGTTAATTTCTTAAATTGATTTTGTGAAAATTATGACGGGCCATACGAGTACACCTGTGCGAGTATTATTTGGTACATACAAATTAATCTCTTTTGTTATCCAAATTGTTTTTATACGCACTAGGCACGTGCACCTCATATAATTGTGAAAATTGCTGCTTCAGCGTCTGGAACGCTGGTACTCAACGTCGCCAAGGTCGAGGCGACGCATCGGTATTCAAAGTTCTATCGCTATTAAATAAATTATTTTAATATAATATTCCCGATTTGTTCTTGCCGTTAACCAAAACTCTCCCCAATCGATTTTCGAAAAATTTCCAGCGTCGGACCGGACTTCACTTATTTTCGTACGCTAATTTTTACCGTTCAGTTAATGATAGTGGTGTATTTGTTCTTCACCAAACCTGCTCCGGCCGAAATCCGAAATTTTCACTGACATCATACGCTTAAGTATTGTATGCTTAGACACGATTTATTTACACTATTTATTTTACGTACATTGCGTTCATTATTGTTCTGCATTATTTATAAGATGGAGCAGTTTGAAAATCTAATAGTAAGCGGAGAACAAATACCACCACGTATAATTCCCGTGCAAAGTGATGGAAATAGTCTTTCTTACTATCTTTCCTATTGCATTTTTAATACCGGAAATAGAGCTCAAGAGCGAAGAATAACTTCGACTTTTTTTATACATAATTCCTAAATACTTCGTTTTTATGGTGTAAAATTTTGTATTTATATATTTCAACATTGTCTTTAACGTTGTCAGAGAACTAAATGGGAATAATTTGGAATAATTTAGCTTCTATGTCAACTCTCCTTCTCTTGGAACTTTTGAAAACAACGACAAAATTCTTTAGGGCGCCTGGATTTGAAAATATAACTCTGTGTAATAAGTTTAGACTGACTAGAGTGAAAATAAAGGAGCTTGCACCCAGAAACGAAATTAGATGGAACACTTGAAGTTGAAATATTTGTTTGTAATTCGTCACAAGTCCATGAGGGAATGCGTGTTAATGTAAACAAATGTGAGTTTATTGGAGAGGCCGAATAAGATTTTTACATTATTGAAGCAGCTGGAGCCTGCCACGTCAAGGGCAAGGTCAGAAACGTGAAAAGGCGATGCTCGATTTAGTTTGATTGAGTGTCTATGCAGAAATTCGCACATACCAAGCGTTGGATAAGCCTTTCTTATCGTTTCTTAGAATTCGAGAATTGCTGGTTCAGCGTGTGGAGCAGTACTCGATCGCGGTGTTTAATTTTAACACAACTACAATTGTGAAAATTGCTGCTCCAGCGTCGGAAACTGTTCGCAAAGTCGCCAAATTCGCTGAGGCGACGCAACAGTGTTCGAAGGTCTACCGCTATCAAATAAAGTATTTTAATTTAACATTTGATCCTCGCGTTAACCAAATCTGCCCCCAATCAATTTTCGAAAAATTATCAGCATCGGACCGGACTCCACTTATATTTGTACGCTAATTTTTACGTTTAGTTAATGATAGTGGTGTATTTGTTTTTCACCAAATTTGCCCCGAAATTTTCACCGTTGTATGTACCAGATATCACTGACATTCATACCAGTGGCGGTGTAAGCGCTAAATTTTCGTGAAAATATCTGAAAAATTCATAATTCTGCAACTGAATTACAGAACTAATTTTGTGTTCGATAGTAAATTTATACTTGGAGTGGCACTGCCAACCCTGCCACCCCTGACGAGCCCCACTGCTGACTACTTTCCTTCCAGAAAAATTTTTGAAATCAGCGGCAAAATAAATTTAGGGCACCTGGATGTGAAAATATCACTATGTAATAATTTCAGACTGACAAGAGTGAAAAAAACCGCTTGCATCCAGAAACGAAATCAAATGGAACACTTGAAATTTAGATATTTGTTTGTAATTCGTCACAGGTCCATGAAGGCATGCATGTTAATGTAAACAAGTGTTAGTTTGTCGGAGAGGCCGAATAAGATTTTTACACCCACCACATTCCCGTCAAAATATTTATATACTTTAGTATGTTAATTCATTTTGTGCAAATTATGACGGGCCAGTCGAGTACACCTGCGCGAGTATTATTTGGTAATCCAAATTTTTTTAATACGCACTAGGCACGTGCACCTAATATAATTGTTAAAATTGCTGCTTCAGCGTCTGGTACGCTGGTACTCAACGTCGCCAAGGTCGAGGCGACGCATCAGTATTCGAAGTTCTATCGCTATTAAATAAATTTTTTTAATATAATATTCCCGATTTGTTCTTGACGTTAAGTAAATATCTCCCCAATCGATTTTCGAAAAATTACCATCGTCGTACCGGTCTCCACTTATATACCGTACGCTAATTTTTACGTTCATATAATGATAGTGGTGTATTTGATCTTCACCAAACCTGCTCCGGCCAAAATCCGAAATTTGTAGTTTTATCCGATTTCACTGACATCATAAGTAATGTGTGCTTATACACGATTTACACTATTTATTTTATGTACATTGTGTTCATTATTGTTCTGCATTATTTATAACTAAGATGGAGGAATAGTAAGCGGGGTACAAATACCACCACGTATAATTCCTCTGAAAAGTGATGGAAATAGTCTTTTTTACTATCTTTCCTATTGCATTTTATTACCGAAAATAGAGCTCAAGAGGTTCGCACTATAATTGTTCATTTTAAAATTACCAAATTTTCTGTATATGTTACCTGAATACGTTAAACACCCCTAAACATAATGTACCATTCCAAACTACTCTCAAAAATCATACACTTGCCATTCCAAACTACCCCACATCAACGTAAAATGTAAAAAAATTACGAATTCCAAGCAAACTACGCTAAACTCGCATAAATTACTTCGACTTCCGCTATATCACCCCAACCACTTCTTACCAAGCCAAACTAAACCCAATCCCATTAAAATTACCAAAAGTTTCGTTTAATCCGCCAAAGCTAAACCCCGCCAACCATCAATAACCATTCAAAACAATCCCCAAAAAAACCCTTATCATCCAAAACTACACCAAATACATCGTTTTTATGGTGTGAAATTATGTATTTATTTCAACATTCTTCGACGACATTCTTTAACGTTGTTAGAGAACTAAATGGGAATAATTTGGAATAATTCAGCTTCTCTGTCAACTCTCCTTCTCTTGAAGAGTGAAAAAGAGTGAAAAAAAAGGAGCTTGCACCCAGAAACGAAATTATCGTCATTTTCCAAATCATATTGAAGTACCCGGTCCTGGCAATGCAGGTTAATTTCAGCTAATTTGTTTATTTTGTGATTGGAAAAGTAGAGCATTTTTGTTTAATTGTATTATAATGTCGATTAGTCTACATCACAAATACACCACTTTTGTCAACACTGCGTTTATTTAATCTACGTCCGGGCAACGCCGGGTACATTCAGCTAGTACGTTAATAAAGGCAGCGATCAGGCGGCCTTTGCACTACAAAATGAACTAGATGAGGTGGCAATCTATAAAACGGGAAGGTATATAAGCACTTCGGAAGCTGTTTGGCGCATTCTATGTTTTCCCATTCACGAAAGGTTTCCTCCTGTTGTTCATCTTTCCGTCCATTTGGAAAATGGACAGAGAATCTATTTTAATGAAGACAATCTTTTGGATAGGGTCAATAACCCTCCAAAAACCACATTAATGGCCTTTTTTGATTTATGCACAAACGACGATTTTGCCAAAACACTTTTTTACCACGAAGTGCCTTCATATTATACGTGGAACAAGAATAAATTTCAACGTAGAAAGCTAGGAAAAAATATTGATGAATATCCGGGTGTAAAAAAAGATAACGTCCTTGGAAGGGTTTATACAGTACATCCCAACAATGCCGAGTGTTACTACCTTCGCCTACTATTGCATGAGGTTCGTGGACCTACTTCTTTCTTAAGTATTAGGACGGTTAATGGCGTAGTACATTCTACTTTTCAATCCGCATGTAAAGCCCTGGGATTGTTGGAAGATGACAAACATTGGGACAACACACTAGAAGATGCTACTATCTCAGAATCACCGATTAAACTGAGAGAATTGTTTGCAATAATGTTAGTGTTTTGTCATGTATCCGACCCATTGCAGCTTTGGGAGAAATACAAAGACAGTATGTCCGAGGATATTCTCAGAAGGGTGGCAAGAGAGCTGGCAGTTGAAGAATTACATGCCAAAACGGAGGTGTACAACAAGGCATTGATTCTTCTAGAAGATGTTATTCTAACAATCGGTGATCAACCCTTAACACATTTTGGATTGCCGCAACTGAAACGCAATACCAACGAGATTACGGAAAATTTGGTTTATATTAGAGAAAAGAACTACGATATTGAAGTTTTATTACAAATGGTCGAAGAAAACGAACCGTTACTTACAAGTGAACAGAAAGAGGTTTACTTAGAAATTTTAGAAAACTTAGACTACGGCAAAGTTTTCTTTTTAGATGCACCTGGGGGTACAGGAAAAACATTCCTTATAAATTTGTTATTATCGAAAATACGCAGTTCCAATAAAATTGCTATCACGGTGGCCTCTTCGGGAATTGCAGCAACTTTGCTACAGGGTGGTAGAACTGCCCATTCTGTTTTTAAATTGCCCCTAAATTTAAACTCCACAGATAATCCGTTATGCAACATATCAAAACAAAGCGACGTGGCTCGATTGCTTTATGACTGCAGTCTAATTGTGTGGGACGAATGTACCATGGCGCACAAAAAAGCGGCTTAGCTCTTGACCGTACATTAAGAGACATTAGAAATAATGATTCGATTATGGGAAAAGTTACCGTTGTATTAGCAGGAGATTTCAGACAAACGCTGCCTGTTGTACCGAGAGGAACTCGGGCTGATGAAGTTAATGCTTGCTTGAAATCGTCCTATTTGTGGCCCAAAATACAAAAAATTTCATTATCTAATAACATGCGAGTATACCTAAGAGGTGATACGGAGCTGGTGAATATGCGCAACTTTTATTAAATTTAGGTGAGGGTCGTACGCCAGAAATAGATGGGAAAATTGAAATTTCGTCAAGCCTGGCAACGGTGGTTCAAAATGTTGCCGATTTAATAGATAAAATTTATCCGGATATTCGAAATTTGAAATATAAATCTATGTCCTGGTTGCGAGAACGAGCCATTTTATCACCGAAAAATGATAGTGCTAATGACTTAAATAACATTATCCTTGATGGCTTTGAGAGTGAAGAGTTGACATACAAATCTGTCGACTCGGTATTGAATACTGATGAAGCCGTCAATTATCCGGTGGAATTTTTGAATTCATTAAATCCTCCTGGAATGCCTGTCCATAAACTCAAATTGAAGATTGGCGCTCCAATAATGTTGCTGCGTAACTTAAAACCGCCCAAACTTTGCAATGGTACAAGGCTTCAGATCACGAAACTGTACCAAAACGTAATTGAAGCAAGTATATTTACTGGTTGTGCGCAGGGCGAGTCTGTATTCATCCCCCGAATCCCGCTCATTCCATCGGATTACCCCTTTGAATTTAAAAGATTGCAATTCCCTGTGAAGGTATGTTTTGCAATGACGATAAATAAATCTCAGGGACAGTCTTTAAAAGAAGCAGGGATCGATCTGAGGGGGGATTGTTTTTCGCATGGGCAGTTGTATGTGGCATGCTCAAGAGTCAGTAATCCATCTTCTTTGGTTATATTGGCACCGGATAATAAAGCTGCCAATATTGTTTACAAAGAAGCGATCTCAAAATGAGAACAGAATAATAAATACAGAATAAAAGTGGCGTTTCATTTTTAGATTAAACGTCATTTTCGATGTCCTATAATCGCTTCTGAGTGTTTAGAGCTTTGGATATTTCTTTGGGCTGGTTGAGTTGGATTTTACATATTATATTATTCTTGAAAAAAAATTTTTTTGGGATAGGACACCGCCTATTTCCATTGGATTTTTACTGTGCGCAGGCATACGCCTGATATTTGATGCATATAAAAATATTGTGGGGTTCATGTTATGGTATGTTATGCTTTATAAGGTTTATTTGGATCATTTACATTCATATTTGCAATGCAAAAACTAGAATGTAAAAAAACACACGATAACCAAAAACCAAATCTGTGAAGATTTAATATGTGCTGTAAACTTGGCCCCACTTATTTTTATTTTAGTCTGACATAACATTTCATGTAATTGAAGAGTTCATTGATGTGAACAGAAATGTAAAATACTGCTCTGCTCTGGCCGGAATCCAAAGAAAATATTCAAGTGATGTCTAATGTAAAAATCCTAGAATTTACAAACTTTCAAATATTAAATAGTGAAAGAAACAATTGCTGTTTCTTCAGTACTTTCTAATTAATCGACACTCTCCCTTACTGATACACAATTTTTCCTTATCAATCCACAAGTTTCTTTATCAATCCATAATTTTTACTTATGACTTATCGTTATCCTTTTTCCTTCCTTCTATCCCTATCCTGGCAAGAAAGCTCTACACCTTCCCGTTGGTTCTTGCTGAACAATTGCAAATTTTTTATCATGCGATTGACTAAGTAGAGCATTCCTGTTTCATTGTATTATAATGTCGATTGGTCAACTTCGTTAATGCAACACCTTTGTCAACAGAGCATTTATTTAATCTACGTCCGGGCAACGCCGGGTACATTCAGCTAGTTGTAATTTAAAGATGATATGGTTTGGTTTGTTGTGGTAAGGGAAAGTTGGGGGTGATTTACAGTAGCCGAAGTAATTAAGGTGATTCTGGTATAGTTTTTTATGATTTTTAGCATTTTTTTGTAATTTTAAAGTGATTGGGCTTAGTTTGTTGCTGTAAAGTGTAGTTGGGGGTGATTTTTGATAGCCGAAGTAATTTAGGTGAGTTTGGCATAGTTTGCTATGGTTAGTAGCATTTTTTTGTAATTTAAAAGTGATTGGGTTTAGTTTGCTGTGGTAAGGGTTAGTTGGTGATGATTTAGAGTAGCCGAAGTAATTTAGGTGAGTCTGGCATAGTTTGTTATGATTTGTACATTTTTTTTTGTAATATTAAGATGATATGGTTTGGTTTGTTGTGGTAAGGGATAGTTGGGGGTGATTTACAGTAGCCGAAATAATTTAGGTGATTCTGGTATAGTTTGTTATAATTTTCAGCATTTTTTTGTAATTTTAAAGTGATTGGGCTTAGTTTGTTGCTGTAAAGTGTAGTTGGGGGTGATTTTTGGTAGCCGAAGTAATTTAGGTGAGTTTGGCATAGTTTGCTATGGTTAGTAGCATTTTTTTGTAATTTAAAAGTGATTGGGTTTAGTTTGTTGTGGTAAGGGTTAGTTGGTGATGATTTAGAGTAGCCGAAGTAATTTAGGTGAGTCTGGCATTGTTTGTTATGATTTGTACACCTTTTTTTGTAATTTTAAGATGATATGGTTTGGTTTGTTGTGGTAAGGGATAGTTGGGGGTGATTTACGGTAGCCGCAGTAATTTAGGTGATTCTGGTATAGTTTGTTATGATTTTTAGCATTTTTTTGTCATTTTAAAGTGATTGGGCTTAGTTTGTTGCTGTAAAGTGTAATTGGGGGTGATTTATTGTAGCCGAAGTAATTTAGGTGAGCTTGGCATAGTTTGCTATGGCTAGTAGCATTTTTTTGTCATTTAAAAGTGATTGGGTTTAGTTTGTTGTAGTAAGGGTTAGTTGGTGATGATTTAGAGTAGCCGAAGTAATTTAGGTGAGTCTGGCATAGTTTGTTATGATTTGTACATCTTTTTTTGTAATATTAAGATGATATGGTTTGGTTTGTTGTGGTAAGGGATAGTTGGGGGTGATTTACAGTAACCGAAGTAATTTAGGTGATTCTGGTATAGTTTGTTATGATTTTTAGCATTTTTTTGTAATTTTAAAATGATTGGGCTTAGTTTGTTGCTGTAAAGTGTAGTTGGGGGTGATTTTTGATAGCCGAAGTAATTTAGGAGAGTTTGGCTTAGTTTGCTATGGTTAGTAGCATTTTTTTGTAATTTAAAAGAGATTGGGTTTAGTTTGTTGTGGTAAGGGTTAGTTGGTGATGATTTAGAGTAGCCGAAGTAATTTAGGTGAATCTGGCATAGTTTGTTATGATTTGTACACCTTTTTTTGTAATTTTAATATAATATGGTTTGGTTTGTTGTGGTAAGGGATAGTTGGGGGTGATTTACGGTAGCCGAAGTAATTTGGGTGATTCTGGTATAGTTTGTTATGATTTTTAGCATTTTTTTGTAATTTTAAAGTGATTGGGCTTAGTTTGTTGCTGTAAAGTGTAGTTGGGGGTGATTTTTGATAGCCAAAGTAATTTAGGTGAGTTTGGCATAGTTTGCTATGGTTAGTAGCATTTTTTTGTAATTTAATAGTGATTGGGTTTAGTTTGTTGTGGCAAGGGTTAGTTGGTGATGATTTAGAGTAGCCGAAGTAATTTAGGTGAGTCTGGCATAGTTTGTTATGATTTGTACACCTTTTTTTGTAATTTTAAGATGATATGGTTTGGTTTGTTGTGGTAAGGAATAGTTGGGGGTGATTTACGGTAGCCGAAGTAATTTAGGTGATTCTGGTATAGTTTGTTATGATTTTTAGCATTTTTTTGTAATTTTAAAATGATTGGACTTAGTTTGTTGCTGTAAAGTGTAGTTGTGGGTGATTTTTGATAGCCGAAGTAATTTAGGTGAGTTTGGCATAGTTTGCTATGGTTAGTAGCATTTTTTTGTAATTTAAAAGTGATTGGGTTTAGTTTGTTGCAGTAAGGGTTAGTTGGTGATGATTTAGAGTAGCCGAAGTAATTTAGGTGAGTCTGGCATAGTTTGTTATGATTTGTACACCTTTTTTTGTAATATTAAGATGATATGGTTTGGTTTCTTGTGGTAAGGGATAGTTGGGGGTGATTTACAATAACCGAAGTAATTTAGGTGATTCTGGTATAGTTTGTTATGATTTTTAGCATTTTTTTGTAATTTGAAAATGATTAGGCTTAGTTTGTTGCTGTAAAGTGTAGTTGGGGGTGATTTTCGATAGCCGAAGTAATTTAGGAGAGTTTGGCATAGTTTGCTATGGTTAGTAGCATTTTTTTGTAATTTAAAAGTGATTGGGTTTAGTTTGTTGTGGTAAGGGTTAGTTGGTGATGATTTAGAGTAGCCGAAGTAATTTAGGTGAATCTGGCATAGTTTGTTATGATTTGTACACCTTTTTTTGTAATTTTAATATAATATGGTTTGGTTTGTTGTGGTAAGGGATAGTTGGGGGTGATTTACGGTAGCCGAAGTAATTTGGGTGATTCTGGTATAGTTTGTTATGATTTTTAGCATTTTTTTGTAATTTTAAAGTGATTGGGCTTAGTTTGTTGCTGTAAAGTGTAGTTGGGGGTGATTTTTGATAGCCAAAGTAATTTAGGTGAGTTTGGCATAGTTTGCTATGGTTAGTAGCATTTTTTTGTAATTTAATAGTGATTGGGTTTAGTTTGTTGTGGTAAGGGTTAATTGGTGATGATTTAGAGTAGCCGAAGTAATTTAGGTGAGTCTGGCATAGTTTGTTATGATTTGTACACCTTTTTTTGTAATTTTAAGATGATATGGTTTGGTTTGTTGTGGTAAGGAATAGTTGGGGGTGATTTACGGTAGCCGAAGTAATTTAGGTGATTCTGGTATAGTTTGTTATGATTTTTAGCATTTTTTTGTAATTTTAAAATGATTGGGCTTAGTTTGTTGCTGTAAAGTGTAGTTGTGGGTGATTTTTGATAGCCGAAGTAATTTAGGTGAGTTTGGCATAGTTTGCTATGGTTAGTAGCATTTTTTTGTAATTTAAAAGTGATTGGGTTTAGTTTGTTGTGGTAAGGGTTAGTTGGTGATGATTTAGAGTAGCCGAAGTAATTTAGGTGAGTCTGGCATAGTTTGTTATGATTTGTACACCTTTTTTTGTAATATTAAGATGATATGGTTTGGTTTGTTGTGGTAAGGGATAGTTGGGGGTTATTTACAGTAGCCGAAGTAATTTAGGTAATTCTGGTATAGTTTGTTATAATTTTTAGCATTTTTTTGTAATTTTAAAGTGATTGGGCTTAGTTTGTTGCTGTAAAGTGTAGTTGGGGGTGATTTATTGTTGCCGAAGTAATTTAGGTGAGTTTGGCATAGTTTGCTATGGTTAGTAGCATTTTTTTGTAATTTAAAAATGATTGGGTTTAGTTTGTTGTGGTAAGGGTTAGTTGGTGATGATTTATAGTAGCCGAAGTAATTTAGGTGAGTCTGGCATAGTTTGTTATGATTTGTACACCTTTTTTTGTAATATTAAGATGATATGGTTTGGTTTGTTGTGGTAAGGGATAGTTGGGGGTGATTTACAGTAGCCGAAGTAATTTAGGTGATTCTGGTATAGTTTGTTATGATTTTTAGCATTTTTTTGTAATTTTAAAATGATTGGGCTTAGTTTGTTGCTGTAAAGTGTAGTTGGGGGTGATTTTTTATAGCCGAAGTAATTTAGGTGAGTTTGGCATAGTTTGCTATGGTTAGTAGCATTTTTTTGTAATTTAAAAGTGATTGGGTTTAGTTTGTTGTGGTAAGGGTTAGTTGGTGATGATTTAGAGTAGCCGAAGTAATTTAGGTGAGTCTGGCATAGTTTGTTATGATTTGTACACATTTTTTTGTAATTTTAAGATAATATGGTTTGGTTTGTTGTGGTAAGGGATAGTTGGGGGTGATTTACCGTAGCCGAAGTAATTTGGGTGATTCTGGTATAGTTTGTTATGATTTTTAGCATTTTTTTGTAATTTTAAAGTGATTGGGCTTAGTTTGTTGCTGTAAAGTGTAGTTGGGGGTGATTTTTGATAGCCGAAGTAATTTAGGGGAGTTTGGCATAGTTTGCTATGGTTAGTAGCATTTTTTTGTAATTTAATAGTGATTGGGTTTAGTTTGTTGTGGTAAGAGTTAGTTGGTGATGATTTAGAGTAGCCGAAGTAATTTAGGTGAGTCTGGCATAGTTTGTTATGATTTGTACACTTTTTTTGTAATTTGAGGATGATATGGTTTGGTTTGTTGTGGTAAGGGATAGTTAGGGGTGATTTACGGTAGCCGAAGTAATTTAGGTGATTCTGGTATAATTTGTTATGATTTTTAGCATTTTTTTGTAATTTTAAAGTGAATGGGCTTAGTTTGTTGCTGTAAAGTGTAGTTGGGGGTGATTTTTGATAGCCGAAGTAATTTAGGTGAGTTTGGCATAGTTTGCTATGGTTAGTAGCATTTTTTTGTAATTTAAAAGTGATTGGGTTTAGTTTGTTGTGGTAAGGGTAAGTTGGTGATGATTTAGAGTAGCCGAAGAAATTTAGGTGAGTCGGGCATAGTTTGTTATGATTGGTACACCTTTTTTTGTAATTTTAAGGTAATATGGTTTGATTTGTTGTGGTAAGGGATAGTTGGGGGTGATTTACGGTAGCCGAAGTAATTTGGGTGATTCTGGTATAGTTTGTTATGATTTTTAGCATTTTTTTGTAATTTTAAAGTGATTGGGCTTAGTTTGTTGCTGTAAAGTGTAGTTGGGGTTGATTTTTGATAGTCGAAGTAATTTAGGTGAGTTTGGCATAGTTTGCTATGGTTAGTAGCATTTTTTTGTAATTTAATAGTGATTGGGTTTAGTTTGTTGTGGTAAGGGTTAGTTGGTGATGATTTAGAGTAGCCGAAGTAATTTAGGTGAGTCTGGCATAGTTTGTTATAATTTGTACACCTTTTTTTGTAATTTTAAGATGATATGGTTTGGTTTGTTGTGGTAAGGGATAGTTGGGGGTGATTTACGGTAGCCGAAGTAATTTAGTTGAATCTGGTATAGTTTGTTATGATTTTTAGTATTTTTTTGTAATTTTAAAATGATTGGGCTTAGTTTGTTGCTGTAAAGTGTAGTTGGGGGTGATTTTTGATAGCCGAAGTAATTTAGGTGAGTTTGGCATAGTTTGCTATGGTTAGTAGCATTTTTTTGTAATTTAAAACTGACAGGGTTTAGTTTGTTGTGGTAAGGGTTAGTTGGTGATGATTTAGAGTAGCCGAAGTAATTTAGGTGAGTCTGGCATAGTTTGTTATGATTTGTACACCTTTTTTATATATTAAAATGATATGGTTTGGTTTGTTGTGGTAAGGGATAGTTGGGGGTGATTTACGGTAGCCGAAGTAATTTAGGTGATTCTGGTATAGTTTGTTATGATTTTTAGCATTTTTTTGTAATTTTAAAGTGATTGGGCTTAGTTTGTTGGTGTAAAGTGTAGTTGGGGGTGATTTTTGATAGCCGAAGTAATTTAGGTTAGTTTGGCATAGTTTGCTATGGTTAGTAGCATTTTTTTGTAATTTAAAAGTGATTGGGTTTAGTTTGTTGTGGTAAGGGTTAGTTGGTGATGATTTAGAGTAGCCGAAGTAATTTAGGTGAGTCTGGCATAATTTGTTATGATTTGTACACCTTTTTTTGTAATTTTAAGATGATATGGTTTGATTTGTTGTGGTAAGGGATAGTTTGGGGTGATTTACGGTAGCCGAAGTAATTTAGGAGATTCTGGAATAGTTTGTTATGATTTTTAGCATTTTTTTGTAATTTAAAAGTGATTGGGTTTAGTTTGTTGTGGTAAGGGTTAGATGGTGATGATTTAGAGTAGCCGAAGTAATTTAGGTGAGTCTGGCATAGTTTGTTATGATTTGTACACCTTTTTTTTTTAATTTTAAGATGATATGGTTTGGTTTGTTGTGGTAAGGGATAGTTGGGGTTGATTTACGGTAGCCGAAGTAATTTAGGTGATTCTGGTAAAGTTTGTTATGATTTTTAGCATTTTTTTGTAATTTTAAAGTGATTGGGCTTAGTTTGTTGCTGTAAAGTGTAGTTGGGGGTGATATATTGTAGCCGAAGTAATTTAGGTGAGTTTGGCATAGTTTGCTATGGTTAGTAGCATTTTTTTGTAATTTAAAATTGATTGGGTTTAGTTTGTTGTGGTAAGGGTTAGTTGGTGATGATTTAGAGTAGCCGAAGTAATTTAGGTGAGTCTGGCATAGTTTGTTATGATTTGTACACTTTTTTTTGTAATATTAAGATGATATGGTTTGGTTTGTTGTGGTAAGGGATAGTTGGGGGTGATTTACAGTAGCCGAATTAATTTAGGTGATTCTGGTGTAGTTTGTTATGATTTTTAGCATTTTTTTGTAATTTTAAAGTGATTGGGCTTAGTTTGTTGCTGTAAAGTGTAGTTGGGGGTGATTTATTGTAGCCGAAGTAATTTAGGTGAGTTTGGCATAGTTTGCTATGGTTAGTAGCACTTTTTTGTAATTTAAAAGTGATTGGGTTTAGTTTGTTGTAGTAAGGGTTAGCTGGTGATGATTTAGAGTAGCCGAAGTAATTTAGGTGAGTCTGGCATAGTTTGTTATGATTTGTACACCTTTTTTTGTAATTTTAAGATGATATGGTTTGGTTTGTTGTGGTAAGGGATAGTTGGGGGTGATTTACGGTAGCCAAAGTAATTTAGGTGATTCTGGTATAGTTTGCTATGATTTTTAGCATTTTTTTGTAATTTTAAAGTGATTGGGCTTAGTTTGTTGCTGTAAAGTGTAGTTGGGGGTGATTTATTGTAGCCGAAGTAATTTAGGTGAGTTTGGCATAGTTTGCTATGGTTAGTAGCACTTTTTTGTAATTTAAAAGTGATTGGGTTTAGTTTGTTGTAGTAAGGGTTAGTTGGTGATGTTTTAGAGTAGCCGAAGTAATTTAGGTGAGTCTGGCATAGTTTATTATGATTTGTACACCTTTTTTCGTAATATTAAGATGATATGATTTGGTTTGTTGTGGTAAGGGATAGTTGGGGGTGATTTACAGTAGCCGAAGTAATTTAGGTGATTCTGGTGTAGTTTGTTATGGTTTTTAGCATTTTTTTGTAATTTTAATGTGATTGGGCTTAGTTTGTTGCTGTAAAGTGTAGTTGGGGGTGATTTTTGATAGCCGAAGTAATTTAGGTCAGTTTGGCATAGTTTGCTATGGTTAGTAGCATTTTTTTGTAATTTAAAACTGATTGGGTGTAGTTTGTTGTGGTAAGGGTTAGTTGGTGATGATTTAGACTAGCCGAAGTAATTTAGGTGAGTCTGGCATAGTTTGTTATGATTTGTACACCTTTTTTTGTAATTTTAAGATGATATGGTTTGGCTTGTTGTGGTAAGGGATAGTTGGGGGTGATTTACGGTAGCCGAAGTAATTTGGGTGATTCTGGTATAGTTTGTTATGATTTTTAGCATTTTTTTGTAATTTTAAAGTGATTGGGCTTAGTTTGTTGCTGTAAAGTGTAGTTGGGGGTGATTTTTGATAGCCGAAGTAATTTAGGTGAGTTTGGCATAGTTTGCTATGGTTAGTAGCATTTTTTTGTAATTTAAAAGCGATTGGGTTTAGTTTGTTGTGGTAAGGGTTAGTTGGTGATGATTTAGAGTAGCCGAAGTAATTTAGGTGAGTCTGGCATAGTTTGTTATGATTTGTACACCTTTTTTTCTAATTTTAAGATAATATGGTTTGGTTTGTTGTGGTAAGGGATAGTCGGGGGTGTTTTACGGTAGCCAAAGTAATTTAGGTGATTCTGGTATTGTTTGTTATGATTTTTAGCATTTTTTTGTAATTTTAAAGTGATTGGGCTTAGTTTGTTGCTGTAAAGTGTAGTTAGGGGTGATTTTTGATAGCCAAAGTAATTTAGGTGAGTTTGGCATAGTTTGCTATGGTTAGTAGCATTTTTTTGTAATTTAAAAGTGATTGGGTTTAGTTTGTTGTGGTAAGAGTTAGTTGGTTATGATTTAGAGTAGCCGAAGTAATTTAGGTGAGTCTGGCATAGTTTGTTATGATTTGTACACCTTTTTTTGTAATTTTAAGATGATATGGTTTGGTTTGTTGTGGTAAGGGATAGTTGGGGGTGATTTACGGTAGCCGAAGTAATTTAGGTGATTCTGGTAAAGTTTGTTATGATTTGTAGCATTTTTTTGTAATTTTAAAGTGATTGGGCTTAGTTTGTTGCTGTAAAGTGTAGTTGGGGGTGATTTATTGTAGCCGAAGTAATTTAGGCGAGTTTGGCATAGTTTGCTATGGTTAGTAGCATTTTTTGTAATTTAAAATTGATTGGGTTTAATTTGTTGTGGTAAGGGTTAGTTCGTGATGATTTAGAGTAGCCGAAGTAATTTAGGTGAGTCTGGCATAGTTTGTTATGATTTGTACACCTTTTTTTGTAATATTAAGATGATATGGTTTGGTTTGTTGAGGTAAGGGATAGTTGGGGGTGATTTACGGTAGCCGAAGTAATTTAGGTGATTCTGGTATAGTTTGTTATGATTTTTGCATTTTTTTGTAATTTTAAAGTGATTGGGCTTAGTTTGTTGCTGTAAAGTGTAGTTGGGGGTGAATTTTGATAGCCGAAGTAATTTAGGTGAGTTTGGCATAGTTTTCTATGGTTAGTAGCATTTTTTTGTAATTTAAAAGTGATTGGGTTTAGTTTGTTGTTAAAAGGGTTAGTTGGTGGTGATTTATGGTAGCCGAAGTAATTTAGGTAAGTTTGGCATAATTTGCTATGGTTAGTAGCATTTTTTTGAAATTTAAAAGTGATTGGGTTTAGTTTGTTGTGGTAAGGGTTAGTTGGTGATGATTTAGAGTAGCCAAAGTAATTTAGGTGAGTTTGGCAAAGTTTGTTATCATTTGTACACCTTTTTTTGTAATTTTAAGATGATATGGTTTGGTTTGTTGTGGTAAGGGATAGTTGGGGGTGATTTACGTTAGCCGAAGTAATTTAGGTGATTCTGGTATAGTTTGTTATGATTTTTAGCATTTTTTTGTAATTTTAAAGTGATTGGGCTTAGTTTGTTGCTGTAAAGTGTAGTTGGGGGTGATTAATTGTAGCCGAAGTAATTTAGGTGAGTTTGGCATAGTTTGCTATGGTTAGTAGCACTTTTTTGTAATTTAAAAGTGATTGGGTTTAGTTTGTTGTAGTAAGGGTTAGTTGGTGATATTTTAGAGTAGCCGAAGTAATTTAGGTGAGTCTGGCATAGTTTGTTATGATTTGTACACCTTTTTTCGTAATATTAAGATGATATGATTTGGTTTGTTGTGGTAAGGGATAGTTGGGGGTGATTTACAGTAGCCGAATTAATTTAGGTGATTCTGGTGTAGTTTGTTATGATTTTTAGCATTTTTTTGTAATTTTAAAGTGATTGGGCTTAGTTTGTTGCTGTAAAGTGTAGTTGGGGGTGATTTATTGTAGCCGAAGTAATTTAGGTGAGTTTGGCATAGTTTGCTATGGTTAGTAGCACTTTTTTGTAATTTAAAAGTGATTGGGTTTAGTTTGTTGTAGTAAGGGTTAGCTGGTGATGATTTAGAGTAGCCGAAGTAATTTAGGTGAGTCTGGCATAGTTTGTTATGATTTGTACACCTTTTTTTGTAATTTTAAGATGATATGGTTTGGTTTGTTGTGGTAAGGGATAGTTGGGGGTGATTTACGGTAGCCAAAGTAATTTAGGTGATTCTGGTATAGTTTGCTATGATTTTTAGCATTTTTTTGTAATTTTAAAGTGATTGGGCTTAGTTTGTTGCTGTAAAGTGTAGTTGGGGGTGATTTATTGTAGCCGAAGTAATTTAGGTGAGTTTGGCATAGTTTGCTATGGTTAGTAGCACTTTTTTGTAATTTAAAAGTGATTGGGTTTAGTTTGTTGTAGTAAGGGTTAGTTGGTGATGTTTTAGAGTAGCCGAAGTAATTTAGGTGAGTCTGGCATAGTTTATTATGATTTGTACACCTTTTTTCGTAATATTAAGATGATATGATTTGGTTTGTTGTGGTAAGGGATAGTTGGGGGTGATTTACAGTAGCCGAAGTAATTTAGGTGATTCTGGTGTAGTTTGTTATGGTTTTTAGCATTTTTTTGTAATTTTAAAGTGATTGGGCTTAGTTTGTTGCTGTAAAGTGTAGTTGGGGGTGATTTTTGATAGCCGAAGTAATTTAGGTCAGTTTGGCATAGTTTGCTATGGTTAGTAGCATTTTTTTGTAATTTAAAACTGATTGGGTTTAGTTTGTTGTGGTAAGGGTTAGTTGGTGATGATTTAGACTAGCCGAAGTAATTTAGGTGAGTCTGGCATAGTTTGTTATGATTTGTACATCTTTTTTTGTTATTTTAAGATGATATGGTTTGGCTTGTTGTGGTAAGGGATAGTTGGGGGTGATTTACGGTAGCCGAAGTAATTTGGGTGATTCTGGTATAGTTTGTTATGATTTTTAGCATTTTTTTGTAATTTTAAAGTGATTGGGCTTAGTTTGTTGCTGTAAAGTGTAGTTGGGGGTGATTTTTGATAGCCGAAGTAATTTAGGTGAGTTTGGCATAGTTTGCTATGGTTAGTAGCATTTTTTTGTAATTTAAAAGCGATTGGGTTTAGTTTGTTGTGGTAAGGGTTAGTTGGTGATGATTTAGAGTAGCCGAAGTAATTTAGGTGAGTCTGGCATAGTTTGTTATGATTTGTACACCTTTTTTTGTAATTTTAAGATGATATGGTTTGATTTGTTGTGGTAAGGGAGAGTTGGGGGTGATTTACGGTAGCCGAAGTAATTTAGGAGATTCTGGAATAGTATGTTATGATTTTTAGCATTTTTTAGTAATTTTAAAGTGATTGGGCTTAGTTTGTTGCTGTAAAGTGTAGTTGGGGGTGATTTTTTGTAGCCGAAGTAATTTAGGTGAGTTTGGCATAGTTTGCTATGGTTAGTAGCATTTTTTTGTAATTTAAAAGTGATTGGGTTTAGTTTGTTGTGGTAAGGCTTAGTTGGTGATGATTTAGAGTAGCCGAAGTAATTTAGGTGAGTCTGGCATAGTTTGTTATGATTTGTACACCTTTTTTTCTAATTTTAAGATAATATGGTTTGGTTTGTTGTGGTAAGGGATAGTTGGGGGTGATTTACGGTAGCCAAAGTAATTTAGGTGATTCTGGTATTGTTTGTTATGATTTTTAGCATTTTTTTGTAATTTTAAAGTGATTGGGCTTAGTTTGTTGCTGTAAAGTGTAGTTAGGGGTGATTTTTGATAGCCAAAGTAATTTAGGTGAGTTTGGCATAGTTTGCTATGGTTAGTAGCATTTTTTTGTAATTTAAAAGTGATTGGGTTTAGTTTGTTGTGGTAAGGGTTAGTTGGTTATGATTTAGAGTAGCCGAAGTAATTTAGGTGAGTCTGGCATAGTTTGTTATGATTTGTACACCTTTTTTTGTAATTTTAAGATGATATGGTTTGGTTTGTTGTGGTAAGAGATAGTTGGGGGTGATTTACGGTAGCCGAAGTAATTTAGGTGATTCTGGTAAAGTTTGTTATGATTTGTAGCATTTTTTTGTAATTTTAAAGTGATTGGGCTTAGTTTGTTGCTGTAAAGTGTAGTTGGGGGTGATTTATTGTAGCCGAAGTAATTTAGGCGAGTTTGGCATAGTTTGCTATGGTTAGTAGCATTTTTTGTAATTTAAAATTGATTGGGTTTAATTTGTTGTGGTAAGGGTTAGTTCGTGATGATTTAGAGTAGCCGAAGTAATTTAGGTGAGTCTGGCATAGTTTGTTATGATTTGTACACCTTTTTTTTTAATATTAAGATGATATGGTTTGGTTTGTTGTGGTAAGGGATAGTTGGGGGTGATTTACGGTAGCCGAAGTAATTTAGGTGATTCTGGTATAGTTTGTTATGATTTTTGCATTTTTTTGTAATTTTAAAGTGATTGGGCTTAGTTTGTTGCTGTAAAGTGTAGTTGGGGGTGATTTTTGATAGCCGAAGTAATTTAGGTGAGTTTGGCATAGTTTTCTATGGTTAGTAGCATTTTTTTGTAATTTAAAAGTGATTGGGATTAGTTTGTTGTTAAAAGGGTTAGTTGGTGGTAATTTATGGTAGCCGAAGTAATTTAGGTGAGTTTGGCATAATTTGCTATGGTTAGTAGCATTTTTTTGAAATTTAAAAGTGATTGGGTTTAGTTTGTTGTGGTAAGGGTTAGTTGGTGATGATTTAGAGTAGCCAAAGTAATTTAGGTGAGTTTGGCAAAGTTTGTTATCATTTGTACACCTTTTTTTGTAATTTTAAGATGATATGGTTTGGTTTGTTGTGGCAAGGGATAGTTGGGGGTGATTTACGGTAGCCGAAGTAATTTAGGTGATTCTGGTATAGTTTGTTATGATTTTTAGCATTTTTTTGTAATTTTAAAGTGATAGGGCTTAGTTTGTTGCTGTAAAGTGTAGTTGGGGGTGATTTATTGTAGCCGAAGTAATTTAGGTGAGTTTGGCATAGTTTGCTATGGTTAGTAGCACTTTTTTGTAATTTAAAAGTGATTGGGTTTAGTTTGTTGTAGTAAGGGTTAGTTGGTGATATTTTAGAGTAGCCGAAGTAATTTAGGTGAGTCTGGCATAGTTTGTTATGATTTGTACACCTTTTTTCGTAATATTAAGATGATATGATTTGGTTTGTTGTGGTAAGGGATAGTTGGGGGTGATTTACAGTAGCCGAATTAATTTAGGTGATTCTGGTGTAGTTTGTTATGATTTTTAGCATTTTTTTGTAATTTTAAAGTGATTGGGCTTAGTTTGTTGCTGTAAAGTGTAGTTGGGGGTGATTTATTGTAGCCGAAGTAATTTAGGTGAGTTTGGCATAGTTTGCTATGGTTAGTAGCACTTTTTTGTAATTTAAAAGTGATTGGGTTTAGTTTGTTGTAGTAAGGGTTAGTTGGTGATGTTTTAGAGTAGCCGAAGTAATTTAGGTGAGTCTGGCATAGTTTGTTATGATTTGTACAACTTTTTTCGTAATATTAAGATGATATGATTTGGTTTGTTGTGGTAAGGGATATTTGGGGGTGATTTACAGTAGCCGAAGTAATTTAGGTGATTCTGGTGTAGTTTGTTATGATTTTTAGCATTTTTTTGTAATTTTAAAGTGATTGGGCTTAGTTTGTTGCTGTAAAGTGTAGTTGGGGGTGATTTATTGTAGCCGAAGTAATTTAGGTGCGTTTGGCATAGTTTGCTATGGTTAGTAGCATTTTTTGTAATTTAAAATTGATTGGGTTTAGTTTGTTGTGGTAAGGGTTAGTTGGTGAGGATTTAGAGTAGCCGAAGTAATTTAGGTGAGTCTGGCATAGTTTGTTATGATTTGTACACCTTTTTTTGTAATATTAAGATGATATGGTTTGGTTTGTTGTGGTAAGGGATAGTTGGGGGTGATTTACGGTAGCCGAAGTAATTTAGGAGATTCTGGTATAGTTTGTTATGATTTTTGCATTTTTTTGTAATTTTAAAGTGATTGGGCTTAGTTTGTTGCTGTAAAGTGTAGTTGGGGGTGATTTTTGATAGCCGAAGTAATTTAGGTGAGTTTGGCATAGTTTTCTATGGTTAGTAGCATTTTTTTGTAATTTAAAAGTGATTGGGTTTAGTTTGTTGTTAAAAGAGTTAGTTAGTGGTGATTTATGGTAGCCGAAGTAATTTAGGTGAGTTTGGCATAATTTGCTATGGTTAGTAGCATTTTTTTGAAATTTAAAAGTGATTGGGTTTAGTTTGTTGTGGTAAGGGTTAGTTGGTGATGATTTAGAGTAGCCGAAGTAATTTAGGTGAGTCTGGCAAAGTTTGTTATCATTTGTACACCTTTTTTTGTAATTTTAAGATGATATGGTTTGGTTTGTTGTGGTAAGGGATAGTTGGGGGTGATTTACGGTAGCCGAAGTAATTTAGGTGATTCTGGTATAGTTTGTTATGATTTTTAGCATTTTTTTGTAATTTTAAAGTGATTGGGCTTAGTTTGTTGCTGTAAAGTGTAGTTGGGGGTGATTTATTGTAGCCGAAGTAATTTAGGTGAGTTTGGCATAGTTTGCTATGGTTAGTAGCACTTTTTTGTAATTTAAAAGTGATTGGGTTTAGTTTGTTGTAGTAAGGGTTAGTTGGTGATATTTTAGAGTAGCCGAAGTAATTTAGGTGAGTCTGGCATAGTTTGCTATGGTTAGTAGCATTTTTTTGTAATTTAAAAGTGATTGGGTTTAGTTTGTTGTGGTAAGGGTTAGTTGGTGATGATTTAGAGTAGCCGAAGTAATTTAAGTGAGTCTGGCATAGTTTGTTATAATTTGTACAACTTTTTTGTAATTTTAAGATGATATGGTTTGGTTTGTTGTGGTAAGGGATAGTTGGGGGTGATTTACGGTAGCCGAAGTAATTTAGGTGATTCTGGTATAGTTTGTTATGATTTTTAGCATTTTTTTGTAATTTTAAAGTGATTGGGCTTAGTTTGTTGCTGTAAAGTGTAGTTGGGGGTGATATATTGTAGCCGAAGTAATTTAGGTGAGTTTGGCATAGTTTGCTATGGTTAGTAGCATTTTTTGTAATTTAAAAATGATTGGGTTTAGTTTGTTGTGGTAAGGGTTAGTTGGTGATGATTTAGAGTAGCCGAAGTAATTTATTTGAGTCTGGCATAGTTTGTTATGATTTGTACACCTTTTTTTGTAATATTAAGATGATATGGTTAGGTTTGTTGTGGTAAGGGATAGTTGGGGGTGATTTACAGTAGCCGAAGTAATTTAGGTGATTCTGGTATAGTTTGTTATGTTTTTTAGCATTTTTTTGTAATTTTAAAGTGATTGGGCTTAGTTTGTTGCTGTAAAGTGTAGTTGGGGGTGATATATTGTAGCCGAAGTAATTTAGGTGAGTTTGGCATAGTTTGCTATGGTTAGTAGCATTTTTTTGTAATTTAAAATTGATTGGGTTTAGTTTGTTGTGGTAAGGGTTAGTTGGTGATGATTTAGAGTAGCCGAAGTAATTTAGGTGAGTCTGGCATAGTTTGTTATGATTTGTACACCTTTTTTTGTAATATTAAGATGATATGGTTTGGTTTGTTGTGGTAAGGGACAGTTGGGGGTGATTTACAGTAGCCGAAGTAATTTAGGTGATTCTGGTATAGTTTGTTATGATTTTTAGCATTTTTTTGTAATTTCAAAGTGATTGGGCTTAGTTTGTTGCTGTAAAGTGTAGTTGGGGGTGATTTTTGATAGCCGAAGTAATTTAGGTGAGTTTGGCATAGTTTGCTATGGTTAGTAGCATTTTTTTGTAATTTAATAGTGATTGGGTTTAGTTTGTTGTGGTAAGGGTTAGTTGGTGATGATTTAGAGTAGCCGAAGTAATTTAGGTGAGTCTGGCATAGTTTGTTATGATTTGTACACCTTTTTTTGTAATTTTAAGATGATATGGTTTGGTTTGTTGTGGTAAGGGATAGTTGGGGGTGATTTACGGTAGCCAAAGTAATTTAGGTGATTCTGGTATAGTTTGCTATGATTTTTAGCATTTTTTTGTAATTTTAAAGTGATTGGGCTTAGTTTGTTGCTGTAAAGTGTAGTTGGGGGTGATTTATTGTAGCCGAAGTAATTTAGGTGAGTTTGGCATAGTTTGCTATGGTTAGTAGCACTTTTTTGTAATTTAAAAGTGATTGGGTTTAGTTTGTTGTAGTAAGGGTTAGTTGGTGATGTTTTAGAGTAGCCGAAGTAATTTAGGTGAGTCTGGCATAGTTTGTTATGATTTGTACACCTTTTTTCGTAATATTAAGATGATATGATTTGGTGTGTTGTGGTAAGGGATAGTTGGGGGTGATTTACGGTAGCCGAAGTAATTTGGGTGATTCTGGTATAGTTTGTTATGATTTTTAGCATTTTTTTGTAATTTTAAAGTGATTGGGCTTAGTTTGTTGCTGTAAAGTGTAGTTGGGGGTGATTTTTGATAGCCGAAGTAATTTAGGTGAGTTTGGCATAGTTTGCTATGGTTAGTAGCATTTTTTTGTAATTTAAAAGTGATTGGGTTTAGTTTGTTGTGGTAAGGGTTAGTTGGTGATGAGTTAGAGTAGCCGAAGTAATTTAGGTGAGTCTGGCATAGTTTGGTATGATTTGTACACCTTTTTTGTAATTTTAAGATGATATGGTTTGGTTTGTTGTGGTAAGGGATATTTGGGGGTGATTTACGGTAGCCGAAGTAATTTGGGTGATTCTGGAATAGTTTGTTATTATTTTTAGCATTTTTTTGTAATTTTAAAGTGATTGGGCTTAGTTTGTTGCTGTAAAGTGTAGTTGGGGGTGATTTTTGATAGCCGAAGTAATTTAGGTTGGTTTGGCATAGTTTGCTATGGTTAGTAGCATTTTTTTGTAATTTAAAAGTGATTGGGTTTAGTTTGTTGTGGAAAGGGTTAGTTGGTGATGATTTAGAGTAGCCGAAGTAATTTAGGTAAGTCTGGCATAGTTTGTTATGATTTGTACACCTTTTTTTGTAATTTTAAGATGTTATGGTTTGGTTTGTTGTGGTAAGGGATAGTTGGGGGTGATCTACGGTAGCCGAAGTAATTTGGGTGATTCTGGTATAGTTTATTATAATTTTTAGAATTTTTTTGTAATTTTAAAGTAATTGGGCTTAGTTTGTTGCTGTAAAGTGTAGTTGGGGGTGATTTATTGTAGCCGAAGTAATTAATTTGAGTTTGGCATAGTTTGCTATGGTTAGTAGCATTTTTTTGTAATTTAAAAATGATTGGGTTTAGTTTGTTGTGGTAAGGGTTAGTTGGTGATGATTTAGAGTAGCCAAAGTAATTTAGGTGAGTCTGGCATAGTTTGTTATGATTTGTACACTTTTTTTTGTAATATTAAGATGATATGGTTAGGTTTGTTGTGGTAAGGGATAGTTGGGGGTGATTTACAGTAGCCGAAGTAATTTAGGTGATTCTGGTATAGTTTGTTATGATTTTTAGCATTTTTTTGTAATTTTAAAATGATTGGGCTTAGTTTGTTGCTTTAAAGTGAAGTTGGGGGTGATTTTTGATAGCCGAAGTAATTTAGGTGAGTTTGGCATAGTTTGCTATGGTTAGTAGCATTTTTTTGTAATTTAAATGTGATTGGGTTTAGTTTGTTGTGGTAAGGGTTAGTTGGTAATGATTTAGAGTAGCCGAAGTAATTTAGGTGAGTCTGGCATAGTTTGTTATGATTTGTACACCTTTTTTTGTAATTTTAAGATAATATGGTTTGGTTTGTTGTGGTAAGGGATAGTTGGGGGTGATTTACGGTAGCCGAAGTAATTTGGGTGATTCTGGTATAGTTTGTTATGATTTTTAGCATTTTTTTGTAATTTTAAAGTGATTGGGCTTAGTTTGTTGCTGTAAAGTGTAGTTGGGGGTGATTTTTGATAGCCGAAGTAATTTAGGTGAGTTTGGCATAGTTTGCTATGGT
Organism: Eledona agricola; assembly: GCA_964023215.1. Classification (NCBI taxonomy): domain Eukaryota; kingdom Metazoa; phylum Arthropoda; class Insecta; order Coleoptera; family Tenebrionidae; genus Eledona; species Eledona agricola. The sequence continues at coordinate 24,581,680 of OZ026854.1, forward strand.
TAGTAGCATTTTTTTGTAATTTAAAAGTGATTGGGTTTAGTTTGTTGTGGTAAGGGTTAGTTGGTGATGATTTAGAGTAGCCGAAGTAATTTAGGTGAGTCTGGCATAGTTTGTTATGATTTGTACACCTTTTTTTGTAATATTAAGATGATATGGTTAGGTTTGTTGTGGTAAGGGATAGTTGGGGGTGATTTACAGTAGCCGAAGTAATTTAGGTGATTCTGGTATAGTTTGTTATGATTTTTAGCATTTTTTTGTAATTTTAAAATGATTGGGCTTAGTTTGTTGCTGTAAAGTGTAGTTGGGGGTGATTTTTGATAGCCGAAGTAATTTAGGTGAGTTTGGCATAGTTTGCTATGGTTAGTAGCTTTTTTTTGTAATTTAAAAGTGATTGGGTTTAGTTTGTTGTGGTAAGGGTTAGTTGGTGATGTTTTAGAGTAGCCGAAGTAATTTAGGTGAGTCTGGCATAGTTTGTTATGATTTGTACAACTTTTTTCGTAATATTAAGATGATATGATTTGGTTTGTTGTGGTAAGGGATATTTGGGGGTGATTTACAGTAGCCGAAGTAATTTAGGTGATTCTGGTGTAGTTAGTTATGATTTTTAGCATTTTTTTGTAATTTTAAAGTGATTGGGCTTAGTTTGTTGCTGTAAAGTGTAGTTGGGGGTGATTTTTGATAGCCGAAGTAATTTAGGTGAGTTTGGCATAGTTTTCTATGGTTAGTAGCATTTTTTTGTAATTTAAAAGTGATTGGGTTTAGTTTGTTGTTAAAAGAGTTAGTTGGTGGTGATTTATGGTAGCCGAAGTAATTTAGGTGAGTTTGGCATAATTTGCTATGGTTAGTAGCATTTTTTTGAAATTTAAAAGTGATTGGGTTTAGTTTGTTGTGGTAAGGGTTAGTTGGTGATGATTTAGAGTAGCCGAAGTAATTTAGGTGAGTCTGGCAAAGTTTGTTATCATTTGTACACCTTTTTTTGTAATTTTAAGATGATATGGTTTGGTTTGTTGTGGTAAGGGATAGTTGGGGGTGATTTACGGTAGCCGAAGTAATTTAAATGATTCTGGTATAGCTTGTTATGATTTTTAGCATTTTTTTGTAATTTTAAAGTGATTGGGCTTAGTTTGTTGCTGTAAAGTGTAGTTGGGGGTGATTTATTGTAGCCGAAGTAATTTAGGTGAGTTTGGCATAGTTTGCTATGGTTAGTAGCACTTTTTTGTAATTTAAAAGTGATTGGGTTTAGTTTGTTGTAGTAAGGGTTAGTTGGTGATATTTTAGAGTAGCCGAAGTAATTTAGGTGAGTCTGGCATAGTTTGCTATGGTTAGTAGCATTTTTTTGTAATTTAAAAGTGATTGGGTTTAGTTTGTTGTGGTAAGGGTTAGTTGGTGATGAGTTAGAGTAGCCGAAGTAATTTAAGTGAGTCTGGCATAGTTTGTTATAATTTGTACAACTTTTCTTGTAATTTTAAGATGATATGGTTTGGTTTGTTGTGGTAAGGGATAGTTGGGGGTGATTTACGGTAGCCGAAGTAATTTAGGTGATTCTGGTATAGTTTGTTATGATTTTTAGCATTTTTTTGTAATTTTAAAGTGATTGGGCTTAGTTTGTTGCTGTAAAGTGTAGTTGGGGGTGATTTATTGTAGCCGAAGTAATTTAGGTGAGTTTGGCATATTTTGCTATGGTTAGTAGCATTTTTTTGTAATTTAAAAATGATTGGGTTTAGTTTGTTGTGGTAAGGGTTAGTTGGTGATGATTTAGAGTAGCCGAAGTAATTTAGGTGAGTCTGGCATAGTTTGTTATGATTTGTACACCTTTTTTTGTAATATTAGGATGATATGGTTAGGTTTGTTGTGGTAAGGGATAGTTGGGGGTGATTTACAGTAGCCGAAGTAATTTAGGTGATTCTGGTATAGTTTGTTATGTTTTTTAGCATTTTTTTGTAATTTTAAAGTGATTGGGCTTAGTTTGTTGCTGTAAAGTGTAGTTGGGGGTGATATATTGTAGCCGAAGTAATTTAGGTGAGTTTGGCATAGTTTGCTATGGTTAGTAGCATTTTTTTGTAATTTAAAATTGATTGGGTTTAGTTTGTTGTGGTAAGGGTTAGTTGGTGATGATTTAGAGTAGCCGAAGTAATTTAGGTGAGTCTGGCATAGTTTGTTATGATTTGTACACCTTTTTTTGTAATATTAAGATGATATGGTTTGGTTTGTTGTGGTAAGGGACAGTTGGGGGTGATTTACAGTAGCCGAAGTAATTTAGGTGATTCTGGTATAGTTTGTTATGATTTTTAGCATTTTTTTGTAATTTTAAAGTGATTGGGCTTAGTTTGTTGCTGTAAAGTGTAGTTGGGGGTGATTTTTGATAGCCGAAGTAATTTAGGTGAGTTTGGCATAGTTTGCTATGGTTAGTAGCATTTTTTTGTAATTTAATAGTAATTGGGTTTAGTTTGTTGTGGTAAGGGTTAGTTGGTGATGATTTAGAGTAGCCGAAGTAATTTAGGTGAGTCTGGCATAGTTTGTTAGGATTTGTACACCTTTTTTTGTAATTTTAAGATGATATGGTTTGGTTTGTTGGGGTAAGGGATAGTTGGGGGTGATTTACGGTAGCCATTGTAATTTAGGTGATTCTGGTATAGTTTGCTATGATTTTTAGCATTTTTTTGTAATTTTAAAGTGATTGGGCTTAGTTTGTTGCTGTAAAGTGTAGTTGGGGGTGATTTATTGTAGCCGAAGTAATTTAGGTGAGTTTGGCATAGTTTGCTATGGTTAGTAGCACTTTTTTGTAATTTAAAAGTGATTGGGTTTAGTTTGTTGTAGTAAGGGTTAGTTGGTGATGTTTTAGAGTAGCCGAAGTAATTTAGGTGAGTCTGGCATAGTTTGTTATGATTTGTACACCTTTTTTCGTAATATTAAGATGATATGATTTGGTTTGTTGTGGTAAGGGATAGTTGGGGGTGATTTACGGTAGCCGAAGTAATTTGGGTGATTCTGGTATAGTTTGTTATGATTTTTAGCATTTTTTTGTAATTTAAAAGTGATTGGGTTTAGTTTGTTGTGGAAAGGGTTAGTTGGTGATGATTTAGAGTAGCCGAAGTAATTTAGGTAAGTCTGGCATAGTTTGTTATGATTTGTACACCTTTTTTTGTAATTTTAAGATGTTATGGTTTGGTTTGTTGTGGTAAGGGATAGTTGGGGGTGATCTACGGTAGCCGAAGTAATTTGGGTGATTCTGGTATAGTTTGTTATAATTTTTAGAATTTTTTTGTAATTTTAAAGTAATTGGGCTTAGTTTGTTGCTGTGAAGTGTAGTTGGGGGTGATTTATTGTAGCCGAAGTAATTTAGGTGAGTTTGGCATAGTTTGCTATGGATAGTAGCATTTTTTTGTAATTTAAAAATGATTGGGTTTAGTTTGTTGTGGTAAGGGTTAGTTGGTGATGATTTAGAGTAGCCGAAGTAATTTAGGTGAGTCTGGCATAGTTTGTTATGATTTGTACACTTTTTTTTGTAATATTAAGATGATATGGTTAGGTTTGTTGTGGTAAGGGATAGTTGGGGGTGATTTACAGTAGCCGAAGTAATTTAGGTAATTCTGGTATAGTTTGTTATGATTTTTAGAATTTTTTTGTAATTTTAAAATGATTGGGCTTAGTTTGTTGCTTTAAAGTGTAGTTGGGGGTGATTTTTGATAGCCGAAGTAATTTAGGTGAGTTTGGCATAGTTTGCTATGGTTAGTAGCATTTTTTTGTAATTTAAATGTGATTGGGTTTAGTTTGTCGTGGTAAGGGTTAGTTGGTGATGATTTAGAGTAGCCGAAGTAATTTAGGTGAGTCTGGCATAGTTTGTTATGATTTGTACACTTTTTTTTGTAATTTTAAGATAATATGGTTTGGTTTGTTGTGGTAAGGGATAGTTGGGGGTGATTTACGGTAGCCGAAGTAATTTGGGTGATTCTGGTATAGTTTGTTATGATTTTTAGCATTTTTTTTGTAATTTTAAAGTGATTGGGCTTAGTTTGTTGCTGTAAAGTGTAGTTGGGGGTGATTTTTGATAGCCGAAGTAATTTAGGTGAGTTTGGCATAGTTTGCTATGGTTAGTAGCATTTTTTTGTAATTTAAAAGTGATTGGGTTTAGTTTGTTGTGGTAAGGGTTAGTTGGTGATGATTTAGAGTAGCCGAAGTAATTTAGGTGAGTCTGCAATAGTTTGTTATGATTTGTACACCTTTTTTTGTAATATTAAGATGATATGGTTAGGTTTGTTGTGGTAAAGGATAGTTGGGGGTGATTTACAGTAGCCGAAGTAATTTAGGTGATTCTGGTATAGTTTGTTATAATTTTTAGCATTTTTTTGTAATTTTAAAATGATTGGGCTTAGTTTGTTGCTGTAAAGTGTAGTTGGGGGTGATTTTTGATAGCCGAAGTAATTTAGGTGAGTTTGGCATAATTTGCTATGGTTAATAGCATTTTTTGTAATTTAAAAGTGATTGGGTATAGTTTGTTGTGGTAAGGGTTAGTTGGTGATGATTTAGAGTAGCCGAAGTAATTTAGGTGAGTCTGGCATAGTTTGTTATGATTTGTACACCTTTTTTTGTAATTTTAAGATGATATGGTTTGGTTTGTTGTGGTAAGGGATAGTTGGGGGTGATTTACGGTAGTCGAAGTAATTTAGGTGATTCTGGTATAGTTTGTTATGATTTTTAGAATTTTTTTGTAATTTTAAAGTGATTGGGCTTAGTATGTTGCTGTAAAGTGTAATTGGGGGTGATTTATTGTAGCCGAAGTAATTTAGGTGAGTTTGGCATAGTTTGCTATGGTTAGTAGCATTTTTTTGTAATTTAAAAATGATTGGGTATAGTTTGTTGTGGTAAGGGTTAGTTGGTGATGATTTAGAGTAGCCGAAGTAATTTAGGTGAGTCTGGCATAGTTTGTTATGATTTGTACACCTTTTTTTGTAATATTAAGATGATATGGTTTGGTTTGTTGTGGTAAGGGATAGTTGGGGGTGATTTACGGTAGCCGAAGTAATTTAGGTGATTCTGGTAAAGTTTGTTATGATTTGTAGCATTTTTTTTGTAATTTTAAAGTGATTGGGCTTAGTTTTTTGCTGTAAAGTGTAGTTGGGGGTGATTTATTGTTGCCGAAGTAATTTAGGTGAGTTTGGCATAGTTTGCTATGGTTAGTAGCATTTTTTTGTAATTTAAAATTGATTGGGTTTAGTTTGTTGTGGTAAGGGTTAGTTGGTGATGATTTAGAGTAGCCGAAGTAATTTAGGTGAGTCTGGCATAGTTTGTTATGATTTGTACACCTTTTTTTGTAATATTAAGATGATATGGTTTGGTTTGTTGTGGTAAGGGATAGTTGGGGGTGATTTACGGTAGCCGAAGTAATTTAGGTGATTCTGGTATAGTTTGTTATGATTTTTGCATTTTTTTGTAATTTTAAAGTGATTGGGCTTAGTTTGTTGCTGTAAAGTGTAGTTGGGGGTGATTTTTGATAGCCGAAGTAATTTAGGTGAGTTTGGCATAGTTTTCTATGGTTAGTAGCATTTTTTTGTAATTTAAAAGTGATTGGGTTTAGTTTGTTGTTTTAAGGGTTAGTTGGTGATGATTTAGACTAGCCGAAGTAATTTAGGTGAGTCTGGCATAGTTTGTTATGATTTGTACAACTTTTTTTGTAATTTTAAGATGATATGGTTTGGTTTGTTGTGGTAAGGGATAGTTAGGGGTGATTTACGGTAGCCGAAGTAATTTAGGTGATTCTGGTATAGTTTGTTATGATTTTTAGCATTTTTTTGTAATTTTAAAGTGATTGGGCTTAGTTTGTTGCTGTAAAGTGTAGTTGGGGGTGATTTATTGTAGCCGAAGTAATTTAGGTGAGTTTGGCATAATTTGCTATGGTTAATAGCATTTTTTGTAATTTAAAAGTGATTGGGTATAGTTTGTTGTGGTAAGGGTTAGTTGGTGATGATTTAGAGTAGCCGAAGTAATTTAGGTGAGTCTGGCATAGTTTGTTATGATTTGTACACCTTTTTTTGTAATATTAAGATGATATGGTTAGGTTTGTTGTGGTAAGGGATAGTTGGGGGTGATTTACAGTAGCCGAAGTAATTTAGGTGATTCTGGTATAGTTTGTTATGTTTTTTAGCATTTTTTGTAATTTTAAAGTGATTGGGCTTAGTTTGTTGCTGTAAAGTGTAGTTGGGGGTGATATATTGTAGCCGAAGTAATTTAGGTGAGTTTGGCATAGTTTGCTATGGTTAGTAGCATTTTTTTGTAATTTAAAATTGATTGGGTTTAGTTTGTTGTGGTAAGGGTTAGTTGGTGATGATTTAGAGTAGCCGAAGTAATTTAGGTGAGTCTGGCATAGTTTGTTATGATTTGTACACCTTTTTTTGTAATATTAAGATGATATGGTTTGGTTTGTTGTGGTAAGGGACAGTTGGGGGTGATTTACAGTAGCCGAAGTAATTTAGGTGATTCTGGTATAGTTTGTTATGATTTTTAGCATTTTTTTGTAATTTTAAAGTGATTGGGCTTAGTTTGTTGCTGTAAAATGTAGTTGGGGGTGATTTTTGATAGCCGAAGTAATTTAGGTGAGTTTGGCATTGTTTGCTATGGTTAGTAGCATTTTTTTGTAATTTAATAGTGATTGGGTTTAGTTTGTTGTGGTAAGGGTTAGTTGGTGATGATTTAGAGTAGCCGAAGTAATTTAGGTGAGTCTGGCATAGTTTGTTATGATTTGTACACCTTTTTTTGTAATTTTAAGATGATATGGTTTGGTTTGTTGTGGTAAGGGATAGTTGGGGGTGATTTACGGTAGCCAAAGTAATTTAGGTGATTCTGGTATAGTTTGCTATGATTTTTAGCATTTTTTTGTAATTTTAAAGTGATTGGGCTTAGTTTGTTGCTGTAAAGTGTAGTTGGGGGTGATTTATTGTAGCCGAAGTAATTTAGGTGAGTTTGGCATAGTTTGCTATGGTTAGTAGCACTTTTTTGTAATTTAAAAGTGATTGGGTTTAGTTTGTTGTTTTAAGGGTTAGTTGGTGATGATTTAGAGTAGCCGAAGTAATTTAGGTGAGTCTGGCATAGTTTGTTATGATTTGTACACCTTTTTTTGTAATATTAAGATGATATGGTTTGGTTTGTTGTGGTAAGGGATAGTTGGGGGTGATTTACAGTAGCCGAAGTAATTTAGGTGATTCTGGTATAGTTTGTTATGATTTTTAGCATTTTTTTGTAATTTTAAAGTGATTGGGCTTAGTTTGTTGCTGTAAAGTGTAGTTGAGGGTGATTTTTGATAGCCGAAATAATTTAGGTGAGTTTGGCATAGTTTGCTATGGTTAGTAGCATTTTTTTGTAATTTAATAGTGATTGGGTTTAGTTTGTTGTGGTAAGTGTTAGTTGGTGATGATTTAGAGTAGCCGAAGTAATTTAGGTGAGTCTGGCATAGTTTGTTATGATTTGCACACCTTTTTTTGTAATTTTAAGATGATATGGTTTGGTTTGTTGTGGTAAGGGATAGTTGGGGGTGATTTACGGTAGCCAAAGTAATTTAGGTGATTCTGGTATAGTTTGCTATGATTTTTAGAATTTTTTTGTAATTTTAAAGTGATTAAGCTTAGTTTGTTGCTGTAAAGTGTAGTTGGGGGTGATTTATTGTAGCCGAAGTAATTTAGGTGAGTTTGGTATAGTTTGCTATGGTTAGTAGCACTTTTTTGTAATTTAAAACTGATTGGGTTTAGTTTGTTGTAGTAAGGGTTATTTGGTGATGTTTTAGAGTAGCCGAAGTAATTTAGGTGAGTCTGGCATAGTTTGTTATGATTTGTACACCTTTTTTCGTAATATTAAGATGATATGATTTGGTTTGTTGTGGTAAGGGATAGTTGGGGGTGATTTACAGTAGCCGAAGTAATTTAGGTGATTCTGGTGTAGTTTGTTATGGTTTTTAGCATTTTTTTGTAATTTTAAAGTGACTGGGCTTAGTTTGTTGCTGTAAAGTGTAGTTGGGGGTGATTTTTGATAGATGAAGTAATTTAGGTGAGTTTGGCATAGTTTGCTATGGTTAGTAGCATTTTTTTGTAATTTAAAAGTGATTGGGTTTAGTTTGTTGAGGTAAGGGTTAGTTGGTGATGATTTAGACTAGCCGAAGTAATTTAGGTGAGTCTGGCATAGTTTGTTATGATTTGTACACCTTTTTTTGTAATTTTAAGATGATATGGTTTGGCTTGTTGTGGTAAGGGATAGTTGGGGGTGATTTACGGTAGCCGAAGTAATTTGGGTGATTCTGGTATAGTTTGTTATGATTTTTAGCATTTTTTTTGTAATTTTAAAGTGATTGGGCTTAGTTTGTTGCTGTAAAGTGTAGTTGGGGGTGATTTTTGATAGCCGAAGTAATTTAGGTGAGTTTGGCATAGTTTGCTATGGTTAGTAGCATTTTTTTGTAATTTAAAAGTGATTGGGTTTAGTTTGTTGTGATAAGGGTTAGTTGGTGATGATTTAGAGTAGCCGAAGTAATTTAGGTGAGTCTGGCATAGTTTGTTATGATTTGTACAACTTTTTTTGTAATTTTAAGATATGGTTTGGTTTGTTGTGGTAAGGGATAGTTGGGGGTGATTTACGGTAGCCGAAGTAATTTAGGTGATTCTGGTATAGTTTGTTATGGTTTTTAGCATTTTTTTGTAATTTTAAAATGATTGGGCTTAGTTTGTTGCTTTAAAGTGTAGTTGGAAGTGATTTTTGATAGCCGTAGTAATTTAGGTGAGTTTGGCATAGTTTGCTATGGTTAGTAGCATTTTTTTGTAATTTAAAAGTGATTGGGTTTAGTTTGTTGTGGTAAGGGTTAGTTGGTGATGATTTAGAGTAGCCGAAGTAATTTAGGTGAGTCTGGCATAGTTTGTTATGATTTGTACACCTTTTTTTGTAATTTTAAGATAATATGGTTTGGTTTGTTGTGGTAAGGGATAGTTGGGGGTGATTTACGGTAGCCGAAGTAATTTGGGTGATTCTGGTATAGTTTGTTATGATTTTTAGCATTTTTTTGTAATTTTAAAGTGATTGGGCTTAGTTTGTTGCTGTAAAGTGTAGTTGGGGGTGATTTTTGATAGCCGAAGTAATTTAGGTGAGTTTGGCATAGTTTGCTATGGTTACTAGCATTTTTTTGTAATTTAAAAGTGATTGGGTTTAGTTTGTTGTGGTAAGGGTTAGTTGGTGATGATTTAGAGTAGCCGAAGTAATTTAGGTGAGTCTGGCATAGTTTGTTATGATTTGTACACCTTTTTTTGTAATATTAAGATGATATGGTTAGGTTTGTTGTGGTAAGGGATAGTTGGGGGTAATTTACAGTAGCCGAAGTAATTTAGGTGATTCTGGTATAGTTTGTTATGATTTTTAGCATTTTTTTGTAATTTTAAAATGATTGGGCTTAGTTTGTTGCTGTAAAGTGTAGTTGGGGGTGATTTTTGATAGCCGAAGTAATTTAGGTGAGTTTGGCATAGTTTGCTATGGTTACAAGCATTTTTTTGTAATTTAAAAGTGATTGGGTTTAGTTTGTTGTGGTAAGGGTTAGTTGGTGATGATTTAGAGTAGCCGAAGTAATTTAGGTGAGTCTGGCATAGTTTGTTATGATTTGTACACCTTTTTTTGTAATTTTAAGATGATATGGTTTGATTTGTTGTGGTAAGGGAGAGTTGGGGGTGATTTACGGTAGCCGAAGTAATTTAGGAGATTCTGGAATAGTATGTTATGATTTTTATCATTTTTTAGTAATTTTAAAGTGATTGGGCTTAGTTTGTTGCTGTAAAGTGTAGTTGGGGGTGATTTTTTGTAGCCGAAGTAATTTAGGTTAGTTTGGCATAGTTTGCTATGGTTAGTAGCATTTTTTTGTAATTTAAAAGTGATTGGGTTTAGTTTGTTGTGGTAAGGTTTAGTTGGTGATGATTTAGAGTAGCCGAAGTAATTTAGGTGAGTCTGGCATAGTTTGTTATGATTTGTACACCTTTTTTTGTAATTTTAAGATAATATGGTTTGGTTTGTTGTGGTAAGGGATAGTTGGGGGTGATTTACGGTAGCCGAAGTAATTTAGGTGATTCTGGTATTGTTTGTTATGATTTTTAGCATTTTTTTGTAATTTTAAAGTGATTGGGCTTAGTTTGTTGCTGTAAAGTGTAGTTAGGGGTGATTTTTGATAGCCAAAGTAATTTAGGTGAGTTTGGCATAGTTTGCTATGGTTAGTAGCATTTTTTTGTAATTTAAAAGTGATTGGGTTTAGTTTGTTGTGGTAAGGGTTAGTTGGTTATGATTTAGAGTAGCCGAAGTAATTTAGGTGAGTCTGGCATAGTTTGTTATGATTTGTACACCTTTTTTTGTAATTTTAAGATGATATGGTTTGGTTTGTTGTGGTAAGGGATAGTTAGGGGTGATTTACGGTAGCCGAAGTAATTTAGGTGATTATGGTAATGTTTGTTATGATTTGTAGCATTTTTTTGTAATTTTAAAGTGATTGGGCTTAGTTTGTTGCTGTAAAGTGTAGTTGGGGGTGATTTATTGTAGCCGAAGTAATTTAGGTGAGTTTGGCATAGTTTGCTATGGTTAGTAGCATTTTTTTGTAATTTAAAATTAATTGGGTTTAGTTTGTTGTGGTAAGGGTTAGTTGGTGATGATTAAGAGTAGCCGAAGTAATTTAGGTGAGTCTGGCATAGTTTGTTATGATTTGTACACCTTTTTTTGTAATATTAAGATGATATGGTTTGGTTTGTTGTGGTAAGGGATAGTTGGGGGTGATTTACGGTAGCCGAAGTAATTTAGGTGATTCTGGTATAGTTTGTTATGATTTTTGCATTTTTTTGTAATTTTAAAGTGATTGGGCTTAGTTTGTTGCTGTAAAGTGTAGTTGGGGGTGATTTTTGATAGCCGAAGTAATTTAGGTGAGTTTGGCATAGTTTTCTATGGTTAGTAGCATTTTTTTGTAATTTAAAAGTGATTGGGTTTAGTTTGTTGTTAAAAGGGTTAGTTGGTGGTGATTTATGGTAGCCGAAGTAATTTAGGTGAGTTTGGCATAATTTGCTATGGTTAGTAGCATTTTTTTGTAATTTAAAAGTGATTGGGTATAGTTTGTTGTGGTAAGGGTTAGTTGGTGATGATTTAGAGTAGCCGAAGTAATTTAGGTGAGTCTGGCATAGTTTGTTATGATTTGTACACCTTTTTTTGTAATATTAAGATGATATGGTTAGGTTTGTTGTGGTAAGGGATAGTTGGGGGTGATTTACAGTAGCCGAAGTAATTTAGGTGATTCTGGTATAGTTTGTTATGTTTTTTAGCATTTTTTGTAATTTTAAAGTGATTGGGCTTAGTTTGTTGCTGTAAAGTGTAGTTGGGGGTGATATATTGTAGCCGAAGTAATTTAGGTGAGTTTGGCATAGTTTGCTATGGTTAGTAGCATTTTTTTGTAATTTAAAATTGATTGGGTTTAGTTTGTTGTGGTAAGGGTTAGTTGGTGATGATTTAGAGTAGCCGAAGTAATTTAGGTGAGTCTGGCATAGTTTGTTATGATTTGTACACCTTTTTTTGTAATATTAAGATGATATGGTTTGGTTTGTTGTGGTAAGGGACAGTTGGGGGTGATTTACAGTAGCCGAAGTAATTTAGGTGATTCTGGTATAGTTTGTTATGATTTTTAGCATTTTTTTGTAATTTTAAAGTGATTGGGCTTAGTTTGTTGCTGTAAAATGTAGTTGGGGGTGATTTTTGATAGCCGAAGTAATTTAGGTGAGTTTGGCATTGTTTGCTATGGTTAGTAGCATTTTTTTGTAATTTAATAGTGATTGGGTTTAGTTTGTTGTGGTAAGGGTTAGTTGGTGATGATTTAGAGTAGCCGAAGTAATTTAGGTGAGTCTGGCATAGTTTGTTATGATTTGTACACCTTTTTTTGTAATTTTAAGATGATATGGTTTGGTTTGTTGTGGTAAGGGATAGTTGGGGGTGATTTACGGTAGCCAAAGTAATTTAGGTGATTCTGGTATAGTTTGCTATGATTTTTAGCATTTTTTTGTAATTTTAAAGTGATTGGGCTTAGTTTGTTGCTGTAAAGTGTAGTTGGGGGTGATTTATTGTAGCCGAAGTAATTTAGGTGAGTTTGGCATAGTTTGCTATGGTTAGTAGCACTTTTTTGTAATTTAAAAGTGATTGGGTTTAGTTTGTTGTTTTAAGGGTTAGTTGGTGATGATTTAGAGTAGCCGAAGTAATTTAGGTGAGTCTGGCATAGTTTGTTATGATTTGTACACCTTTTTTTGTAATATTAAGATGATATGGTTTGGTTTGTTGTGGTAAGGGATAGTTGGGGGTGATTTACAGTAGCCGAAGTAATTTAGGTGATTCTGGTATAGTTTGTTATGATTTTTAGCATTTTTTTGTAATTTTAAAGTGATTGGGCTTAGTTTGTTGCTGTAAAGTGTAGTTGAGGGTGATTTTTGATAGCCGAAATAATTTAGGTGAGTTTGGCATAGTTTGCTATGGTTAGTAGCATTTTTTTGTAATTTAATAGTGATTGGGTTTAGTTTGTTGTGGTAAGTGTTAGTTGGTGATGATTTAGAGTAGCCGAAGTAATTTAGGTGAGTCTGGCATAGTTTGTTATGATTTGCACACCTTTTTTTGTAATTTTAAGATGATATGGTTTGGTTTGTTGTGGTAAGGGATAGTTGGGGGTGATTTACGGTAGCCAAAGTAATTTAGGTGATTCTGGTATAGTTTGCTATGATTTTTAGAATTTTTTTGTAATTTTAAAGTGATTAAGCTTAGTTTGTTGCTGTAAAGTGTAGTTGGGGGTGATTTATTGTAGCCGAAGTAATTTAGGTGAGTTTGGTATAGTTTGCTATGGTTAGTAGCACTTTTTTGTAATTTAAAACTGATTGGGTTTAGTTTGTTGTAGTAAGGGTTATTTGGTGATGTTTTAGAGTAGCCGAAGTAATTTAGGTGAGTCTGGCATAGTTTGTTATGATTTGTACACCTTTTTTCGTAATATTAAGATGATATGATTTGGTTTGTTGTGGTAAGGGATAGTTGGGGGTGATTTACAGTAGCCGAAGTAATTTAGGTGATTCTGGTGTAGTTTGTTATGGTTTTTAGCATTTTTTTGTAATTTTAAAGTGACTGGGCTTAGTTTGTTGCTGTAAAGTGTAGTTGGGGGTGATTTTTGATAGATGAAGTAATTTAGGTGAGTTTGGCATAGTTTGCTATGGTTAGTAGCATTTTTTTGTAATTTAAAAGTGATTGGGTTTAGTTTGTTGAGGTAAGGGTTAGTTGGTGATGATTTAGACTAGCCGAAGTAATTTAGGTGAGTCTGGCATAGTTTGTTATGATTTGTACACCTTTTTTTGTAATTTTAAGATGATATGGTTTGGCTTGTTGTGGTAAGGGATAGTTGGGGGTGATTTACGGTAGCCGAAGTAATTTGGGTGATTCTGGTATAGTTTGTTATGATTTTTAGCATTTTTTTTGTAATTTTAAAGTGATTGGGCTTAGTTTGTTGCTGTAAAGTGTAGTTGGGGGTGATTTTTGATAGCCGAAGTAATTTAGGTGAGTTTGGCATAGTTTGCTATGGTTAGTAGCATTTTTTTGTAATTTAAAAGTGATTGGGTTTAGTTTGTTGTGATAAGGGTTAGTTGGTGATGATTTAGAGTAGCCGAAGTAATTTAGGTGAGTCTGGCATAGTTTGTTATGATTTGTACAACTTTTTTTGTAATTTTAAGATATGGTTTGGTTTGTTGTGGTAAGGGATAGTTGGGGGTGATTTACGGTAGCCGAAGTAATTTAGGTGATTCTGGTATAGTTTGTTATGGTTTTTAGCATTTTTTTGTAATTTTAAAATGATTGGGCTTAGTTTGTTGCTTTAAAGTGTAGTTGGAAGTGATTTTTGATAGCCGTAGTAATTTAGGTGAGTTTGGCATAGTTTGCTATGGTTAGTAGCATTTTTTTGTAATTTAAAAGTGATTGGGTTTAGTTTGTTGTGGTAAGGGTTAGTTGGTGATGATTTAGAGTAGCCGAAGTAATTTAGGTGAGTCTGGCATAGTTTGTTATGATTTGTACACCTTTTTTTGTAATTTTAAGATAATATGGTTTGGTTTGTTGTGGTAAGGGATAGTTGGGGGTGATTTACGGTAGCCGAAGTAATTTGGGTGATTCTGGTATAGTTTGTTATGATTTTTAGCATTTTTTTGTAATTTTAAAGTGATTGGGCTTAGTTTGTTGCTGTAAAGTGTAGTTGGGGGTGATTTTTGATAGCCGAAGTAATTTAGGTGAGTTTGGCATAGTTTGCTATGGTTACTAGCATTTTTTTGTAATTTAAAAGTGATTGGGTTTAGTTTGTTGTGGTAAGGGTTAGTTGGTGATGATTTAGAGTAGCCGAAGTAATTTAGGTGAGTCTGGCATAGTTTGTTATGATTTGTACACCTTTTTTTGTAATATTAAGATGATATGGTTAGGTTTGTTGTGGTAAGGGATAGTTGGGGGTAATTTACAGTAGCCGAAGTAATTTAGGTGATTCTGGTATAGTTTGTTATGATTTTTAGCATTTTTTTGTAATTTTAAAATGATTGGGCTTAGTTTGTTGCTGTAAAGTGTAGTTGGGGGTGATTTTTGATAGCCGAAGTAATTTAGGTGAGTTTGGCATAGTTTGCTATGGTTACAAGCATTTTTTTGTAATTTAAAAGTGATTGGGTTTAGTTTGTTGTGGTAAGGGTTAGTTGGTGATGATTTAGAGTAGCCGAAGTAATTTAGGTGAGTCTGGCATAGTTTGTTATGATTTGTACACCTTTTTTTGTAATTTTAAGATGATATGGTTTGATTTGTTGTGGTAAGGGAGAGTTGGGGGTGATTTACGGTAGCCGAAGTAATTTAGGAGATTCTGGAATAGTATGTTATGATTTTTATCATTTTTTAGTAATTTTAAAGTGATTGGGCTTAGTTTGTTGCTGTAAAGTGTAGTTGGGGGTGATTTTTTGTAGCCGAAGTAATTTAGGTTAGTTTGGCATAGTTTGCTATGGTTAGTAGCATTTTTTTGTAATTTAAAAGTGATTGGGTTTAGTTTGTTGTGGTAAGGTTTAGTTGGTGATGATTTAGAGTAGCCGAAGTAATTTAGGTGAGTCTGGCATAGTTTGTTATGATTTGTACACCTTTTTTTGTAATTTTAAGATAATATGGTTTGGTTTGTTGTGGTAAGGGATAGTTGGGGGTGATTTACGGTAGCCGAAGTAATTTAGGTGATTCTGGTATTGTTTGTTATGATTTTTAGCATTTTTTTGTAATTTTAAAGTGATTGGGCTTAGTTTGTTGCTGTAAAGTGTAGTTAGGGGTGATTTTTGATAGCCAAAGTAATTTAGGTGAGTTTGGCATAGTTTGCTATGGTTAGTAGCATTTTTTTGTAATTTAAAAGTGATTGGGTTTAGTTTGTTGTGGTAAGGGTTAGTTGGTTATGATTTAGAGTAGCCGAAGTAATTTAGGTGAGTCTGGCATAGTTTGTTATGATTTGTACACCTTTTTTTGTAATTTTAAGATGATATGGTTTGGTTTGTTGTGGTAAGGGATAGTTAGGGGTGATTTACGGTAGCCGAAGTAATTTAGGTGATTATGGTAATGTTTGTTATGATTTGTAGCATTTTTTTGTAATTTTAAAGTGATTGGGCTTAGTTTGTTGCTGTAAAGTGTAGTTGGGGGTGATTTATTGTAGCCGAAGTAATTTAGGTGAGTTTGGCATAGTTTGCTATGGTTAGTAGCATTTTTTTGTAATTTAAAATTAATTGGGTTTAGTTTGTTGTGGTAAGGGTTAGTTGGTGATGATTAAGAGTAGCCGAAGTAATTTAGGTGAGTCTGGCATAGTTTGTTATGATTTGTACACCTTTTTTTGTAATATTAAGATGATATGGTTTGGTTTGTTGTGGTAAGGGATAGTTGGGGGTGATTTACGGTAGCCGAAGTAATTTAGGTGATTCTGGTATAGTTTGTTATGATTTTTGCATTTTTTTGTAATTTTAAAGTGATTGGGCTTAGTTTGTTGCTGTAAAGTGTAGTTGGGGGTGATTTTTGATAGCCGAAGTAATTTAGGTGAGTTTGGCATAGTTTTCTATGGTTAGTAGCATTTTTTTGTAATTTAAAAGTGATTGGGTTTAGTTTGTTGTTAAAAGGGTTAGTTGGTGGTGATTTATGGTAGCCGAAGTAATTTAGGTGAGTTTGGCATAATTTGCTATGGTTAGTAGCATTTTTTTGAAATTTAAAAGTGATTGGGTTCAGTTTGTTGTGGTAAGGGTTAGTTGGTGATGATTTAGAGTAGCCGAAGTAATTTAGGTGAGTCTGGCAAAGTTTGTTATCATTTGTACACCTTTTTTTGTAATTTTAAGATGATATGGTTTGGTTTGTTGTGGTAAGGGATAGTTGGGGGTGATTTACGGTAGCCGAAGTAATTTAGGTGATTCTGGTATAGTTTGTTATGATTTTTAGCATTTTTTTGTAATTTTAAAGTGATTGGGTTTAGTTTGTTGTGGTAAGGGTTAGTTGGTGATGATTTAGAGTAGCCGAAGTAATTTAGGTGAGTCTGGCATAGTTTGTTATGATTTGTACACCTTTTTTTGTAATATTAAGATGATATGGTTAGGTTTGTTGTGGTAAGGGATAGTTGGGGGTGATTTACAGTAGCCGAAGTAATTTAGGTGATTCTGGTATAGTTTGTTATGATTTTTAGCATTTTTTTGTAATTTTAAAATGATTGGGCTTAGTTTGTTGCTGTAAAGTGTAGTTGGGGGTGATTTTTGATATCCGAAGTAATTTAGGTGAGTTTGGCATAGTTTGCTATGGTTAGTAGCATTTTTTTGTAATTTAAAAGTGATTGGGTTTAGTTTGTTGTGGTAAGGGTTAGTTGGTGATGATTTAGAGTAGCCGAAGTAATTTAGGTGAGTCTGGCATAGTTTGTTATGATTTGTACACCTTTTTTTGTAATTTTAAGATAATATGGTTTGGTTTGTTGTGGTAAGGGATAGTTGGGGGTGATTTACGGTAGCCGAAGTAATTTGGGTGATTCTGGTATAGTTTGTTATGATTTTTAGCATTTTTTTGTAATTTTAAAGTGATTGGGCTTAGTTTGTTGCTGTAAAGTGTAGTTGGGGGTGATTTTTGATAGCCGAAGTAATTTAGGTGAGTTTGGCATAGTTTGCTATGGTTAGTAGCATTTTTTTGTAATTTAAAAGTGATTGGGTTTAGTTTGTTGTGGTAAGGGTTAGTTGGTGATGATTTAGAGTAGCCGAAGTAATTTAGGTGAGTCTGGCATAGTTTGTTATGATTTGTACACCTTTTTTTGTAATTTTAAGATGATATGGTTTGATTTGTTGTGGTAAGGGAGAGTTGGGGGTGATTTACGGTAGCCGAAGTAATTTAGGAGATTCTGGAATAGTATGTTATGATTTTTAGCATTTTTTAGTAATTTTAAAGTGATTGGGCTTAGTTTGTTGCTGTAAAGTGTAGTTGGGGGTGATTTTTTGTAGCCGAAGTAATTTAGGTGAGTTTGGCATAGTTTGCTATGGTTAGTAGCATTTTTTTGTAATTTAAAAGTGATTGGGTTTAGTTTGTTGTGGTAAGGGTTAGTTGGTGATGATTTAGAGTAGCCGAAGTAATTTAGGTGAGTCTGGCATAGTTTGTTATGATTTGTACACCTTTTTTTGTAATTTTAAGATAATATGGTTTGGTTTGTTGTGGTAAGGGATAGTTGGGGGTGATTTACGGTAGCGAAGTAATTTAGGTGATTCTGGTATTGTTTGTTATGATTTTTAGCATTTTTTTGTAATTTTAAAGTGATTGGGCTTATTTTGTTGCTGTAAAGTGTAGTTAGGGGTGATTTTTGATAGCCAAAGTAATTTAGGTGAGTTTGGCATAGTTTGCTATGGTTAGTAGCATTTTTTTGTAATTTAAAAGTGATTGGGTTTAGTTTGTTGTGGTAAGGGTTAGTTGGTTATGATTTAGAGTAGCCGAAGTAATTTAGGTGAGTCTGGCATAGTTTGTTATGATTTGTACACCTTTTTTTGTAATTTTAAGATGATATGGTTTGGTTTGTTGTGGTAAGGGATAGTTGGGGGTGATTTACGGTAGCCGAAGTAATTTAGGTGATTCTGGTAAAGTTTGTTATGATTTGTAGCATTTTTTTGTAATTTTAAAGTGATTGGGCTTAGTTTGTTGCTGTAAAGTGTAGTTGGGGGTGATTTATTGTAGCCGAAGTAATTTAGGTGAGTTTGGCATAGTTTGCTATGGTTAGTAGCATTTTTTTGTAATTTTAAATTGATTGGGTTTAGTTTGTTGTGGTAAGGGTTAGTTGGTGATGATTTAGAGTAGCCGAAGTAATTTAGGTGAGTCTGGCATAGGTTGTTATGATTTGTACACCTTTTTTTGTAATTTTAAGATGATATGGTTTGGTTTGTTGTGGTAAGGGTTAGTTAATATAAAAGTGATTGGGTTTAGTTTGTTGTTAAAAGGGTTAGTTGGTGGTGATTTATGGTAGCCGAAGTAATTTAGGTGAGTTTGGCATAATTTGCTATGGTTAGTAGCATTTTTTTGAAATTTAAAAGTGATTGGGTTTAGTTTGTTGTGGTAAGGGTTAGTTGGTGATGATTTAGAGTAGCCGAAGTAATTTAGGTGAGTCTGGCATAGTTTGTTATGATTTGTACACCTTTTTTTGTAATATTAAGATGATATGGTTTGGTTTGTTGTGGTAAGGGATAGTTGGGGGTGATTTACGGTAGCCGAAGTAATTTAGGTGATTCTGGTATAGTTTGTTATGATTTTTGCAT
Source organism: Eledona agricola (assembly GCA_964023215.1). Lineage (NCBI taxonomy): Eukaryota > Metazoa > Arthropoda > Insecta > Coleoptera > Tenebrionidae > Eledona > Eledona agricola. The sequence continues at coordinate 24,600,495 of OZ026854.1, forward strand.
TTTTTTGTAATTTTAAAGTGATTGGGCTTAGTTTGTTGCTGTAAAGTGTAGTTGGGGGTGATTTTTGATAGCCGAAGTAATTTAGGTGAGTTTGGCATAGTTTTCTATGGTTAGTAGCATTTTTTTGTAATTTAAAAGTGATTGGGTTTAGTTTGTTGTTAAAAGGGTTAGTTGGTGGTGATTTATGGTAGCCGAAGTAATTTAGGTGAGTTTGGCATAATTTGCTATGGTTAGTAGCATTTTTTTGAAATTTAAAAGTGATTGGGTTCAGTTTGTTGTGGTAAGGGTTAGTTGGTGATGATTTAGAGTAGCCGAAGTAATTTAGGTGAGTCTGGCAAAGTTTGTTATCATTTGTACACCTTTTTTTGTAATTTTAAGATGATATGGTTTGGTTTGTTGTGGTAAGGGATAGTTGGGGGTGATTTACGGTAGCCGAAGTAATTTAGGTGATTCTGGTATAGTTTGTTATGATTTTTAGCATTTTTTTGTAATTTTAAAGTGATTGGGCTTAGTTTGTTGCTGTAAAGTGTAGTTGGGGGTGATTTATTGTAGCCGAAGTAATTTAGATGAGTTTGGCATAGTTTGCTATGGTTAGTAGCACTTTTTTGTAATTTAAAATTGATTGGGTTTAGTTTGTTGTGGTAAGGGTTAGTTGGTGATGATTTAGAGTAGCCGAAGTAATTTAGGTGAGTCTGGCATAGTTTGTTATGATTTGTACACCTTTTTTTGTAATTTTAAAATGATATGGTTTGGTTTGTTGTGGTAAGGGATAGTTGGGGGTGATTTACGGTAGCCGAAGTAATTTGGGTGATTCTGGTATAGTTTGTTATAATTTTTAGAATTTTTTTGTAATTTTAAAATGATTGGGCTTAGTTTGTTGCTGTAAAGTGTAGTTGGGGGTGATTTTTGATATCCGAAGTAATTTAGGTGAGTTTGGCATAGTTTGCTATGGTTAGTAGCATAGCATAGTTTGTTGTGGTAAGGGTTAGTTGGTGATGATTTAGAGTAGCCGAAGTAATTTAGGTGAGTCTGGCATAGTTTGTTATGATTTGTACACCTTTTTTTGTAATTTTAAGATAATATGGTTTGGTTTGTTGTGGTAAGGGATAGTTGGGGGTGATTTACGGTAGCCGAAGTAATTTGGGTGATTCTGGTATAGTTTGTTATGATTTTTAGCATTTTTTTGTAATTTTAAAGTGATTGGGCTTAGTTTGTTGCTGTAAAGTGTAGTTGGGGGTGATTTTTGATAGCCGAAGTAATTTAGGTGAGTTTGGCATAGTTTGCTATGGTTAGTAGCATTTTTTTGTAATTTAAAAGTGATTGGGTTTAGTTTGTTGTGGTAAGGGTTAGTTGGTGATGATTTAGAGTAGCCGAAGTAATTTAGGTGAGTCTGGCATAGTTTGTTATGATTTGTACACCTTTTTTTGTAATTTTAAGATGATATGGTTTGATTTGTTGTGGTAAGGGAGAGTTGGGGGTGATTTACGGTAGCCGAAGTAATTTAGGAGATTCTGGAATAGTATGTTATGATTTTTAGCATTTTTTAGTAATTTTAAAGTGATTGGGCTTAGTTTGTTGCTGTAAAGTGTAGTTGGGGGTGATTTTTTGTAGCCGAAGTAATTTAGGTGAGTTTGGCATAGTTTGCTATGGTTAGTAGCATTTTTTTGTAATTTAAAAGTGATTGGGTTTAGTTTGTTGTGGTAAGGGTTAGTTGGTGATGATTTAGAGTAGCCGAAGTAATTTAGGTGAGTCTGGCATAGTTTGTTATGATTTGTACACCTTTTTTTGTAATTTTAAGATAATATGGTTTGGTTTGTTGTGGTAAGGGATAGTTGGGGGTGATTTACGGTAGCGAAGTAATTTAGGTGATTCTGGTATTGTTTGTTATGATTTTTAGCATTTTTTTGTAATTTTAAAGTGATTGGGCTTATTTTGTTGCTGTAAAGTGTAGTTAGGGGTGATTTTTGATAGCCAAAGTAATTTAGGTGAGTTTGGCATAGTTTGCTATGGTTAGTAGCATTTTTTTGTAATTTAAAAGTGATTGGGTTTAGTTTGTTGTGGTAAGGGTTAGTTGGTGATGATTTAGAGTAGCCGAAGTAATTTAGGTGAGTCTGGCATAGTTTGTTATGATTTGTACACCTTTTTTTGTAATTTTAAAATGATATGGTTTGGTTTGTTGTGGTAAGGGATAGTTGGGGGTGATTTACGGTAGCCGAAGTAATTTGGGTGATTCTGGTATAGTTTGTTATAATTTTTAGAATTTTTTTGTAATTTTAAAATGATTGGGCTTAGTTTGTTGCTGTAAAGTGTAGTTGGGGGTGATTTTTGATATCCGAAGTAATTTAGGTGAGTTTGGCATAGTTTGCTATGGTTAGTAGCATAGCATAGTTTGTTGTGGTAAGGGTTAGTTGGTGATGATTTAGAGTAGCCGAAGTAATTTAGGTGAGTCTGGCATAGTTTGTTATGATTTGTACACCTTTTTTTGTAATTTTAAGATAATATGGTTTGGTTTGTTGTGGTAAGGGATAGTTGGGGGTGATTTACGGTAGCCGAAGTAATTTGGGTGATTCTGGTATAGTTTGTTATGATTTTTAGCATTTTTTTGTAATTTTAAAGTGATTGGGCTTAGTTTGTTGCTGTAAAGTGTAGTTGGGGGTGATTTTTGATAGCCGAAGTAATTTAGGTGAGTTTGGCATAGTTTGCTATGGTTAGTAGCATTTTTTTGTAATTTAAAAGTGATTGGGTTTAGTTTGTTGTGGTAAGGGTTAGTTGGTGATGATTTAGAGTAGCCGAAGTAATTTAGGTGAGTCTGGCATAGTTTGTTATGATTTGTACACCTTTTTTTGTAATTTTAAGATGATATGGTTTGATTTGTTGTGGTAAGGGAGAGTTGGGGGTGATTTACGGTAGCCGAAGTAATTTAGGAGATTCTGGAATAGTATGTTATGATTTTTAGCATTTTTTAGTAATTTTAAAGTGATTGGGCTTAGTTTGTTGCTGTAAAGTGTAGTTGGGGGTGATTTTTTGTAGCCGAAGTAATTTAGGTGAGTTTGGCATAGTTTGCTATGGTTAGTAGCATTTTTTTGTAATTTAAAAGTGATTGGGTTTAGTTTGTTGTGGTAAGGGTTAGTTGGTGATGATTTAGAGTAGCCGAAGTAATTTAGGTGAGTCTGGCATAGTTTGTTATGATTTGTACACCTTTTTTTGTAATTTTAAGATAATATGGTTTGGTTTGTTGTGGTAAGGGATAGTTGGGGGTGATTTACGGTAGCGAAGTAATTTAGGTGATTCTGGTATTGTTTGTTATGATTTTTAGCATTTTTTTGTAATTTTAAAGTGATTGGGCTTATTTTGTTGCTGTAAAGTGTAGTTAGGGGTGATTTTTGATAGCCAAAGTAATTTAGGTGAGTTTGGCATAGTTTGCTATGGTTAGTAGCATTTTTTTGTAATTTAAAAGTGATTGGGTTTAGTTTGTTGTGGTAAGGGTTAGTTGGTGATGATTTAGAGTAGCCGAAGTAATTTAGGTGAGTCTGGCATAGTTTGTTATGATTTGTACACCTTTTTTTGTAATTTTAAAATGATATGGTTTGGTTTGTTGTGGTAAGGGATAGTTGGGGGTGATTTACGGTAGCCGAAGTAATTTGGGTGATTCTGGTATAGTTTGTTATAATTTTTAGAATTTTTTTGTAATTTTAAAATGATTGGGCTTAGTTTGTTGCTGTAAAGTGTAGTTGGGGGTGATTTTTGATATCCGAAGTAATTTAGGTGAGTTTGGCATAGTTTGCTATGGTTAGTAGCATAGCATAGTTTGTTGTGGTAAGGGTTAGTTGGTGATGATTTAGAGTAGCCGAAGTAATTTAGGTGAGTCTGGCATAGTTTGTTATGATTTGTACACCTTTTTTTGTAATTTTAAGATAATATGGTTTGGTTTGTTGTGGTAAGGGATAGTTGGGGGTGATTTACGGTAGCCGAAGTAATTTGGGTGATTCTGGTATAGTTTGTTATGATTTTTAGCATTTTTTTGTAATTTTAAAGTGATTGGGCTTAGTTTGTTGCTGTAAAGTGTAGTTGGGGGTGATTTTTGATAGCCGAAGTAATTTAGGTGAGTTTGGCATAGTTTGCTATGGTTAGTAGCATTTTTTTGTAATTTAAAAGTGATTGGGTTTAGTTTGTTGTGGTAAAGGTTAGTTGGTGATGATTTAGAGTAGCCGAAGTAATTTAGGTGAGTCTGGCATAGTTTGTTATGATTTGTACACCTTTTTTTGTAATTTTAAGATGATATGGTTTGATTTGTTGTGGTAAGGGAGAGTTGGGGGTGATTTACGGTAGCCGAAGTAATTTAGGAGATTCTGGAATAGTGTGTTATGATTTTTAGCATTTTTTAGTAATTTTAAAGTGATTGGGCTTAGTTTGTTGCTGTAAAGTGTAGTTGGGGGTGATTTTTTGTAGCCGAAGTAATTTAGGTGAGTTTGGCATAGTTTGCTATGGTTAGTAGCATTTTTTTGTAATTTAAAAGTGATTGGGTTTAGTTTGTTGTGGTAAGGGTTAGTTGGTGATGATTTAGAGTAGCCGAAGTAATTTAGGTGAGTCTGGCATAGTTTGTTATGATTTGTACACCTTTTTTTGTAATTTTAAGATAATATGGTTTGGTTTGTTGTGGTAAGGGATAGTTGGGGGTGATTTACGGTAGCCGAAGTAATTTGGGTGATTCTGGTATAGTTTGTTATGATTTTTAGCATTTTTTTGTAATTTTAAAGTGATTGGGCTTAGTTTGTTGCTGTAAAGTGTAGTTGGGGGTGATTTTTGATAGCCGAAGTAATTTAGGTGAGTTTGGCATAGTTTGCTATGGTTAGTAGCATTTTTTTGTAATTTAAAAGTGATTGGGTTTAGTTTGTTGTGGTAAGGGTTAGTTGGTGATGATTTAGAGTAGCCGAAGTAATTTAGGTGAGTCTGGCATAGTTTGTTATGATTTGTACACCTTTTTTTGTAATTTTAAGATGATATGGTTTGATTTGTTGAGGGAGAGTTGGGGGTGATTTACGGTAGCCGAAGTAATTTAGGAGATTCTGGAATAGTATGTTATGATTTTTAGCATTTTTTAGTAATTTTAAAGTGATTGGGCTTAGTTTGTTGCTGTAAAGTGTAGTTGGGGGTGATTTTTTGTAGCCGAAGTAATTTAGGTGAGTTTGGCATAGTTTGCTATGGTTAGTAGCATTTTTTTGTAATTTAAAAGTGATTGGGTTTAGTTTGTTGTGGTAAGGGTTAGTTGGTGATGATTTAGAGTAGCCGAAGTAATTTAGGTGAGTCTGGCATAGTTTGTTATGATTTGTACACCTTTTTTTGTAATTTTAAGATAATATGGTTTGGTTTGTTGTGGTAAGGGATAGTTGGGGGTGATTTACGGTAGCGAAGTAATTTAGGTGATTCTGGTATTGTTTGTTATGATTTTTAGCATTTTTTTGTAATTTTAAAGTGATTGGGCTTATTTTGTTGCTGTAAAGTGTAGTTAGGGGTGATTTTTGATAGCCAAAGTAATTTAGGTGAGTTTGGCATAGTTTGCTATGGTTAGTAGCATTTTTTTGTAATTTAAAAGTGATTGGGTTTAGTTTGTTGTGGTAAGGGTTAGTTGGTTATGATTTAGAGTAGCCGAAGTAATTTAGGTGAGTCTGGCATAGTTTGTTATGATTTGTACACCTTTTTTTGTAATTTTAAGATGATATGGTTTGGTTTGTTGTGGTAAGGGATAGTTGGGGGTGATTTACGGTAGCCGAAGTAATTTAGGTGATTCTGGTAAAGTTTGTTATGATTTGTAGCATTTTTTTGTAATTTTAAAGTGATTGGGCTTAGTTTGTTGCTGTAAAGTGTAGTTGGGGGTGATTTATTGTAGCCGAAGTAATTTAGGTGAGTTTGGCATAGTTTGCTATGGTTAGTAGCATTTTTTTGTAATTTTAAATTGATTGGGTTTAGTTTGTTGTGGTAAGGGTTAGTTGGTGATGATTTAGAGTAGCCGAAGTAATTTAGGTGAGTCTGGCATAGTTTGTTATGATTTGTAAACCTTTTTTTGTAATTTTAAGATGATATGGTTTGGTTTGTTGTGGTAAGGGTTAGTTAATATAAAAGTGATTGGGTTTAGTTTGTTGTTAAAAGGGTTAGTTGGTGGTGATTTATGGTAGCCGAAGTAATTTAGGTGAGTTTGGCATAATTTGCTATGGTTAGTAGCATTTTTTTGAAATTTAAAAGTGATTGGGTTTAGTTTGTTGTGGTAAGGGTTAGTTGGTGATGATTTAGAGTAGCCGAAGTAATTTAGGTGAGTCTGGCATAGTTTGTTATGATTTGTACACCTTTTTTTGTAATATTAAGATGATATGGTTTGGTTTGTTATGGTAAGGGATAGTTGGGGGTGATTTACGGTAGCCGAAGTAATTTAGGTGATTCTGGTATAGTTTGTTATGATTTTTGCATTTTTTTGTAATTTTAAAGTGATTGGGCTTAGTTTGTTGCTGTAAAGTGTAGTTGGGGGTGATTTTTGATAGCCGAAGTAATTTAGGTGAGTTTGGCATTGTTTTCTATGGTTAGTAGCATTTTTTTGTAATTTAAAAGTGATTGGGTTTAGTTTGTTGTTAAAAGGGTTAGTTGGTGGTGATTTATGGTAGCCGAAGTAATTTAGGTGAGTTTGGCATAATTTGCTATGGTTAGTAGCATTTTTTTGAAATTTAAAAGTGATTGGGTTCAGTTTGTTGTGGTAAGGGTTAGTTGGTGATGATTTAGAGTAGCCGAAGTAATTTAGGTGAGTCTGGCAAAGTTTGTTATCATTTGTACACCTTTTTTTGTAATTTTAAGATGATATGGTTTGGTTTGTTGTGGTAAGGGATAGTTGGGGGTGATTTACGGTAGCCGAAGTAATTTAGGTGATTCTGGTATAGTTTGTTATGATTTTTAGCATTTTTTTGTAATTTTAAAGTGATTGGGCTTAGTTTGTTGCTGTAAAGTGTAGTTGGGGGTGATTTATTGTAGCCGAAGTAATTTAGATGAGTTTGGCATAGTTTGCTATGGTTAGTAGCACTTTTTTGTAATTTAAAATTGATTGGGTTTAGTTTGTTGTGGTAAGGGTTAGTTGGTGATGATTTAGAGTAGCCGAAGTAATTTAGGTGAGTCTGGCATAGTTTGTTATGATTTGTACACCTTTTTTTGTAATTTTAAAATGATATGGTTTGGTTTGTTGTGGTAAGGAATAGTTGGGGGTGATTTACGGTAGCCGAAGTAATTTGGGTGATTCTGGTATAGTTTGTTATAATTTTTAGAATTTTTTTGTAATTTTAAAATAATTGGGCTTAGTTTGTTGCTGTAAAGTGTAGTTGGGGGTGATTTTTGATAGCCGAAGTAATTTAGGTGAGTTTGGCATAGTTTGCTATGGTTAGTAGCATTTTTTTGTAATTTAAAAGTGATTGGGTTTAGTTTGTTGTAGTAAGGGTTAGTTGGTGATGATTTAGAGTAGCCGAAGTAATTTAGGTGAGTCTGGCATAGTTTGTTATGATTTGTACACCTTTTTTTGTAATATTAAGATGATATGGTTAGGTTTGTTGTGGTAAGGGATAGTTGGGGGTGATTTACAGTAGCCGAAGTAATTTAGGTGATTCTGGTATAGTTTGTTATGATTTTTAGCATTTTTTTGTAATTTTAAAATGATTGGGCTTAGTTTGTTGCTGTAAAGTGTAGTTGGGGGTGATTGTTGATATCCGAAGTAATTTAGGTGAGTTTGGCATAGTTTGCTATGGTTAGTAGCATTTTTTTGTAATTTAAAAGTGATTGGGTTTAGTTTGTTGTGGTAAGGGTTAGTTGGTGATGATTTAGAGTAGCCGAAGTAATTTAGGTGAGTCTGGCATAGTTTGTTATGATTTGTACACCTTTTTTTGTAATTTTAAGATAATATGGTTTGGTTTGTTGTGGTAAGGGATAGTTGGGGGTGATTTACGGTAGCCGAAGTAATTTGGGTGATTCTGGTATAGTTTGTTATGATTTTTAGCATTTTTTTGTAATTTTAAAGTGATTGGGCTTAGTTTGTTGCTGTAAAGTGTAGTTGGGGGTGATTTTTGATAGCCGAAGTAATTTAGGTGAGTTTGGCATAGTTTGCTATGGTTAGTAGCATTTTTTTGTAATTTAAAAGTGATTGGGTTTAGTTTGTTGTGGTAAGGGTTAGTTGGTGATGATTTAGAGTAGCCGAAGTAATTTAGGTGAGTCTGGCATAGTTTGTTATGATTTGTACACCTTTTTTTGTAATTTTAAGATGATATGGTTTGATTTGTTGTGGTAAGGGAGAGTTGGGGGTGATTTACGGTAGCCGAAGTAATTTAGGAGATTCTGGAATAGTATGTTATGATTTTTAGCATTTTTTAGTAATTTTAAAGTGATTGGGCTTAGTTTGTTGCTGTAAAGTGTAGTTGGGGGTGATTTTTTGTAGCCGAAGTAATTTAGGTGAGTTTGGCATAGTTTGCTATGGTTAGTAGCATTTTTTTGTAATTTAAAAGTGTTTGGGTTTAGTTTGTTGTGGTAAGGGTTAGTTGGTGATGATTTAGAGTAGCCGAAGTAATTTAGGTGAGTCTGGCATAGTTTGTTATGATTTGTACACCTTTTTTTGTAATATTAAGATGATATGGTTAGGTTTGTTGTGGTAAGGGATAGTTGGGGGTGATTTACAGTAGCCGAAGTAATTTAGGTGATTCTGGTATAGTTTGTTATGATTTTTAGCATTTTTTTGTAATTTTAAAATGATTGGGCTTAGTTTGTTGCTGTAAAGTGTAGTTGGGGGTGATTTTTGATATCCGAAGTAATTTAGGTGAGTTTGGCATAGTTTGCTATGGTTAGTAGCATTTTTTTGTAATTTAAAAGTGATTGGGTTTAGTTTGTTGTGGTAAGGGTTAGTTGGTGATGATTTAGAGTAGCCGAAGTAATTTAGGTGAGTCTGGCATAGTTTGTTATGATTTGTACACCTTTTTTTGTAATTTTAAGATAATATGGTTTGGTTTGTTGTGGTAAGGGATAGTTGGGGGTGATTTACGGTAGCCGAAGTAATTTGGGTGATTCTGGTATAGTTTGTTATGATTTTTAGCATTTTTTTGTAATTTTAAAGTGATTGGGCTTAGTTTGTTGCTGTAAAGTGTAGTTGGGGGTGATTTTTGATAGCCGAAGTAATTTAGGTGAGTTTGGCATAGTTTGCTATGGTTAGTAGCATTTTTTTGTAATTTAAAAGTGATTGGGTTTAGTTTGTTGTGGTAAGGGTTAGTTGGTGATGATTTAGAGTAGCCGAAGTAATTTAGGTGAGTCTGGCATAGTTTGTTATGATTTGTACACCTTTTTTTGTAATTTTAAGATGATATGGTTTGATTTGTTGTGGTAAGGGAGAGTTGGGGGTGATTTACGGTAGCCGAAGTAATTTAGGAGATTCTGGAATAGTATGTTATGATTTTTAGCATTTTTTAGTAATTTTAAAGTGATTGGGCTTAGTTTGTTGCTGTAAAGTGTAGTTGGGGGTGATTTTTTGTAGCCGAAGTAATTTAGGTGAGTTTGGCATAGTTTGCTATGGTTAGTAGCATTTTTTTGTAATTTAAAAGTGATTGGGTTTAGTTTGTTGTGGTAAGGGTTAGTTGGTGATGATTTAGAGTAGCCGAAGTAATTTAGGTGAGTCTGGCATAGTTTGTTATGATTTGTACACCTTTTTTTGTAATTTTAAGATAATATGGTTTGGTTTGTTGTGGTAAGGGATAGTTGGGGGTGATTTACGGTAGCGAAGTAATTTAGGTGATTCTGGTATTGTTTGTTATGATTTTTAGCATTTTTTTGTAATTTTAAAGTGATTGGGCTTATTTTGTTGCTGTAAAGTGTAGTTAGGGGTGATTTTTGATAGCCAAAGTAATTTAGGTGAGTTTGGCATAGTTTGCTATGGTTAGTAGCATATTTTTGTAATTTAAAAGTGATTGGGTTTAGTTTGTTGTGGTAAGGGTTAGTTGGTTATGATTTAGAGTAGCCGAAGTAATTTAGGTGAGTCTGGCATAGTTTGTTATGATTTGTACACCTTTTTTTGTAATTTTAAGATGATATGGTTTGGTTTGTTGTGGTAAGGGATAGTTGGGGGTGATTTACGGTAGCCGAAGTAATTTAGGTGATTCTGGTAAAGTTTGTTATGATTTGTAGCATTTTTTTGTAATTTTAAAGTGATTGGGCTTAGTTTGTTGCTGTAAAGTGTAGTTGGGGGTGATTTATTGTAGCCGAAGTAATTTAGGTGAGTTTGGCATAGTTTGCTATGGTTAGTAGCATTTTTTTGTAATTTTAAATTGATTGGGTTTAGTTTGTTGTGGTAAGGGTTAGTTGGTGATGATTTAGAGTAGCCGAAGTAATTTAGGTGAGTCTGGCATAGTTTGTTATGATTTGTACACCTTTTTTTGTAATTTTAAGATGATATGGTTTGGTTTGTTGTGGTAAGGGTTAGTTAATATAAAAGTGATTGGGTTTAGTTTGTTGTTAAAAGGGTTAGTTGGTGGTGATTTATGGTAGCCGAAGTAATTTAGGTGAGTTTGGCATAATTTGCTATGGTTAGTAGCATTTTTTTGAAATTTAAAAGTGATTGGGTTTAGTTTGTTGTGGTAAGGGTTAGTTGGTGATGATTTAGAGTAGCCGAAGTAATTTAGGTGAGTCTGGCAAAGTTTGTTATCATTTGTACACCTTTTTTTGTAATTTTAAGATGATATGGTTTGGTTTGTTGTGGTAAGGGATAGTTGGGGGTGATTTACGGTAGCCGAAGTAATTTAGGTGATTCTGGTATAGTTTGTTATGATTTTTAGCATTTTTTTGTAATTTTAAAGTGATTGGGCTTAGTTTGTTGTAGTAAGGGTTAGTTGGTGATATTTTAGAGTAGCCGAAGTAATTTAGGTGAGTCTGGCATAGTTTGTTATGATTTGTACACCTTTTTTCGTAATATTAAGATGATATGATTTGGTTTGTTGTGGTAAGGGATAGTTGGGGGTGATTTACAGTAGCCGAAGTAATTTAGGTGATTCTGGTGTAGTTTGTTATGATTTTTAGCATTTTTTTGTAATTTTAAAGTGATTGGGCTTAGTTTGTTGCTGTAAAGTGTAGTTGGGGGTGATTTTTAATAGCCGAAGTAATTTAGGTGAGTTTGGCATAGTTTGCTATGGTTAGTAGCATTTTTTTGTAATTTAAAAGTGATTGGGTTTAGTTTGTTGTGGTAAGGGTTAGTTGGTGATGATTTAGACTAGCCGAAGTAATTTAGGTGAGTCTGGCATAGTTTGTTATGATTTGTACACCTTTTTTTGTAATTTTAAGATGATATGGTTTGGCTTGTTGTGGTAAGGGATAGTTGGGGGTGATTTACGGTAGTCGAAGTAATTTGGGTGATTCTGGTATAGTTTGTTATGATTTTTAGCATTTTTTTGTAATTTTAAAGTGATTGGGCTTAGTTTGTTGCTGTAAAGTGTAGTTGGTGGTGATTTTTGATAGCCGAAGTAATTTAGGTGAGTTTGGCATAGTTTGCTATGGTTAGTAGCATTTTTTTGTAATTTAAAAGTGATTGGGTTTAGTTTGTTGTGGTAAGGGTTAGTTGGTGATGATTTATTGTAGCCGAAGTAATTTAGGTGAGTCTGGCATAGTCTGTTATGATTTGTACACCTTTTTTTGTAATTTTAAGATGATATGGTTTGGTTTGTTGTGGTAAGGGATAGTTGGGGGTGATTTACGGTAGACGAAGTAATTTAGGTGATTCTGGTAGAGTTTGTTATGGTTTTTAGCATTTTATTGTAATTTTAAAGTGATTGGGCTTAGTTTGTTGCTGTAAAGTGTAGTTGGGGTGATTTATTGTAGCCGAAGTAATTTACGTCAGTTTGCCATAGTTTGCTATGGTTAGTAGCATTTTTTTGTAATTTAAAAGTGATTGGGTTTAGTTTGTTGTGGTAAGGGTTAGTTGGTGATGATTTAGAGTAGCCGAAGTAATTTAGGTGAGTCTGGCATAGGTTGTTATGATTTGTACACCTTTTTTGTAATATTAAGATGATATGGTTTGGTTTGTTGTGGTAAGGAATAGTTGGGGGTGATTTACAGTAGCCGAAGTAATTTAAGTGATTCTGGTATAGTTTGTTATGATTTTTAGCATTTTTTTGTAATTTTAAAGTGATTGGGCTTAGTTTGTTGCTGTAAAGTGTAGTTGGGGGTGATTTATTGTAGCCGAAGTAATTTAGGTGAGTTTGGCATAGTTTGCTATATTTAATAGCATTTTTTTGTAATTTAAAAGTGATTGGGTTTAGTTTGTTGTGGTAAGGTTTAGTTGGAGATGATTTAGAGTAGCCGAAGTAATTTAGGTGAATCTGGCATAGTTTGTTATGATTTGTACACCTTTATTTGTAATATTAAGACGATATGGTTTGGTTTGTTGTGGTAAGGGATAGTTGGGGGTAATTTACAGTAGCCGAAGTAATTTAGGACATTCTGATATAGTTTGTTATGATTTTTAGCATTTTTTTTGTAATTTAAAAGTGATTGTGTCTAGTTTGTTGTGGTAAGGGTAAATTGGTGATGATTTAGAGTAGCCGAAGTAATTTAGGTGAGTCTGGCATAGTTTGTTATGATTTGAACACCTTTTTTTGTAATTTTAAGATGATATGGTTTGGTTTGTTGTGGTAAGGGATAGTTGGGGGTGATTTACGGTAGCCAAAGTAATTTAGGTGATTCTGGTATAGTTTGTTATGATTTTTAGCATTTTTTTGTAATTTTAAAGTGATTGGGCTTAGTTTGTTGCTGTAAAGTGTAGTTGGGGGTGATTTATTGTAGCCGAAGTAATTTAGGTGAGTTTGGCATAGTTTGCTATGGTAAGTAGCATTTTTTTGTAATTTAAAAGTGATTGGGTTTAGTTTGTTGTGGTAAGGGTTAGTTGGTGATGATTTAGAGTAGCCGAAGTAATTTAGGTGAGTCTGGCATAGTTTGTTATGATTTGTACACTTTTTTTTGTAATATTAAGATGATATGGTTTGGTTTGTTGTGGTAAGGGATAGTTGGGGGTGATTTACGGTAGCCGAAGTAATTTGGGTAATTCTGGTATAGTTTGTTATGATTTTTAGCATTTTTTTGTAATTTTAAAGTGATTGGGCTTAGTTTGTTGCTGTAAAGTGTAGTTGGGGGTGATTTTTGATAGCCGAAGTAATTTAGGTAAGTTTGGCATAGTTTTCTATGGTTAGTAGCATTTTTTTGTAATTTATAAGTGATTGGGTTTAGTTTGTTGTGGTAAGGGTTAGTTGGTGATGATTTAGAGTAGCCGAAGTAATTTAGGTGAGTCTGGCATAGTATGTTATGATTTGTACACCTTTTTTTTGTAATTTTAAGATCATAATTTTTGGTTTGTTGTGGTAAGGGATAGTTGGGGGTGGTTTACTGTAGCCAAAGTAATTTAGGTGATTCTGGTATAGTTTGTTATGATTTTTAGCATTTTTTTGTAATTTTAAAGTGATTGAGCTTAGTTTGTTGCTGTAAAGTGTAGTTGGGGGTGATTTATTGTAGCCGAAGTAATTTAGGTGAGTTTGGCATGGTTAGTAGCATTTTTTTGTAATTTAAAAGTGATTGGGTATAGTTTGTTGTGGTAAGGGTTAGTTGGTGATGATTTAGAGTAGCCGAAGTAATTTAGGTGAGTCTGGCATAGTTTGTTATGATTTGTACAACTTTTTTTGTAATATTAGAATGATATGGTTTGGTTTGTTGTGGTAAGGGATAGTTGGGGGTGATTTACAGTAGCCGAATTAATTTAGGTGATTCTGGTATAGTTTGTTATGATTTTTAGCATTTTTTTGTAATTTTAAAGTGATTAGGCTTAGTTTGTTGCTGTAAAGTGTAGTTGGGGGTGATTTTTGATAGCCGAAGTAATTTAGGTGAGTTTGGCATAGTTTGCTATGGTTAGTAGCATTTTTTTGTAATTTAAAAGTGATTGGGTTTAGTTTGTTGTGGTAAGAGTTAGTTGGTGATGATTTAGAGTAGCCGAAGTAATTTAGGTGAGTCTGGCATAGTTTGTTATGATTTGGACACCTTTTTTTGTAATTTTAAGATGATATGGTTTGGTTTGTTGTGGTAAGGGATAGTTGGGGGTGGTTTACGGTAGCCGAAGTAATTTAGGTGATTCTGGTATAGTTTGTTATGATTTTTGGCATTTTTTTGTAATTTTAAAGTGATTGAGCTTAGTTTGTTGCTGTAAAGTGTAGTTGAGAGTGATTTATTTTAGCCGAAGTAATTTAGGTGAGTTTGGCATAGTTTGCTATGGTTAGTAGCATTTTTTTGTAATTTAAAAGTGATTGGGTTTAGTTTGTTGTGGTAAGGGTTAGTTGGTGATGATTTAGAGTAGCCGAAGTAATTTAGGTGAGTCTGGCATAGTTTGTTATGATTTGTACAACTTTTTTTGTAATATTAGAATGATATGGTTTGGTTTGTTGTGGTAAGGGATAGTTGGGGGTGATTTACAGTAGCCGAAGTAATTTAGGTGATTCTGGTATAGTTTGTTATGATTTTTAGCATTTTTTTGTAATTTTAAAGTGAATGGGCTTAGTTTGTTGCTGTAAAGCGTAGTTGGGGGTGATTTTTGATAGCCGAAGTAATTTAGGTGAGTTTGGCATAGTTTGCTATGGTTAGTAGCATTTTTTTGTAATTTAAAAGTGATTGGGTTTAGTTTGTTGTGGTAAGGGTTAGTTGGTGATGATTTAGAGTAGCCGAAGTAATTTAGGTAAGTCTGGCATAGTTTGTTATGATTTGTACACCTTTTCTTGTAATTTTAAGATGATATGGTTTGGTTTGTTGTGGTAAGGGATAGTTGAGGGTGATTTACGGCAGCCGAAGTAATTTGGGTGATTCTGGTATAGTTTGTTATGATTTTCAGAATTTTTTTGTAATTTTAAAGTGATTGGGCTTAGTTTGTTGCTGTAAAGTGTAGTTGGGGGTGATTTTTGATAGCCGAAGTAATTTAGATGAATTTGGCATAGTTTGCTATGGTTAGTAGCATTTTTTTGTAATTTAAAAGTGATTGGGTTTAGTTTGTTGTGGTAAGGGTTAGTTGGTGATGATTTAGAGTAGCCGAAGTAATTTAGGTGAGTCTGGCATAGTTTGTTATGATTTGTACACCTTTTTTTGTAATTTTAAGATGATATGGTTTGGTTTGTTGTGGTAAGGGATAGTTGGGGGTGGTTTACGGTAGCCGAAGTAATTTAGGTGATTCTGGTATAGTTTGTTATGATTTTTAGCATTTTTTTGTAATTTTAAAGTGATTGAGCTTAGTTTGTTGCTGTAAAGTGTAGTTGGGGGTGATTTATTGTAGCCGAAGTAATTTAGGTGAGTTTGGCATAGTTTGCTATGGTTAGTAGCATTTTTTTGTAATTTAAAAGTGATTGGGTTTAGTTTGTTGTGGTAAGGGTTAGTTGGTGATGATTTAGAGTAGCCGAAGTAATTTAGGTAAGTCTGGCATAGTTTGTTATGATTTGTACACCTTATTTTGTAATTTTAAGATGATATGGTTTGGTTTGTTGTGGTAAGGGATAGTTGGGGGTGATTTACGGAAGCCGAAGTAATTTGGGTGATTCTGGTATAGTTTGTTATGATTTTTAGCATTTTTTTGTAATTTTAAAGTGATTGGGCTTAGTTTGTTGCTGTAAAGTGTAGTTGGGGGTGATTTTTGATAGCCGAAGTAATTAAGGTGAGTTTGGCATAGCTCGCTATGGTTAGTAGCATTTTTTTGTAATTTTAAAGTTATTGGGTTTAGTTTGTTTTGGTAAGGGTTAGTTGGTGATGATTTAGAGTAGCCGAAGTAATTTAGGTGAGTCTGGCATAGTTTGTTATGATTTGTACACCTTTTTTTGTAATTTTAAGATGCTATGGTTTGGTTTGTTGTGGTAAGGGATAGTTGGGGGTGATTTACGGCAGCCGAAGTAATTTGGGTGATTCTGGTATAGTTTGTTATGATTTTTAGAATTTTTTTGTAATTTTAAAGTGATTGGGCTTAGTTTGTTGCTGTAAAGTGTAGTTGGGGGTGATTTTTGATAGCCGAAGTAATTTAGGTGAGTTTGGCATAGTTTGCTATGGTTAGTAGCATTTTTTTGTAATTTAAAAGTGATTGGGTTTAGTTTGTTGTGGTAAGGGTTAGTTGGTGATGATTTAGAGTAGCCGAAGTAATTTAGGTGAGTCTGGCATAGTTTGTTATGATTTGTACACCTTTTTTTGTAATATTAAGATGATATGGTTAGGTTTGTTGTGGTAAGGGATAGTTGGGGGTGATTTACAGTAGCCGAAGTAATTTAGGTGATTCTGGTATAGTTTGTTATGATTTTTAGCATTTTTTTGTAATTTTAAAATGATTGGGCTTAGTTTGTTGCTGTAAAGTGTAGTTGGGGGTGATTTTTGATAGCCGAAGTAATTTAGGTGAGTTTGGCATAGTTTGCTATGGTTACAAGCATTTTTTTGTAATTTAAAAGTGATTGGGTTTAGTTTGTTGTGGTAAGGGTTAGTTGGTGATGATTTAGAGTAGCCGAAGTAATTTAGGTGAGTCTGGCATAGTTTGTTATGATTTGTACACCTTTTTTTGTAATTTTAAGATGATATGGTTTGATTTGTTGTGGTAAGGGAGAGTTGGGGGTGATTTACGGTAGCCGAAGTAATTTAGGAGATTCTGGAATAGTATGTTATGATTTTTATCATTTTTTAGTAATTTTAAAGTGATTGGGCTTAGTTTGTTGCTGTAAAGTGTAGTTGGGGGTGATTTTTTGTAGCCGAAGTAATTTAGGTTAGTTTGGCATAGTTTGCTATGGTTAGTAGCATTTTTTTGTAATTTAAAAGTGATTGGGTTTAGTTTGTTGTGGTAAGGTTTAGTTGGTGATGATTTAGAGTAGCCGAAGTAATTTAGGTGAGTCTGGCATAGTTTGTTATGATTTGTACACCTTTTTTTGTAATTTTAAGATAATATGGTTTGGTTTGTTGTGGTAAGGGATAGTTGGGGGTGATTTACGGTAGCCGAAGTAATTTAGGTGATTCTGGTATTGTTTGTTATGATTTTTAGCATTTTTTTGTAATTTTAAAGTGATTGGGCTTAGTTTGTTGCTGTAAAGTGTAGTTAGGGGTGATTTTTGATAGCCAAAGTAATTTAGGTGAGTTTGGCATAGTTTGCTATGGTTAGTAGCATTTTTTTGTAATTTAAAAGTGATTGGGTTTAGTTTGTTGTGGTAAGGGTTAGTTGGTGATGATTAAGAGTAGCCGAAGTAATTTAGGTGAGTCTGGCATAGTTTGTTATGATTTGTACACCTTTTTTTGTAATATTAAGATGATATGGTTTGGTTTGTTGTGGTAAGGGATAGTTGGGGGTGATTTACGGTAGCCGAAGTAATTTAGGTGATTCTGGTATAGTTTGTTATGATTTTTGCATTTTTTTGTAATTTTAAAGTGATTGGGCTTAGTTTGTTGCTGTAAAGTGTAGTTGGGGGTGATTTTTGATAGCCGAAGTAATTTAGGTGAGTTTGGCATAGTTTTCTATGGTTAGTAGCATTTTTTTGTAATTTAAAAGTGATTGGGTTTAGTTTGTTGTTAAAAGGGTTAGTTGGTGGTGATTTATGGTAGCCGAAGTAATTTAGGTGAGTTTGGCATAATTTGCTATGGTTAGTAGCATTTTTTTGAAATTTAAAAGTGATTGGGTTCAGTTTGTTGTGGTAAGGGTTAGTTGGTGATGATTTAGAGTAGCCGAAGTAATTTAGGTGAGTCTGGCAAAGTTTGTTATCATTTGTACACCTTTTTTTGTAATTTTAAGATGATATGGTTTGGTTTGTTGTGGTAAGGGATAGTTGGGGGTGATTTACGGTAGCCGAAGTAATTTAGGTGATTCTGGTATAGTTTGTTATGATTTTTAGCATTTTTTTGTAATTTTAAAGTGATTGGGCTTAGTTTGTTGCTGTAAAGTGTAGTTGGGGGTGATTTATTGTAGCCGAAGTAATTTAGATGAGTTTGGCATAGTTTGCTATGGTTAGTAGCACTTTTTTGTAATTTAAAATTGATTGGGTTTAGTTTGTTGTGGTAAGGGTTAGTTGGTGATGATTTAGAGTAGCCGAAGTAATTTAGGTGAGTCTGGCATAGTTTGTTATGATTTGTACACCTTTTTTTGTAATTTTAAAATGATATGGTTTGGTTTGTTGTGGTAAGGGATAGTTGGGGGTGATTTACGGTAGCCGAAGTAATTTGGGTGATTCTGGTATAGTTTGTTATAATTTTTAGAATTTTTTTGTAATTTTAAAATAATTGGGCTTAGTTTGTTGCTGTAAAGTGTAGTTGGGGGTGATTTTTGATAGCCGAAGTAATTTAGGTGAGTTTGGCATAGTTTGCTATGGTTAGTAGCATTTTTTTGTAATTTAAAAGTGATTGGGTTTAGTTTGTTGTGGTAAGGGTTAGTTGGTAATGATTTAGAGTAGCCGAAGTAATTTAGGTGAGTCTGGCATAGTTTGTTATGATTTGTACACCTTTTTTTGTAATTTTAAGATGATATGGTTTGATTTGTTGTGGTAAGGGAGAGTTGGGGGTGATTTACGGTAGCCGAAGTAATTTAGGAGATTCTGGAATAGTATGTTATGATTTTTAGCATTTTTTAGTAATTTTAAAGTGATTGGGCTTAGTTTGTTGCTGTAAAGTGTAGTTGGGGGTGATTTTTTGTAGCCGAAGTAATTTAGGTGAGTTTGGCATAGTTTGCTATGGTTAGTAGCATTTTTTTGTAATTTAAAAGTGTTTGGGTTTAGTTTGTTGTGGTAAGGGTTAGTTGGTGATGATTTAGAGTAGCCGAAGTAATTTAGGTGAGTCTGGCATAGTTTGTTATGATTTGTACACCTTTTTTTGTAATATTAAGATGATATGGTTAGGTTTGTTGTGGTAAGGGATAGTTGGGGGTGATTTACAGTAGCCGAAGTAATTTAGGTGATTCTGGTATAGTTTGTTATGATTTTTAGCATTTTTTTGTAATTTTAAAATGATTGGGCTTAGTTTGTTGCTGTAAAGTGTAGTTGGGGGTGATTTTTGATATCCGAAGTAATTTAGGTGAGTTTGGCATAGTTTGCTATGGTTAGTAGCATTTTTTTGTAATTTAAAAGTGATTGGGTTTAGTTTGTTGTGGTAAGGGTTAGTTGGTGATGATTTAGAGTAGCCGAAGTAATTTAGGTGAGTCTGGCATAGTTTGTTATGATTTGTACACCTTTTTTTGTAATTTTAAGATAATATGGTTTGGTTTGTTGTGGTAAGGGATAGTTGGGGGTGATTTACGGTAGCCGAAGTAATTTGGGTGATTCTGGTAGAGTTTGTTATGATTTTTAGCATTTTTTTGTAATTTTAAAGTGATTGGGCTTAGTTTGTTGCTGTAAAGTGTAGTTGGGGGTGATTTTTGATAGCCGAAGTAATTTAGGTGAGTTTGGCATAGTTTGCTATGGTTAGTAGCATTTTTTTGTAATTTAAAAGTGATTGGGTTTAGTTTGTTGTGGTAAGGGTTAGTTGGTGATGATTTAGAGTAGCCGAAGTAATTTAGGTGAGTCTGGCATAGTTTGTTATGATTTGTACACCTTTTTTTGTAATTTTAAGATGATATGGTTTGATTTGTTGTGGTAAGGGAGAGTTGGGGGTGATTTACGGTAGCCGAAGTAATTTAGGAGATTCTAGAATAGTATGTTATGATTTTTAGCATTTTTTAGTAATTTTAAAGTGATTGGGCTTAGTTTGTTGCTGTAAAGTGTAGTTGGGGGTGATTTTTTGTAGCCGAAGTAATTTAGGTGAGTTTGGCATAGTTTGCTATGGTTAGTAGCATTTTTTTGTAATTTAAATTGATTGGGTTTAGTTTGTTGTGGTAAGGGTTAGTTGGTGATGATTTAGAGTAGCCGAAGTAATTTAGGTGAGTCTGGCATAGTTTGTTATGATTTGTACACCTTTTTTTGTAATTTTAAGATAATATGGTTTGGTTTGTTGTGGTAAGGGATAGTTGGGGGTGATTTACGGTAGCGAAGTAATTTAGGTGATTCTGGTATTGTTTGTTATGATTTTTAGCATTTTTTTGTAATTTTAAAGTGATTGGGCTTATTTTGTTGCTGTAAAGTGTAGTTAGGGGTGATTTTTGATAGCCAAAGTAATTTAGGTGAGTTTGGCATAGTTTGCTATGGTTAGTAGCA
Organism: Eledona agricola; assembly: GCA_964023215.1. Classification (NCBI taxonomy): domain Eukaryota; kingdom Metazoa; phylum Arthropoda; class Insecta; order Coleoptera; family Tenebrionidae; genus Eledona; species Eledona agricola. The sequence continues at coordinate 24,620,705 of OZ026854.1, forward strand.
TTTTTTTGTAATTTAAAAGTGATTGGGTTTAGTTTGTTGTGGTAAGGGTTAGTTGGTTATGATTTAGAGTAGCCGAAGTAATTTAGGTGAGTCTGGCATAGTTTGTTATGATTTGTACACCTTTTTTTGTAATTTTAAGATGATATGGTTTGGTTTGTTGTGGTAAGGGATAGTTGGGGGTGATTTACGGTAGCCGAAGTAATTTAGGTGATTCTGGTAAAGTTTGTTATGATTTGTAGCATTTTTTTGTAATTTTAAAGTGATTGGGCTTAGTTTGTTGCTGTAAAGTGTAGTTGGGGGTGATTTATTGTAGCCGAAGTAATTTAGGTGAGTTTGGCATAGTTTGCTATGGTTAGTAGCATTTTTTTGTAATTTTAAATTGATTGGGTTTAGTTTGTTGTGGTAAGGGTTAGTTGGTGATGATTTAGAGTAGCCGAAGTAATTTAGGTGAGTCTGGCATAGTTTGTTATGATTTGTACACCTTTTTTTGTAATTTTAAGATGATATGGTTTGGTTTGTTGTGGTAAGGGTTAGTTAATATAAAAGTGATTGGGTTTAGTTTGTTGTTAAAAGGGTTAGTTGGTGGTGATTTATGGTAGCCGAAGTAATTTAGGTGAGTTTGGCATAATTTGCTATGGTTAGTAGCATTTTTTTGAAATTTAAAAGTGATTGGGTTTAGTTTGTTGTGGTAAGGGTTAGTTGGTGATGATTTAGAGTATCCGAAGTAATTTAGGTGAGTCTGGCAAAGTTTGTTATCATTTGTACACCTTTTTTTGTAATTTTAAGATGATATGGTTTGGTTTGTTGTGGTAAGGGATAGTTGGGGGTGATTTACGGTAGCCGAAGTAATTTAGGTGATTCTGGTATAGTTTGTTATGATTTTTAGCATTTTTTTGTAATTTTAAAGTGATTGGGCTTAGTTTGTTGTAGTAAGGGTTAGTTGGTGATATTTTAGAGTAGCCGAAGTAATTTAGGTGAGTCTGGCATAGTTTGTTATGATTTGTACACCTTTTTTCGTAATATTAAGATGATATGATTTGGTTTGTTGTGGTAAGGGATAGTTGGGGGTGATTTACAGTAGCCGAAGTAATTTAGGTGATTCTGGTGTAGTTTGTTATGATTTTTAGCATTTTTTTGTAATTTTAAAGTGATTGGGCTTAGTTTGTTGCTGTAAAGTGTAGTTGGGGGTGATTTTTAATAGCCGAAGTAATTTAGGTGAGTTTGGCATAGTTTGCTATGGTTAGTAGCATTTTTTTGTAATTTAAAAGTGATTGGGTTTAGTTTGTTGTGGTAAGGGTTAGTTGGTGATGATTTAGACTAGCCGAAGTAATTTAGGTGAGTCTGGCATAGTTTGTTATGATTTGTACACCTTTTTTTGTAATTTTAAGATGATATGGTTTGGCTTGTTGTGGTAAGGGATAGTTGGGGGTGATTTACGGTAGTCGAAGTAATTTGGGTGATTCTGGTATAGTTTGTTATGATTTTTAGCATTTTTTTGTAATTTTAAAGTGATTGGGCTTAGTTTGTTGCTGTAAAGTGTAGTTGGTGGTGATTTTTGATAGCCGAAGTAATTTAGGTGAGTTTGGCATAGTTTGCTATGGTTAGTAGCATTTTTTTGTAATTTAAAAGTGATTGGGTTTAGTTTGTTGTGGTAAGGGTTAGTTGGTGATGATTTAGAGTAGCCGAAGTAATTTAGGTGAGTCTGGCATAGTTTGTTATGATTTGTACAACTTTTTTTGTAATTTTAAGATCATATGGTTTGGTTTGTTGTGGTAAGGGATAGTTGGGGGTGATTTACGGTAGCCGAAGTAATTTAGGTAATTCTGGTATAGTTTGTTATGATTTTTAGCATTTTTTTGTAATTTTAAAGTGATTGGGCTTAGTTTGTTGTGGTAAGGGTTAGTTGGTGATGATTTAGATTAGCCGAAGTAATTTAGGTGAGTCTGGCATAGTTTGTTATGATTTGTACACCTTTTTTTGTAATTTTAAGATGATATGATTTGGTTTGTTGTGGTAAGGGATAGTTGGGGGTGATTTACAGTAGCCGAAGTAATTTAGGTGATTCTGGTGTAGTTTGTTATGATTTTTAGCATTTTTTTGTAATTTTAAAGTGATTGGGCTTAGTTTTTTGCTGTAAAGTGTAGTTGGGGGTGATTTTTGATAGCCGAAGTAATTTAGGTAAGTTTGGCATAGTTTGCTATGGTTAGTAGCATTTTTTTGTAATTTAAAAGTGATTGGGTTTAGTTTGTTGTGGTAAGGGTTAGTTGGTGATGATTTAGACTAGCCGAAGTAATTTAGGTGAGTCTGGCATAGGTTGTTATGATTTGTACACCTTTTTTGTAATATTAAGATGATATGGTTTGGTTTGTTGTGGTAAGGGATAGTTGGGGGTGATTTACAGTAGCCGAAGTAATTTAGGTGATTCTGGTATAGTTTGTTATGATTTTTAGCATTTTTTTTAATTTTAAAGTGATTGAGCTTAGTTTGTTGCTGTAAAGTGTAGTTGGGGGTAATTTTTGATAGCCGAAGTAATTTAGGTGAGTTTGGCATAGTTTGCTATGGTTAGTAGCATTTTTTTGTAATTTAAAAGTGATTGGGTTTAGTTTGTTGTGGTAAGGGTTAGTTGGTGATGATTTATTGTAGCCGAAGTAATTTAGGTGAGTCTGGCATAGTCTGTTATGATTTGTACACCTTTTTTTGTAATTTTAAGATGATATGGTTTGGTTTGTTGTGGTAAGGGATAGTTGGGGGTGATTTACGGTAGACGAAGTAATTTAGGTGATTCTGGTAGAGTTTGTTATGGTTTTTAGCATTTTTTTGTAATTTTAAAGTGATTGGGCTTAGTTTGTTGCTGTAAAGTGTAGTTGGGGTGATTTATTGTAGCCGAAGTAATTTACGTCAGTTTGCCATAGTTTGCTATGGTTAGTAGCATTTTTTTGTAATTTAAAAGTGATTGGGTTTAGTTTGTTGTGGTAAGGGTTAGTTGGTGATGATTTAGAGTAGCCGAAGTAATTTAGGTGAGTCTGGCATAGGTTGTTATGATTTGTACACCTTTTTTGTAATATTAAGATGATATGGTTTGGTTTGTTGTGGTAAGGAATAGTTGGGGGTGATTTACAGTAGCCGAAGTAATTTAAGTGATTCTGGTATAGTTTGTTATGATTTTTAGCATTTTTTTGTAATTTTAAAGTGATTGGGCTTAGTTTGTTGCTGTAAAGTGTAGTTGGGGGTGATTTATTGTAGCCGAAGTAATTTAGGTGAGTTTGGCATAGTTTGCTATGTTTAATAGCATTTTTTTGTAATTTAAAAGTGATTGGGTTTAGTTTGTTGTGGTAAGGTTTAGTTGGAGATGATTTAGAGTAGCCGAAGTAATTTAGGTGAATCTGGCATAGTTTGTTATGATTTGTACACCTTTTTTTGTAATAGTAAGACGATATGGTTTGGTTTGTTGTGGTAAGGGATAGTTGGGGGTAATTTACAGTAGCCGAAGTAATTTAGGACATTCTGATATAGTTTGTTATGATTTTTAGCATTTTTTTTGTAATTTAAAAGTGATTGTGTCTAGTTTGTTGTGGTAAGGGTAAATTGGTGATGATTTAGAGTAGCCGAAGTAATTTAGGTGAGTCTGGCATAGTTTGTTATGATTTGAACACCTTTTTTTGTAATTTTAAGATGATATGGTTTGGTTTGTTGTGGTAAGGGATAGTTGGGGGTGATTTACGGTAGCCAAAGTAATTTAGGTGATTCTGGTATAGTTTGTTATGATTTTTAGCATTTTTTTGTAATTTTAAAGTGATTGGGCTTAGTTTGTTGCTGTAAAGTGTAGTTGGGGGTGATTTATTGTAGCCGAAGTAATTTAGGTGAGTTTGGCATAGTTTGCTATGGTAAGTAGCATTTTTTTGTAATTTAAAAGTGATTGGGTTTAGTTTGTTGTGGTAAGGGTTAGTTGGTGATGATTTAGAGTAGCCGAAGTAATTTAGGTGAGTCTGGCATAGTTTGTTATGATTTGTACACTTTTTTTTGTAATATTAAGATGATATGGTTTGGTTTGTTGTGGTAAGGGATAGTTGGGGGTGATTTACGGTAGCCGAAGTAATTTGGGTAATTCTGGTATAGTTTGTTATGATTTTTAGCATTTTTTTGTAATTTTAAAGTGATTGGGCTTAGTTTGTTGCTGTAAAGTGTAGTTGGGGGTGATTTTTGATAGCCGAAGTAATTTAGGTAAGTTTGGCATAGTTTTCTATGGTTAGTAGCATTTTTTTGTAATTTATAAGTGATTGGGTTTAGTTTGTTGTGGTAAGGGTTAGTTGGTGATGATTTAGAGTAGCCGAAGTAATTTAGGTGAGTCTGGCATAGTATGTTATGATTTGTACACCTTTTTTTTGTAATTTTAAGATCATAATTTTTGGTTTGTTGTGGTAAGGGATAGTTGGGGGTGGTTTACTGTAGCCGAAGTAATTTAGGTGATTCTGGTATAGTTTGTTATGATTTTTAGCATTTTTTTGTAATTTTAAAGTGATTGAGCTTAGTTTGTTGCTGTAAAGTGTAGTTGGGGGTGATTTATTGTAGCCGAAGTAATTTAGGTGAGTTTGGCATGGTTAGTAGCATTTTTTTGTAATTTAAAAGTGATTGGGTATAGTTTGTTGTGGTAAGGGTTAGTTGGTGATGATTTAGAGTAGCCGAAGTAATTTAGGTGAGTCTGGCATAGTTTGTTATGATTTGTACAACTTTTTTTGTAATATTAGAATGATATGGTTTGGTTTGTTGTGGTAAGGGATAGTTGGGGGTGATTTACAGTAGCCGAATTAATTTAGGTGATTCTGGTATAGTTTGTTATGATTTTTAGCATTTTTTTGTAATTTTAAAGTGATTGGGCTTAGTTTGTTGCTGTAAAGTGTAGTTGGGGGTGATTTTTGATAGCCGAAGTAATTTAGGTGAGTTTGGCATAGTTTGCTATGGTTAGTAGCATTTTTTTGTAATTTAAAAGTGATTGGGTTTAGTTTGTTGTGGTAAGAGTTAGTTGGTGATGATTTAGAGTAGCCGAAGTAATTTAGGTGAGTCTGGCATAGTTTGTTATGATTTGTACACCTTTTTTTGTAATTTTAAGATGATATGGTTTGGTTTGTTGTGGTAAGGGATAGTTGGGGGTGGTTTACGGTAGCCGAAGTAATTTAGGTGATTCTGGTATAGTTTGTTATGATTTTTGGCATTTTTTTGTAATTTTAAAGTGATTGAGCTTAGTTTGTTGCTGTAAAGTGTAGTTGAGAGTGATTTATTTTAGCCGAAGTAATTTAGGTGAGTTTGGCATAGTTTGCTATGGTTAGTAGCATTTTTTTGTAATTTAAAAGTGATTGGGTTAAGTTTGTTGTGGTAAGGGTTAGTTGGTGATGATTTAGAGTAGCCGAAGTAATTTAGGTGAGTCTGGCATAGTTTGTTATGATTTGTACAACTTTTTTTGTAATATTAGAATGATATGGTTTGGTTTGTTGTGGTAAGGGATAGTTGGGGGTGATTTACAGTAGCCGAAGTAATTTAGGTGATTCTGGTATAGTTTGTTATGATTTTTAGCATTTTTTTGTAATTTTAAAGTGAATGGGCTTAGTTTGTTGCTGTAAAGTGTAGTTGGGGGTGATTTTTGATAGCCGAAGTAATTTAGGTGAGTTTGGCATAGTTTGCTATGGTTAGTAGCATTTTTTTGTAATTTAAAAGTGATTGGGTTTAGTTTGTTGTGGTAAGGGTTAGTTGGTGATGATTTAGAGTAGCCGAAGTAATTTAGGTAAGTCTGGCATAGTTTGTTATGATTTGTACACCTTTTCTTGTAATTTTAAGATGATATGGTTTGGTTTGTTGTGGTAAGGGATAGTTGAGGGTGATTTACGGCAGCCGAAGTAATTTGGGTGATTCTGGTATAGTTTGTTATGATTTTCAGAATTTTTTTGTAATTTTAAAGTGATTGGGCTTAGTTTGTTGCTGTAAAGTGTAGTTGGGGGTGATTTTTGATAGCCGAAGTAATTTAGATGAATTTGGCATAGTTTGCTATGGTTAGTAGCATTTTTTTGTAATTTAAAAGTGATTGGGTTTAGTTTGTTGTGGTAAGGGTTAGTTGGTGATGATTTAGAGTAGCCGAAGTAATTTAGGTGAGTCTGGCATAGTTTGTTATGATTTGTACACCTTTTTTTGTAATTTTAAGATGATATGGTTTGGTTTGTTGTGGTAAGGGATAGTTGGGGGTGGTTTACGGTAGCCGAAGTAATTTAGGTGATTCTGGTATAGTTTGTTATGATTTTTAGCATTTTTTTGTAATTTTAAAGTGATTGAGCTTAGTTTGTTGCTGTAAAGTGTAGTTGGGGGTGATTTATTGTAGCCGAAGTAATTTAGGTGAGTTTGGCATAGTTTGCTATGGTTAGTAGCATTTTTTTGTAATTTAAAAGTGATTGGGTTTAGTTTGTTGTGGTAAGGGTTAGTTGGTGATGATTTAGAGTAGCCGAAGTAATTTAGGTAAGTCTGGCATAGTTTGTTATGATTTGTACACCTTATTTTGTAATTTTAAGATGATATGGTTTGGTTTGTTGTGGTAAGGGATAGTTGGGGGTGATTTACGGAAGCCGAAGTAATTTGGGTGATTCTGGTATAGTTTGTGATGATTTTTAGCATTTTTTTGTAATTTTAAAGTGATTGGGCTTAGTTTGTTGCTGTAAAGTGTAGTTGGGGGTGATTTTTGATAGCCGAAGTAATTAAGGTGAGTTTGGCATAGCTTGCTATGGTTAGTAGCATTTTTTTGTAATTTTAAAGTTATTGGGTTTAGTTTGTTTTGGTAAGGGTTAGTTGGTGATGATTTAGAGTAGCCGAAGTAATTTAGGTGAGTCTGGCATAGTTTGTTATGATTTGTACACCTTTTTTTGTAATTTTAAGATGATATGGTTTGGTTTGTTGTGGTAAGGGATAGTTGGGGGTGATTTACGGCAGCCGAAGTAATTTGGGTGATTCTGGTATAGTTTGTTATGATTTTTAGAATTTTTTTGTAATTTTAAAGTGATTGGGCTTTGTTTGTTGCCGACGTAATTTAGTTGAGTTTGGCATAGTTTGCTATGGTTAGTAGCATTTTTTTGTAATTTAAAAGTGATTGGGTTTAGTTTGTTGTGGTAAGGGTTAGTTGGTGATGATTTAGAGTAGCCGAAGTAATTTAGGTGAGTCTGGCATAGTTTGTTATGATTTGTACACCTTTTTTTGTAATTTTAAGATGATATGGTTTGGTTTGTTGTGGTAAGGGATAGTTGGGAGTGATTTACGGTAGCCGAAGTAATTTAGGTGATTCTGGTATAGTTTGTTATGATTTTTAGCATTTTTTTGTAATTTTAAAGTGATTGGGCTTAGTTTGTTGCTGTAAAGTGTAGTTGGGGGTGATTTATTGTAGCCGAAGTAATTTAGGTGAGTTTGGCATAGTTTGCTATGGTTAGTAGCATTTTTTTGTAATTTAAAAGTGATTGGGTTTAGTTTGTTAAGGTAAGGGTTAGTTGGTGATGATTTAGAGTAGCCGAAGTAATTTAGGTGAATCTGGCATAGTTTGTTATGATTTGTACACCTTTTTTTGTAATTTTACAATGACATGATTTGGTTTGTTGTGGTAAGGGATAGTTGGGAGTGATTTACGGTAGCCGAAGTAATTTGGGTGATTCTGGTATTGTTTGTTATGATTTTTAGCATTTTTTTGTAATTTTAAAGTTATTGGGCTTAGTTTGTTGCTGTAAAGTGTAGTTGGGGGTGATTTTTGATAGCCGAAGTAATTTAGGTGAGTTTGGCATAGTTTGCTATGGTTAGTAGCATTTTTTTGTAATTTAAAAGTGATTGAGTTTAGTTTGTTGTGGTAAGGGTTAGTTGGTGATGATTTAGAGTAGCCGAAGTAATTTAGGTGAGTCTGGCATAGTTTGTTATGATTTGTACACCTTTTTTTGTAATTTTAAGATGATATGGTTTGGTTTGTTGTGGTAAGGGATAGTTGGGAGTGGTTTACGGTAGCCGAAGTAATTTAGGTGATTCTGGTATAGTTTGTTATGATTTTTAGCATTTTTTTGTAATTTTAAAGTGATTGAGCTTAGTTTGTTGCTGTAAAGTGTAGCTGAGGGTGATTTATTGTAGCCGAAGTAATTTAGGTGAGTTTGGCATAGTTTGCTATGGTTAGTAGCATTTTTTTGTAATTAAAAGTGATTGGGTTTAGTTTGTTGTGGTAAGGGTTAGTTGGTGATGATTTAGAGTAGCCGAAGTAATTTAGGTGAGTCTGGCATAGTTTGTTATGATTTGTACACCTTTTTTTGTAATATTAGGATGATATGGTTTGGTTTGTTGTGGTAAGGGATAGTTGGGGGTGATTTACAGTAGCCGAAGTAATTTAGGTGATTCTGGTATAGTTTGTTATGATTTTTAGCATTTTTTTGTAATTTTAAAGTGATTAGGCTTATTTGTTGCTGTAAAGTGTAGTTGGGGGTGATTTTTGATAGCCGAAGTAATTTAGGTGAGTTTGGCATAGTTTGCTATGGTTAGTAGCATTTTTTTGTAATTTAAAAGTGATTGGGTTTAGTTTGTTGTGGTAAGGGTTAGTTGGTGATGATTTAGAGTAGCCGAAGTAATTTAGGTAAGTCTAGCATAGTTTGTTATGATTTGTACACCTTTTTTTTTAATTTTAAGATGATATGGTTTGGTTTGTTGTGGTAAGGGATAGTTGGGGGTGATTTACGGTAGCCGAAGTAATTTGGGTGATTCTGGTATAGTTTGTTATGATTTTTAGAATTTTTTAGTAATTTTAAAGTGATTGGGCTTAGTTTGTTGCTGTAAAGTGTAGTTGGAGGTGATTTTTGATAGCCGAAGTAATTTAGATGAGTTTGGCATAGTTTGCTATGGTTAGTAGCATTTTTTTGTAATTTAAAAGTGATTGGGTTTAGTTTGTTGTGGTAAGGGTTAGTTGGTGATGATTTAGAGTAGCCGAAGTAATTTAGGTGAGTCTGGCATAGTTTGTTATGATTTGTACACTTTTTTTTGTAATATTAAGATGATATGGTTTGGTTTGTTGTGGTAAGGGATAGTTGGGGGTGATTTACGGTAGCCGAAGTAATTTGGGTAATTCTGGTATAGTTTGTTATGATTTTTAGCATTTTTTTGTAATTTTAAAGTGATTGGGCTTAGTTTGTTGCTGTAAAGTGTAGTTGGGGGTGATTTTTGATAGCCGAAGTAATTTAGGTAAGTTTGGCATAGTTTTCTATGGTTAGTAGCATTTTTTTGTAATTTATAAGTGATTGGGTTTAGTTTGTTGTGGTAAGGGTTAGTTGGTGATGATTTAGAGTAGCCGAAGTAATTTAGGTGAGTCTGGCATAGTATGTTATGATTTGTACACCTTTTTTTTGTAATTTTAAGATCATAATTTTTGGTTTGTTGTGGTAAGGGATAGTTGGGGGTGGTTTACTGTAGCCGAAGTAATTTAGGTGATTCTGGTATAGTTTGTTATGATTTTTAGCATTTTTTTGTAATTTTAAAGTGATTGAGCTTAGTTTGTTGCTGTAAAGTGTAGTTGGGGGTGATTTATTGTAGCCGAAGTAATTTAGGTGAGTTTGGCATGGTTAGTAGCATTTTTTTGTAATTTAAAAGTGATTGGGTATAGTTTGTTGTGGTAAGGGTTAGTTGGTGATGATTTAGAGTAGCCGAAGTAATTTAGGTGAGTCTGGCATAGTTTGTTATGATTTGTACAACTTTTTTTGTAATATTAGAATGATATGGTTTGGTTTGTTGTGGTAAGGGATAGTTGGGGGTGATTTACAGTAGCCGAATTAATTTAGGTGATTCTGGTATAGTTTGTTATGATTTTTAGCATTTTTTTGTAATTTTAAAGTGATTGGGCTTAGTTTGTTGCTGTAAAGTGTAGTTGGGGGTGATTTTTGATAGCCGAAGTAATTTAGGTGAGTTTGGCATAGTTTGCTATGGTTAGTAGCATTTTTTTGTAATTTAAAAGTGATTGGGTTTAGTTTGTTGTGGTAAGAGTTAGTTGGTGATGATTTAGAGTAGCCGAAGTAATTTAGGTGAGTCTGGCATAGTTTGTTATGATTTGTACACCTTTTTTTGTAATTTTAAGATGATATGGTTTGGTTTGTTGTGGTAAGGGATAGTTGGGGGTGGTTTACGGTAGCCGAAGTAATTTAGGTGATTCTGGTATAGTTTGTTATGATTTTTGGCATTTTTTTGTAATTTTAAAGTGATTGAGCTTAGTTTGTTGCTGTAAAGTGTAGTTGAGGGTGATTTATTTTAGCCGAAGTAATTTAGGTGAGTTTGGCATAGTTTGCTATGGTTAGTAGCATTTTTTTGTAATTTAAAAGTGATTGGGTTTAGTTTGTTGTGGTAAGGGTTAGTTGGTGATGATTTAGAGTAGCCGAAGTAATTTAGGTGAGGATGGCATAGTTTGTTATGATTTGTACAACTTTTTTTGTAATATTAGAATGATATGGTTTGGTTTGTTGTGGTAAGGGATAGTTGGGGGTGATTTACAGTAGCCGAAGTAATTTAGGTGATTCTGGTAGAGTTTGTTATGATTTTTAGCATTTTTTTGTAATTTTAAAGTGAATGGGCTTAGTTTGTTGCTGTAAAGTGTAGTTGGGGGTGATTTTTGATAGCCGAAGTAATTTAGGTGAGTTTGGCATAGTTTGCTATGGTTAGTAGCATTTTTTTGTAATTTAAAAGTGATTGGGTTTAGTTTGTTGTGGTAAGGGTTAGTTGGTGATGATTTAGAGTAGCCGAAGTAATTTAGGTAAGTCTGGCATAGTTTGTTATGATTTGTACACCTTTTCTTGTAATTTTAAGATGATATGGTTTGGTTTGTTGTGGTAAGGGATAGTTGAGGGTGATTTACGGCAGCCGAAGTAATTTGGGTGATTCTGGTATAGTTTGTTATGATTTTCAGAATTTTTTTGTAATTTTAAAGTGATTGGGCTTAGTTTGTTGCTGTAAAGTGTAGTTGGGGGTGATTTTGATAGCCGAAGTAATTTAGATGAATTTGGCATAGTTTGCTATGGTTAGTAGCATTTTTTTGTAATTTAAAAGTGATTGGGTTTAGTTTGTTGTGGTAAGGGTTAGTTGGTGATGATTTAGAGTAGCCGAAGTAATTTAGGTGAGTCTGGCATAGTTTGTTATGATTTGTACACCTTTTTTTGTAATTTTAAGATGATATGGTTTGGTTTGTTGTGGTAAGGGATAGTTGGGGGTGGTTTACGGTAGCCGAAGTAATTTAGGTGATTCTGGTATAGTTTGTTATGATTTTTAGCATTTTTTTGTAATTTTAAAGTGATTGAGCTTAGTTTGTTGCTGTAAAGTGTAGTTGGGGGTGATTTATTGTAGCCGAAGTAATTTAGGTGAGTTTGGCATAGTTTGCTATGGTTAGTAGCATTTTCTTGTAATTTAAAAGTGATTGGGTTTAGTTTGTTGTGGTAAGGGTTAGTTGGTGATGATTTAGAGTAGCCGAAGTAATTTAGGTAAGTCTGGCATAGTTTGTTATGATTTGTACACCTTATTTTGTAATTTTAAGATGATATGGTTTGGTTTGTTGTGGTAAGGGATAGTTGGGGGTGATTTACGGAAGCCGAAGTAATTTGGGTGATTCTGGTATAGTTTGTTATGATTTTTAGCATTTTTTTGTAATTTTAAAGTGATTGGGCTTAGTTTGTTGCTGTAAAGTGTAGTTGGGAGTGATTTTTGATAGCCGAAGTAATTAAGGTGAGTTTGGCATAGCTCGCTATGGTTAGTAGCATTTTTTTGTAATTTTAAAGTTATTGGGTTTAGTTTGTTTTGGTAAGGGTTAGTTGGTGATGATTTAGAGTAGCCGAAGTAATTTAGGTGAGTCTGGCATAGTTTGTTATGATTTGTACACCTTTTTTTGTAATTTTAAGATGCTATGGTTTGGTTTGTTGTGGTAAGGGATAGTTGGGGGTGATTTACGGCAGCCGAAGTAATTTGGGTGATTCTGGTATAGTTTGTTATGATTTTTAGAATTTTTTTGTAATTTTAAAGTGATTGGGCTTTGTTTGTTGCTGTAAAGTGTAGTTGGGGGTGATTTTTGATAGCCGAAGTAATTTAGGTTGGTTTGGCATAGTTTGCTATGGTTAGTAGCATTTTTTTGTAATTTAAAAGTGATTGGGTTTAGTTTGTTTTGGTAAGGGTTAGTTGGTGATGATTTAGAGTAGCCGAAGTAATTTAGGTGAGTCTGGCATAGTTTGTTATGATTTGTACACCTTTTTTTGTAATTTTAAGATGATATGGTTTGGTTTGTTGTGGTAAGGGATAGTTGGGGGTGATTTACGGCAGCCAAAGTAATTTGGGTGATTCTGGTATAGTTTGTTATGATTTTTAGAATTTTTTTGTAATTTTAAAGTGATTGGGCTTTGTTTGTTGCCGACGTAATTTAGTTGAGTTTGCCATAGTTTGCTATGGTTAGTAGCATTTTTTTGTAATTTAAAAGTGATTGGGTTTAGTTTGTTGTGGTAAGGGTTAGTTGGTGATGATTTAGAGTAGCCGAAGTAATTTAGGTGAGTCTGGCATAGTTTGTTATGATTTGTACACCTTTTTTTGTAATTTTAAGATGATATGGTTTGGTTTGTTGTGGTAAGGGATAGTTGGGAGTGATTTACGGTAGCCGAAGTAATTTAGGTGATTCTGGTATAGTTTGTTATGATTTTTAGCATTTTTTTGTAATTTTAAAGTGATTGAGCTTAGTTTGTTGCTGTAAAGTGTAGCTGAGGGTGATTTATTGTAGCCGAAGTAATTTAGGTGAGTTTGGCATAGTTTGCTATGGTTAGTAGCATTTTTTTGTAATTAAAAGTGATTGGGTTTAGTTTGTTGTGGTAAGGGTTAGTTGGTGATGATTTAGAGTAGCCGAAGTAATTTAGGTGAGTCTGGCATAGTTTGTTATGATTTGTACACTTTTTTTGTAATATTAGGATGATATGGTTTGGTTTGTTGTGGTAAGGGATAGTTGGGGGTGATTTACAGTAGCCGAAGTAATTTAGGTGATTCTGGTATAGTTTGTTATGATTTTTAGCATTTTTTTGTAATTTTAAAGTGATTAGGCTTATTTGTTGCTGTAAAGTGTAGTTGGGGGTGATTTTTGATAGCCGAAGTAATTTAGGTGAGTTTGGCATAGTTTGCTATGGTTAGTAGCATTTTTTTGTAATTTAAAAGTGATTGGGTTTAGTTTGTTGTGGTAAGGGTTAGTTGGTGATGATTTAGAGTAGCCGAAGTAATTTAGGTAAGTCTAGCATAGTTTGTTATGATTTGTACACCTTTTTTTTTAATTTTAAGATGATATGGTTTGGTTTGTTGTGGTAAGGGATAGTTGGGGGTGATTTACGGTAGCCGAAGTAATTTGGGTGATTCTGGTATAGTTTGTTATGATTTTTAGAATTTTTTAGTAATTTTAAAGTGATTGGGCTTAGTTTGTTGCTGTAAAGTGTAGTTGGAGGTGATTTTTGATAGCCGAAGTAATTTAGATGAGTTTGGCATAGTTTGCTATGGTTAGTAGCATTTTTTTGTAATTTAAAAGTGATTGGGTTTAGTTTGTTGTGGTAAGGGTTAGTTGGTGATGATTTAGAGTAGCCGAAGTAATTTAGGTGAGTCTGGCATAGTTTGTTATGATTTGTACACCTTTTTTTGTAATTTTAAGATGATATGGTTTGGTTTGTTGTGGTAAGGGACTGTTGGGGGTGATTTACGGTAGCCGAAGTAATTTAGGTGATTCTGGTATAGTTTGTTATGATTTTTAGCATTATTTTGTAATTTTAAAGTGATTGGGCTTAGTTTGTTGCTGTAAAGTGTAGTTGGGGGTGATTTATTGTAGCCGAAGTAATTTAGGTGAGTTTGGCATGGTTAGTAGCATTTTTTTGTAATTTAAAAGTGATTGGGTTTAGTTTGTTTTGGTAAGGGTTAGTTGGTGATGATTTAGAGTAGCCGAAGTAATTTAGGTGAGTCTGGCATAGTTTGTTATGATTTGTACACCTTTTTTTGTAATTTTAAGATGATATGGTTTGGTTTGTTGTGGTAAGGGATAGTTGGGGGTGATTTACGGCAGCCGAAGTAATTTGGGTGATTCTGGTATAGTTTGTTATGATTTTTAGAATTTTTTTGTAATTTTAAAGTGATTGGGCTTTGTTTGTTGCCGACGTAATTTAGTTGAGTTTGGCATAGTTTGCTATGGTTAGTAGCATTTTTTTGTAATTTAAAAGTGATTGGGTTTAGTTTGTTGTGGTAAGGGTTAGTTGGTGATGATTTAGAGTAGCCGAAGTAATTTAGGTGAGTCTGGCATAGTTTGTTATGATTTGTACACCTTTTTTTGTAATTTTAAGATGATATGGTTTGGTTTGTTGTGGTAAGGGATAGTTGGGAGTGATTTACGGTAGCCGAAGTAATTTAGGTGATTCTGGTATAGTTTGTTATGATTTTTAGCATTTTTTTGTAATTTTAAAGTGATTGGGCTTAGTTTGTTGCTGTAAAGTGTAGTTGGGGGTGATTTATTGTAGCCGAAGTAATTTAGGTGAGTTTGGCATAGTTTGCTATGGTTAGTAGCATTTTTTTGTAATTTAAAAGTGATTGGGTTTAGTTTGTTAAGGTAAGGGTTAGTTGGTGATGATTTAGAGTAGCCGAAGTAATTTAGGTGAATCTGGCATAGTTTGTTATGATTTGTACACCTTTTTTTGTAATTTTACAATGACATGATTTGGTTTGTTGTGGTAAGGGATAGTTGGGGGTGATTTACGGTAGCCGAAGTAATTTGGGTGATTCTGGTATTGTTTGTTATGATTTTTAGCATTTTTTTGTAATTTTAAAGTTATTGGGCTTAGTTTGTTGCTGTAAAGTGTAGTTGGGGGTGATTTTTGATAGCCGAAGTAATTTAGGTGAGTTTGGCATAGTTTGCTATGGTTAGTAGCATTTTTTTGTAATTTAAAAGTGATTGAGTTTAGTTTGTTGTGGTAAGGGTTAGTTGGTGATGATTTAGAGTAGCCGAAGTAATTTAGGTGAGTCTGGCATAGTTTGTTATGATTTGTACACCTTTTTTTGTAATTTTAAGATGATATGGTTTGGTTTGTTGTGGTAAGGGATAGTTGGGAGTGGTTTACGGTAGCCGAAGTAATTTAGGTGATTCTGGTATAGTTTGTTATGATTTTTAGCATTTTTTTGTAATTTTAAAGTGATTGAGCTTAGTTTGTTGCTGTAAAGTGTAGCTGAGGGTGATTTATTGTAGCCGAAGTAATTTAGGTGAGTTTGGCATAGTTTGCTATGGTTAGTAGCATTTTTTTGTAATTAAAAGTGATTGGGTTTAGTTTGTTGTGGTAAGGGTTAGTTGGTGATGATTTAGAGTAGCCGAAGTAATTTAGGTGAGTCTGGCATAGTTTGTTATGATTTGTACACCTTTTTTTGTAATATTAGGATGATATGGTTTGGTTTGTTGTGGTAAGGGATAGTTGGGGGTGATTTACAGTAGCCGAAGTAATTTAGGTGATTCTGGTATAGTTTGTTATGATTTTTAGCATTTTTTTGTAATTTTAAAGTGATTAGGCTTATTTGTTGCTGTAAAGTGTAGTTGGGGGTGATTTTTGATAGCCGAAGTAATTTAGGTGAGTTTGGCATAGTTTGCTATGGTTAGTAGCATTTTTTTGTAATTTAAAAGTGATTGGGTTTAGTTTGTTGTGGTAAGGGTTAGTTGGTGATGATTTAGAGTAGCCGAAGTAATTTAGGTAAGTCTAGCATAGTTTGTTATTATTTGTACACCTTTTTTTTTAATTTTAAGATGATATGGTTTGGTTTGTTGTGGTAAGGGATAGTTGGGGGTGATTTACGGTAGCCGAAGTAATTTGGGTGATTCTGGTATAGTTTGTTATGATTTTTAGAATTTTTTAGTAATTTTAAAGTGATTGGGCTTAGTTTGTTGCTGTAAAGTGTAGTTGGAGGTGATTTTTGATAGCCGAAGTAATTTAGATGAGTTTGGCATAGTTTGCTATGGTTAGTAGCATTTTTTTGTAATTTAAAAGTGATTGGGTTTAGTTTGTTGTGGTAAGGGTTAGTTGGTGATGATTTAGAGTAGCCGAAGTAATTTAGGTGAGTCTGGCATAGTTTGTTATGATTTGTACACTTTTTTTTGTAATATTAAGATGATATGGTTTGGTTTGTTGTGGTAAGGGATAGTTGGGGGTGATTTACGGTAGCCGAAGTAATTTGGGTAATTCTGGTATAGTTTGTTATGATTTTTAGCATTTTTTTGTAATTTTAAAGTGATTGGGCTTAGTTTGTTGCTGTAAAGTGTAGTTGGGGGTGATTTTTGATAGCCGAAGTAATTTAGGTAAGTTTGGCATAGTTTTCTATGGTTAGTAGCATTTTTTTGTAATTTATAAGTGATTGGGTTTAGTTTGTTGTGGTAAGGGTTAGTTGGTGATGATTTAGAGTAGCCGAAGTAATTTAGGTGAGTCTGGCATAGTATGTTATGATTTGTACACCTTTTTTTTGTAATTTTAAGATCATAATTTTTGGTTTGTTGTGGTAAGGGATAGTTGGGGGTGGTTTACTGTAGCCGAAGTAATTTAGGTGATTCTGGTATAGTTTGTTATGATTTTTAGCATTTTTTTGTAATTTTAAAGTGATTGAGCTTAGTTTGTTGCTGTAAAGTGTAGTTGGGGGTGATTTATTGTAGCCGAAGTAATTTAGGTGAGTTTGGCATGGTTAGTAGCATTTTTTTGTAATTTAAAAGTGATTGGGTATAGTTTGTTGTGGTAAGGGTTAGTTGGTGATGATTTAGAGTAGCCGAAGTAATTTAGGTGAGTCTGGCATAGTTTGTTATGATTTGTACAACTTTTTTTGTAATATTAGAATGATATGGTTTGGTTTGTTGTGGTAAGGGATAGTTGGGGGTGATTTACAGTAGCCGAATTAATTTAGGTGATTCTGGTATAGTTTGTTATGATTTTTAGCATTTTTTTGTAATTTTAAAGTGATTGGGCTTAGTTTGTTGCTGTAAAGTGTAGTTGGGGGTGATTTTTGATAGCCGAAGTAATTTAGGTGAGTTTGGCATAGTTTGCTATGGTTAGTAGCATTTTTTTGTAATTTAAAAGTGATTGGGTTTAGTTTGTTGTGGTAAGAGTTAGTTGGTGATGATTTAGAGTAGCCGAAGTAATTTAGGTGAGTCTGGCATAGTTTGTTATGATTTGTACACCTTTTTTTGTAATTTTAAGATGATATGGTTTGGTTTGTTGTGGTAAGGGATAGTTGGGGGTGGTTTACGGTAGCCGAAGTAATTTAGGTGATTCTGGTATAGTTTGTTATGATTTTTGGCATTTTTTTGTAATTTTAAAGTGATTGAGCTTAGTTTGTTGCTGTAAAGTGTAGTTGAGGGTGATTTATTTTAGCCGAAGTAATTTAGGTGAGTTTGGCATAGTTTGCTATGGTTAGTAGCATTTTTTTGTAATTTAAAAGTGATTGGGTTTAGTTTGTTGTGGTAAGGGTTAGTTGGTGATGATTTAGAGTAGCCGAAGTAATTTAGGTGAGGATGGCATAGTTTGTTATGATTTGTACAACTTTTTTTGTAATATTAGAATGATATGGTTTGGTTTGTTGTGGTAAGGGATAGTTGGGGGTGATTTACAGTAGCCGAAGTAATTTAGGTGATTCTGGTATAGTTTGTTATGATTTTTAGCATTTTTTTGTAATTTTAAAGTGAATGGGCTTAGTTTGTTGCTGTAAAGTGTAGTTGGGGGTGATTTTTGATAGCCGAAGTAATTTAGGTGAGTTTGGCATAGTTTGCTATGGTTAGTAGCATTTTTTTGTAATTTAAAAGTGATTGGGTTTAGTTTGTTGTGGTAAGGGTTAGTTGGTGATGATTTAGAGTAGCCGAAGTAATTTAGGTAAGTCTGGCATAGTTTGTTATGATTTGTACACCTTTTCTTGTAATTTTAAGATGATATGGTTTGGTTTGTTGTGGTAAGGGATAGTTGAGGGTGATTTACGGCAGCCGAAGTAATTTGGGTGATTCTGGTATAGTTTGTTATGATTTTCAGAATTTTTTTGTAATTTTAAAGTGATTGGGCTTAGTTTGTTGCTGTAAAGTGTAGTTGGGGGTGATTTTGATAGCCGAAGTAATTTAGATGAATTTGGCATAGTTTGCTATGGTTAGTAGCATTTTTTTGTAATTTAAAAGTGATTGGGTTTGGTTTGTTGTGGTAAGGGTTAGTTGGTGATGATTTAGAGTAGCCGAAGTAATTTAGGTGAGTCTGGCATAGTTTGTTATGATTTGTACACCTTTTTTTGTAATTTTAAGATGATATGGTTTGGTTTGTTGTGGTAAGGGATAGTTGGGGGTGGTTTACGGTAGCCGAAGTAATTTAGGTGATTCTGGTATAGTTTGTTATGATTTTTAGCATTTTTTTGTAATTTTAAAGTGATTGAGCTTAGTTTGTTGCTGTAAAGTGTAGTTGGGGGTGATTTATTGTAGCCGAAGTAATTTAGGTGAGTTTGGCATAGTTTGCTATGGTTAGTAGCATTTTCTTGTAATTTAAAAGTGATTGGGTTTAGTTTGTTGTGGTAAGGGTTAGTTGGTGATGATTTAGAGTAGCCGAAGTAATTTAGGTAAGTCTGGCATAGTTTGTTATGATTTGTACACCTTATTTTGTAATTTTAAGATGATATGGTTTGGTTTGTTGTGGTAAGGGATAGTTGGGGGTGATTTACGGAAGCCGAAGTAATTTGGGTGATTCTGGTATAGTTTGTTATGATTTTTAGCATTTTTTTGTAATTTTAAAGTGATTGGGCTTAGTTTGTTGCTGTAAAGTGTAGTTGGGGGTGATTTTTGATAGCCGAAGTAATTAAGGTGAGTTTGGCATAGCTCGCTATGGTTAGTAGCATTTTTTTGTAATTTTAAAGTTATTGGGTTTAGTTTGTTTTGGTAAGGGTTAGTTGGTGATGATTTAGAGTAGCCGAAGTAATTTAGGTGAGTCTGGCATAGTTTGTTATGATTTGTACACCTTTTTTTGTAATTTTAAGATGCTATGGTTTGGTTTGTTGTGGTAAGGGATAGTTGGGGGTGATTTACGGCAGCCGAAGTAATTTGGGTGATTCTGGTATAGTTTGTTATGATTTTTAGAATTTTTTTGTAATTTTAAAGTGATTGGGCTTTGTTTGTTGCTGTAAAGTGTAGTTGGGGGTGATTTTTGATAGCCGAAGTAATTTAGGTTGGTTTGGCATAGTTTGCTATGGTTAGTAGCATTTTTTTGTAATTTAAAAGTGATTGGGTTTAGTTTGTTTTGGTAAGGGTTAGTTGGTGATGATTTAGAGTAGCCGAAGTAATTTAGGTGAGTCTGGCATAGTTTGTTATGATTTGTACACCTTTTTTTGTAATTTTAAGATGATATGGTTTGGTTTGTTGTGGTAAGGGATAGTTGGGGGTGATTTACGGCAGCCAAAGTAATTTGGGTGATTCTGGTATAGTTTGTTATGATTTTTAGAATTTTTTTGTAATTTTAAAGTGATTGGGCTTTGTTTGTTGCCGACGTAATTTAGTTGAGTTTGCCATAGTTTGCTATGGTTAGTAGCATTTTTTTGTAATTTAAAAGTGATTGGGTTTAGTTTGTTGTGGTAAGGGTTAGTTGGTGATGATTTAGAGTAGCCGAAGTAATTTAGGTGAGTCTGGCATAGTTTGTTATGATTTGTACACCTTTTTTTGTAATTTTAAGATGATATGGTTTGGTTTGTTGTGGTAAGGGATAGTTGGGAGTGATTTACGGTAGCCGAAGTAATTTAGGTGATTCTGGTATAGTTTGTTATGATTTTTAGCATTTTTTTGTAATTTTAAAGTGATTGGGCTTAGTTTGTTGCTGTAAAGTGTAGTTGGGGGTGATTTATTGTAGCCGAAGTAATTTAGGTGAGTTTGGCATAGTTTGCTATGGTTAGTAGCATTTTTTTGTAATTTAAAAGTGATTGGGTTTAGTTTGTTAAGGTAAGGGTTAGTTGGTGATGATTTAGAGTAGCCGAAGTAATTTAGGTGAATCTGGCATAGTTTGTTATGATTTGTACACCTTTTTTTGTAATTTTACAATGACATGATTTGGTTTGTTGTGGTAAGGGATAGTTGGGGGTGATTTACGGTAGCCGAAGTAATTTGGGTGATTCTGGTATTGTTTGTTATGATTTTTAGCATTTTTTTGTAATTTTAAAGTTATTGGGCTTAGTTTGTTGCTGTAAAGTGTAGTTGGGAGTGATTTTTGATAGCCGAAGTAATTTAGGTGAGTTTGGCATAGTTTGCTATGGTTAGTAGCATTTTTTTGTAATTTAAAAGTGATTGAGTTTAGTTTGTTGTGGTAAGGGTTAGTTGGTGATGATTTAGAGTAGCCGAAGTAATTTAGGTGAGTCTGGCATAGTTTGTTATGATTTGTACACCTTTTTTTGTAATTTTAAGATGATATGGTTTGGTTTGTTGTGGTAAGGGATAGTTGGGAGTGGTTTACGGTAGCCGAAGTAATTTAGGTGATTCTGGTATAGTTTGTTATGATTTTTAGCATTTTTTTGTAATTTTAAAGTGATTGAGCTTAGTTTGTTGCTGTAAAGTGTAGCTGAGGGTGATTTATTGTAGCCGAAGTAATTTAGGTGAGTTTGGCATAGTTTGCTATGGTTAGTAGCATTTTTTTGTAATTAAAAGTGATTGGGTTTAGTTTGTTGTGGTAAGGGTTAGTTGGTGATGATTTAGAGTAGCCGAAGTAATTTAGGTGAGTCTGGCATAGTTTGTTATGATTTGTACATTTTTTTTTGTAATATTAGGATGATATGGTTTGGTTTGTTGTGGTAAGGGATAGTTGGGGGTGATTTACAGTAGCCGAAGTAATTTAGGTGATTCTGGTATAGTTTGTTATGATTTTTAGCATTTTTTTGTAATTTTAAAGTGATTAGGCTTATTTGTTGCTGTAAAGTGTAGTTGGGGGTGATTTTTGATAGCCGAAGTAATTTAGGTGAGTTTGGCATAGTTTGCTATGGTTAGTAGCATTTTTTTGTAATTTAAAAGTGATTGGGTTTAGTTTGTTGTGGTAAGGGTTAGTTGGTAATGATTTAGAGTAGCCGAAGTAATTTAGGTAAGTCTAGCATAGTTTGTTATGATTTGTACACCTTTTTTTTTAATTTTAAGATGATATGGTTTGGTTTGTTGTGGTAAGGGATAGTTGGGGGTGATTTACGGTAGCCGAAGTAATTTGGGTGATTCTGGTATAGTTTGTTATGATTTTTAGAATTTTTTAGTAATTTTAAAGTGATTGGGCTTAGTTTGTTGCTGTAAAGTGTAGTTGGAGGTGATTTTTGATAGCCGAAGTAATTTAGATGGGTTTGGCATAGTTTGCTATGGTTAGTAGCATTTTTTTGTAATTTAAAAGTGATTGGGTTTAGTTTGTTGTGGTAAGGGTTAGTTGGTGATGATTTAGAGTAGCCGAAGTAATTTAGGTGAGTCTGGCATAGTTTGTTATGATTTGTACACCTTTTTTTGTAATTTTAAGATGATATGGTTTGGTTTGTTGTGGTAAGGGACTGTTGGGGGTGATTTACGGTAGCCGAAGTAATTTAGGTGATTCTGGTATAGTTTGTTATGATTTTTAGCATTTTTTTGTAATTTTAAAGTGATTGGGCTTAGTTTGTTGCTGTAAAGTGTAGTTGGAGGTGATTTATTGTAGCCGAAGTAATTTAGGTGAGTTTGGCATAGTTTGCTATGGTTAGTAGAATTTTTTTGTAATTTAAAAGTGATTGGGTTTAGTTTGTTGGGGTAAGGGTTAGTTGGTGATGATTTAGAGTAGCCGAAGTAATTTAGGTGAGTCTGGCATAGTTTGTTATGATTTGTACACCTTTTTTTGTAATTTTACAATGATATGATTTGGTTTGTTGTGGTAAGGGATAGTTGGGGGTGATTTACGGTAGCCGAAGTAATTTGGGTGATTCTGGTATTGTTTGTTATGATTTTTAGCATTTTTTTGTAATTTTAAAGTGATTGGGCTTAGTTTGTTGCTGTAAAGTGTAGTTGGGGGTGATTCTTGATAGCCGAAGTAATTTAGGTGAGTTTGGCATAGTTTGCTATGGTTAGTAGCATTTTTTTGTAATTTAAAAGTGATTGGGTTTAGTTTGTTGTGGTAAGGGTTAGTTGGTGATGATTTAGAGTAGCCGAAGTAATTTAGGTGAGTCTGGCATAGTTTGTTATGATTTGTACACCTTTTTTTGTAATTTTAAGATGATATGGTTTGGTTTGTTGTGGTAAGGGATAGTTGGTGGTGATTTACGGTAGACGAAGTTATTTAGGTGATTCTGGTAGAGTTTGTTATGATTTTTAGCATTTTTTTGTAATTTTAAAGTGATTGGGCTTAGTTTGTTGCTGTAAAGTGTAGTTGGGGGTGACTTATTGTAGCCGAAGTAATTTAGGTGAGTTTGGCATAGTTTGCTATGGTTAGTAGCATTTTTTTGTAATTTAAAAGTGATTGGGTTTAGTTTGTTGTGGTAAGGGTTAGTTGGTGATGATTTAGAGTAGCCGAAGTAATTTAGGTGAGTCTAGCATAGTTTGTTATGATTTGTACACCTTTTTTTGTAATATTAAGATGATATGGTTTGGTTTGTTGTGGTAAGGGATAGTTGGGGGTGATTTACAGTAGCCGAAGTAATTTAGGAGATTCTGATATAGTTTGTTATGATTTTTAGCATTTTTTTTGTAATTTAAAATTGATTGGGTTTAGTTTGTTGTGGTAAGGGTTAGTTGGTGATGATTTAGAGTAGCCGAAGTAATTTAGGTGAGTCTGGCATAGTTTTTTATGATTTGAACACCTTTTTTTGTAATTTTAAGATGATATGGTTTGGTTTGTTGTGGTAAGGGATAATTGGGGGTGATTTACGGTAGCCGAAGTAATTTAGGTGATTCTGGTATAGTTTGTTATAATTTTTAGCATTTTTTTTGTAATTTTAAAGTGATTGGGCTTAGTTTGTTGCTGTAAAGTGTAGTTGGGGGTGATTTTTGATAGCCGAAGTAATTTAGGTGAGTTTGGCATAGTTTGCTATGGTTAGTAGCATTTTTTTTGTAATTTAAAAGTGATTGGGTTTAGTTTGTTGTGGTAAGGGCTAGTTGGTGATGATTTAAAGTAGCCGAAGTAATTTAGGTGAGTCTGGCATAGTTTGTTATAATTTGTACACCTTTTTTTGTAATTTTAAGATGATATGGTTTGGTTTGCTGTGGTAAGGGATAGTTGGGGGTGATTTACGGTAGCCGAAGTAATTTAGGTGATTCTGGTATAGTTTGTTATGATTTTTAGCATTTTTTTGTAATTTTAAAGTGATTGGGCTTAGTTTGTTGCTGTAAAGTGTAGTTGGGGGTGATTTATTGTAGCCGAAGTAATTTAGGTGAGTTTGGCATAGTTTGCTATGGTTAGTAGCATTTTTTTGTAATTTAAAAATAATTGGGTTTAGTTTGTTGAGGTAATGGTTAGTTGGTGCTGATTTAGGGTAGCCGAAGTAATTTAGGTGAGTCTGGCATAGTTTGTTATGCTTTGTACACCTTTTTCTGTAATTTTAAGATGATATGGTTTGGTTTGTTGTGGTAAGGGATAGTTGGAGGTGATTTACGGTAGCCGAAGTAATTTAGATGATTCTGGTATAGTTTGTTATGATTTTTTGCATTTTTTTTTGTAATTTTAAAGTGATTGGGCTTAGTTTGTTGCTGTAAAATGTAGTTGGGGGTGATTTTTGATAGCCGAAGTAATTTAGGTGAGTTTGGCATAGTTTGCTATGGTTAGTAGCATTTTTTTGTAATTTAAAAGTGATTGGGTTTAGTTTGTTGTGGTAAGGGTTAGTTGGTGATGATTTATGGTAGCCGAAGTAATTTAGGTGAGCTTGGCATAGTTTGCTATGGTTAGTAGCATTTTTTTGTAATTTAAAAGTGATTGGGTTTAGTTTGTTGTGGTAAGGGTTAGTTGGTGATGATTTATGGTGTCCGAAGTAATTTAGGTGAGCTTGGCATAGTTTGCTATAGTTAGTAGCATTTTTTTGTAATTTAAAAGTGATTGGGTTTAGTTTGTTGTGGTAAGGGTTAGTTGGTGATGATTTAGAGTAGCCGAAGTAATTTAGGTGAGTCTGGCATAGTTTGTTATGATTTGTACACCTTTTTTTGTAATTTTAAGATGATATTGTTTGGTTTGTTGTGGTAAGGGATAGTTGGGGATGATTTACGGTAGCCGAAGTAATTTAGGTGATTCTGGTATAGTTTGTTATGATTTTTAGCATTTTTTTGTAATTTTAAAGTGATTGGGCTTAGTTTGTTGCTGTAAAGTGTAGTTGGGGGTGATTTATTGTAGCCGAAGTAATTTAGGTGAGTTTGGCATAGTTTGCTATTGTTAGTAGCATTTTTTTGTAATTTAAAAGTGATTGGGTTTAGTTTGTTGTGGTAAGGGTTAGTTGGTGATGATTTAGAGTAGCCGAAGTAATTTAGGTGAGTCTGGCATAATTTGTTATGATTTGTACACCTTTTTTTGTAATATTAAGATGATATGGTTTGGTTTGTTGTGGTAAGGGATAGTTGGGGGTGATTTACAGTAGCCGAAGTAATTTAGGTGATTCTGGTATAGTTTGTTATGCTTTTTAACATTTTTTTGTAATTTAAAAGTGATTGGGTTTAGTTTGTTGTGGTAAGGGTTAGTTGGTGATGATTTATGGTAGCCGAAGTAATTTAGGTGAGTTTGACATAGTTTGCTATGGTTAGTAGCATTTTTTTGAAATTTAAATGTGATTGGGTTTAGTTTGTTGTGGTAAGGGTTAGTTGGTGATGATTTAGAGTAGCCGAAGTAATTTAGGTGAGTCTGGCATAGTTTGTTATGATTTGTACACCTTTTTTTGTAATTTTAAGATGATATGGTTTGGTTTGTTGTGGTAAGGGATAGTTGGGGGTGATTTACAGTAGCCGAAGTAATTTAGGTAATTCTGGTATAGTTTGTTATGATTTTTAGCATTTTTTTGTAATTTTAAAGTAATTGGGCTTAGTTTGTTGCTATAAAGTGTAGTTGGGGGTGATTTTTGATAGCCGAAGTAATTTAGGTGAGTTTGGCATAGTTTGCTATGGTTAGTAGCATTTTTTTGTAATTTAAAAGTGATTGGGTTTAGTTTGTTGTGGTAAGGGTTAGTTGGTGATGATTTAGAGAACCGAAGTAATTTAGGTGAGTCTGGCAAAGTTTGTTATGATTTGTACACCTTTTTTTGTAATTTAAAGATGATATGGTTTGGTTTGTTGTGGTAAGGGATAGTTGGGGGTGATTTACGGTAGCCGAAGTAATTTAGGTGATTCTGGTATAGTTTGTTATGATTTTTAGCATTTTTTTGTAATTTTAAAGTTATTGGGCTTAGTTTGTTGCTGTAAAGTGTAGTTGGGGGTGATTTTTGATAGCCGAAGTAATTTAGGTGAGTTTGGCATAGTTTGCTATGGTTAGTAGCATTTTTTTGTAATTTAAAAATAATTGGGTTTAGTTTGTTGAGGTAAGGGTTAGTTGGTGCTGATTTAGGGTAGCCGAAGTAATTTAGGTGAGTCTGGCATAGTTTGTTATGCTTTGTACACCTTTTTCTGTAATTTTGAGATGATATGGTTTGGTTTGTTGTGGTAAGGGATAGTTGGAGGTGATTTACGGTAGCCGAAGTAATTTAGATGATTCTGGTATAGTTTGTTATGATTTTTTGCATTTTTTTTGTAATTTTAAAGTGATTGGGCTTAGTTTGTTGCTGTAAAATGTAGTTGGGGGTGATTTTTGATAGCCGAAGTAATTTAGGTGAGTTTGGCATAGTTTGCTATGGTTAGAAGCATTTTTTTGTAATTTAAAAGTGATTGGGTTTAGTTTGTTGTGGTAAGGGTTAGTTGGTGATGATTTATGGTAGCCGAAGTAATTTAGGTGAGCTTGGCATAGTTTGCTATGGTTAGTAGCATTTTTTTGTAATTTAAAAGTGATTGGGTTTAGTTTGTTGTGGTAAGGGTTAGTTGGTGATGATTTATGGTGTCCGAAGTAATTTAGGTGAGCTTGGCATAGTTTGCTATAGTTAGTAGCATTTTTCTGTAATTTAAAAGTGATTGGGTTTAGTTTGTTGTGGTAAGGGTTAGTTGGTGATGATTTAGAGTAGCCGAAGTAATTTAGGTGAGTCTGGCATAGTTTGTTATGATTTGTACACATTTTTTTGTAATTTTAAGATGATATGGTTTGGTTTGCTGTGGTAAGGGATAGTTGGGGGTGATTTACGGTAGCCGAAGTAATTTAGGTGATTCTGGTATAGTTTGTTATGATTTTTAGCATTTTTTTGTAATTTTAAAGTGATTGGGCTTAGTTTGTTGCTGTAAAGTGTAGTTGGGGGTGATTTATTGTAGCCGAAGTAATTTAGGTGAGTTTGGCATAGTTTGCTATTGTTAGTAGCATTTTTTTGTAATTTAAAAGTGATTGGGTTTAGTTTGTTGTGGTAAGGGTTAGTTGGTGATGATTTAGAGTAGCCGAAGTAATTTAGGTGAGTCTGGCATAATTTGTTATGATTTGTACACCTTTTTTTGTAATATTAAGATGATATGGTTTGGTTTGTTGTGGTAAGGGATAGTTGGGGGTGATTTACAGTAGCCGAAGTAATTTAGGTGATTCTGGTATAGTTTGTTATGCTTTTTAACATTTTTTTGTAATTTAAAAGTGATTGGGTTTAGTTTGTTGTGGTAAGGGTTAGTTGGTGATGATTTATGGTAGCCGAAGTAATTTAGGTGAGTTTGGCATAGTTTGCTATGGTTAGTAGCATTTTTTTGAAATTTAAATGTGATTGGGTTTAGTTTGTTGTGGTAAGGGTTAGTTGGTGATGATTTAGAGTAGCCGAAGTAATTTAGGTGAGTCTGGCATAGTTTGTTATGATTTGTACACCTTTTTTTGTAATTTTAAGATGATATGGTTTGGTTTGTTGTGGTAAGGGATAGTTGGGGGTGATTTACAGTAGCCGAAGTAATTTAGGTAATTCTGGTATAGTTTGTTATGATTTTTAGCATTTTTTTGTAATTTTAAAGTAATTGGGCTTAGTTTGTTGCTATAAAGTGTAGTTGGGGGTGATTTTTGATAGCCGAAGTAATTTAGGTGAGTTTGGCATAGTTTGCTATGGTTAGTAGCATTTTTTTGTAATTTAAAAGTGATTGGGTTTAGTTTGATGTGGTAAGGGTTAGTTGGTGATGATTTAGAGAACCGAAGTAATTTAGGTGAGTCTGGCAAAGTTTGTTATGATTTGTACACCTTTTTTTGTAATTTAAAGATGATATGGTTTAGTTTGTTGTGGTAAGGGATAGTTGGGGGTGATTTACGGTAGCCGAAGTAATTTAGGTGATTCTGGTATAGTTTGTTATGATTTTTAGCATTTTTTTGTAATTTTAAAGTTATTGGGCTTAGTTTGTTGCTGTAAAGTGTAGTTGGGGGTGATTTTTGATAGCCGAAGTAATTTAGGTGAGTTTGGCATAGTTTGCTATGGTTAGTAGCATTTTTTTGTAATTTAAAAATAATTGGGTTTAGTTTGTTGAGGTAAGGGTTAGTTGGTGCTGATTTAGGGTAGCCGAAGTAATTTAGGTGAGTCTGGCATAGTTTGTTATGCTTTGTACACCTTTTTCTGTAATTTTGAGATGATATGGTTTGGTTTGTTGTGGTAAGGGATAGTTGGAGGTGATTTACGGTAGCCGAAGTAATTTAGATGATTCTGGTATAGTTTGTTATGATTTTTTGCATTTTTTTTGTAATTTTAAAGTAATTGGGCTTAGTTTGTTGCTGTAAAATGTAGTTGGGGGTGATTTTTGATAGCCGAAGTAATTTAGGTGAGTTTGGCATAGTTTGCTATGGTTAGTAGCATTTTTTTGTAATTTAAAAGTGATTGGGTTTAGTTTGTTGTGGTAAGGGTTAGTTGGTGATGATTTATGGTAGCCGAAGTAATTTAGGTGAGCTTGGCATAGTTTGCTATGGTTAGTAGCATTTTTTTGTAATTTAAAAGTGATTGGGTTTAGTTTGTTGTGGTAAGGGTTAGTTGGTGATGATTTATGGTGTCCGAAGTAATTTAGGTGAGCTTGGCATAGTTTGCTATAGTTAGTAGCATTTTTCTGTAATTTAAAAGTGATTGGGTTTAGTTTGTTGTGGTAAGGGTTAGTTGGTGATGATTTAGAGTAGCCGAAGTAATTTAGGTGAGTCTGGCATAGTTTGTTATGATTTGTACACCTTTTTTTGTAATTTTAAGATGATATTGTTTGGTTTGTTGTGGTAAGGGATAGTTGGGGATGATTTACGGTAGCCGAAGTAATTTAGGTGATTCTGGTATAGTTTGTTATGATTTTTAGCATTTTTTTGTAATTTTAAAGTGATTGGGCTTAGTTTGTTGCTGTAAAGTGTAGTTGGGGGTGATTTTTGATAGCAGAAGTAATTAAGGTGAGTTTGGCATAGTTTGCTAGGGTTAGTAGAATTTTTTTGTAATTTAAAAGTGATTGGGGTTAGTTTGTTGTGGTAAGGGTTAGTTGGTGATGATTTAGAGTAGCCGAAGTAATTTAGGTGAGTCTGGAATAGTTTGATATGATTTGTACACCTTTTTTTGTAATTTTAAGATGATATGGTTTGGTTTGTTGTGGTAAGGGATAGTTGGGGGTGATTTACTGTATCCGAAGTAATTTAGGTGATTCTGGTATAGTTTGTTATGATTTTTAGCATTTTTTTGTAATTTTAAAGTGATTGGGCTTAGTTTGTTGCTGTAAAGTGTAGTTGGGGGTGATTTTTGATAGCAGAAGTAATTAAGGTGAGTTTGGCATAGTTTGCTAGGGTTAGTAGCAATTTTTTGTAATTTAAAAGTGATTGGGGTTAGTTTGTTGTGGTAAGGGTTAGTTGGTGATGATTTAGAGTAGCCGAAGTAATTTAGGTGAGTCTGGAATAGTTTGTTATGATTTGTACACCTTTTTTTGTAATTTTAAGATGATATTGTTTGGTTTGTTGTGGTAAGGGATAGTTGGGGATGATTTACAGTAGCCGAAGTAATTTAGGTGATTCTGGTATAGTTTGTTATGATTTTTAGCATTTTTTTGTAATTTTAAAGTGATTGGGCTTAGTTTGTTGCTGTAAAGTGTAGTTGGGTGGGATTTTTGATAGCCGAAGTAATTTAGGTGAGTTTGGCATAGTTTGCTATGGTCAGTAGCATTTTTTTTGTAATTTAAAAGTGATTGGGTTTAGTTTGTTGTGGTAAGGGTTAGTTGGTGATGATTTAGAGTAGCCGAAGTAATTTAGGTGAGTCTGGCATAATTTGTTATGATTTGTACACCTTTTTTTGTAATTTTAAGATGATATGGTTTGGTTTGTTGTGGTTAGGGATAGTTGGGGGTGATTTACGGTATCCGAAGTAATTTAAGTGATTCTGGTATAGTTTGTTATGCTTTTTAGCATTTTTTTGTAATTTAAAAGTGATTGGGTTTAGTTTGTTGTGGTAAGGGTTAGTTGGTGCTGATTTATGGTAGCCGAAGTAATTTAGGTAAGTTTGGCATAGTTTGCTATGGTTAGTAGCATTTTTTTGTAATTTAAAAGTGATTGAGTTTAGTTTGTTGTGGTAAGGGTTAGTTCGTGATGATTTAGAGTAGCCGAAGTAATTTAGGTGAGTCCGGCATAGTTTGTTATGATTTGTACACCTTTTTTTGTAATTTTAAGATGATATGGTTTGGTTTGTTGTGGTAAGGGATAGTTGGGGGTGATTTACAGTAGCCGAAGTAATTTAGGTGATTCTGGTATAGTTTGTTATGATTTTTAGCATTTTTTTGGTATTTTAAAGTGATTGGGCTTAGTTTGTTGCTGTAAATTGTAGTTGGGGGTGATTTTTGATAGCCGAAGTAATTTAGGTGAGTTTGGCATAGTTTGCTATGGTTAGTAGCATTTTTTTGAAATTTAAAAGTGATTGGGTTTAGTTTGTTGTGGTAAGGGTTAGTTGGTGATGATTTAGAGTAGCCGAAGTAATTTAGGTGAGTCTGGCATAGTTTGTTATGATTTGTACACCTTTTTTTGTAATTTTAAGATGATATGGTTTGGTTTGTTGTGGTAAGGGATAGTTGGGGGTGATTTACAGTAGCCGAAGTAATTTAGGTAATTCTGGTATAGTTTGTTATGATTTTTAGCATTTTTTTGTAATTTTAAAGTAATTGGGCTTAGTTTGTTGCTATAAAGTGTAGTTGGGGGTGATTTTTGATAGCCGAAGTAATTTAGGTGAGTTTGGCATAGTTTGCTATGGTTAGTAGCATTTTTTTGTTAATTAAAAGTGATTGGGCTTAGTTTGTTGTGGTAAGGGTTAGTTGGTGATGATTTAGAGAACCGAAGTAATTTAGGTGAGTCTGGCATAGTTTGTTATGATTTGTACACCTTTTTTTGTAATTTAAAGATGATATGGTTTGGTTTGTTGTGGTAAGGGATAGTTGGGGGTGATTTACGGTAGCCGAAGTAATTTAGGTGATTCTGGTATAGTTTGTTATGATTTTTAGCATTTTTTTGTAATTTTAAAGTTATTAGGCTTAGTTTGTTGCTGTAAAGTGTAGTTGGGGGTGATTTTTGATAGCCGAAGTAATTTAGGTGAGTTTGGCATAGTTTGCTATGGTTAGTAGCATTTTTTTGTAATTTAAAAATAATTGGGTTTAGTTTGTTGAGGTAAGGGTTAGTTGGTGCTGATTTAGGGTAGCCGAAGTAATTTAGGTGAGTCTGGCATAGTTTGTTATGCTTTGTACACCTTTTTCTGTAATTTTAAGATGATATGGTTTGGTTTGTTGTGGTAAGGGATAGTTGGAGGTGATTTACGGTAGCCGAAGTAATTTAGATGATTCTGGTATAGTTTGTTATGATTTTTTGCATTTTTTTTGTAATTTTAAAGTGATTGGGCTTAGTTTGTTGCTGTAAAATGTAGTTGGGGGTGATTTTTGATAGCCGAAGTAATTTAGGTGAGTTTGGCATAGTTTGCTATGGTTAGTAGCATTTTTTTGTAATTTAAAAGTGATTGGGTTTAGTTTGTTGTGGTAAGGGTTAGTTGGTGATGATTTATGGTAGCCGAAGTAATTTAGGTGAGCTTGGCATAGTTTGCTATGGTTAGTAGCATTTTTTTGTAATTTAAAAGTGATTGGGTTTAGTTTGTTGTGGTAAGGGTTAGTTGGTGATGATTTATGGTGTCCGAAGTAATTTAGGTGAGCTTGGCATTGTTTGCAATAGTTAGTAGCATTTTTCTGTAATTTAAAAGTGATTGGGTTTAGTTTGTTGTGGTAAGGGTTAGTTGGTGATGATTTAGAGTAGCCGAAGTAATTTAGGTGAGTCTGGCATAGTTTGTTATGATTTGTACACCTTTTTTTGTAATTTTAAGATCATATTGTTTGGTTTGTTGTGGTAAGGGATAGTTGGGGATGATTTACGGTAGCCGAAGTAATTTAGGTGATTCTGGTATAGTTTGTTATGATTTTTAGCATTTTTTTGTAATTTTAAAGTGATTGGGCTTAGTTTGTTGCTGTAAAGTGTAGTTGGGGGTGATTTTTGATAGCAGAAGTAATTAAGGTGAGTTTGGCATAGTTTGCTAGGGTTAGTAGAATTTTTTTGTAATTTAAAAGTGATTGGGGTTAGTTTGTTGTGGTAAGGGTTAGTTGGTGATGATTTAGAGTAGCCGAAGTAATTTAGGTGAGTCTGGAATAGTTTGATATGATTTGTACATCTTTTTTTGTAATTTTAAGATGATATGGTTTGGTTTGTTGTGGTAAGGGATAGTTGGGGGTGATTTACTGTATCCGAAGTAATTTAGGTGATTCTGGTATAGTTTGTTATGATTTTTAGCATTTTTTTGTAATTTTAAAGTGATTGGGCTTAGTTTGTTGCTGTAAAGTGTTGTTGGGGGTGATTTTTGATAGCAGAAGTAATTAAGGTGAGTTTGGCATAGTTTGCTAGGGTTAGTAGCAATTTTTTGTAATTTAAAAGTGATTGGGGTTAGTTTGTTGTGGTAAGGGTTAGTTGGTGATGATTTAGAGTAGCCGAAGTAATTTAGGTGAGTCTGGAATAGTTTGTTATGATTTGTACACCTTTTTTTGTAATTTTAAGATGATATTGTTTGGTTTGTTGTGGTAAGGGATAGTTGGGGATGATTTACAGTAGCCGAAGTAATTTAGGTGATTCTGGTATAGTTTGTTATGATGTTTAGCATTTTTTTGTAATTTTAAAGTGATTGGGCTTAGTTTGTTGCTGTAAAGTGTAGTTGGGTGTGATTTTTGATAGCCGAAGTAATTTAGGTGAGTTTGGCATAGTTTGCTATGGTCAGTAGCATTTTTTTTGTAATTTAAAAGTGATTGGGTTTAGTTTGTTGTGGTAAGGGTTAGTTGGTGATGATTTAGAGTAGCCGAAGTAATTTAGGTGAGTCTGGCATAATTTGTTATGATTTGTACACCTTTTTTTGTAATTTTAAGATGATATGGTTTGGTTTATTGTGGTAAGGGATAGTTGGGGGTGATTTACGTTAGCCGAAGTAATTTAGGTGATTCTGGTATAGTTTGTTATGATTTTTAGCATTTTTTTGTAATTTTAAAGTTATTAGGCTTAGTTTGTTGCTGTAAAGTGTAGTTGGGGGTGATTTTTGATAGCCGAAGTAATTTAGGTGAGTTTGGCATAGTTTGCTATGGTTAGTAGCATTTTTTTGTAATTTAAAAATAATTGGGTTTGGTTTGTTGAGGTAAGGGTTAGTTGGTGCTGATTTAGGGTAGCCGAAGTAATTTAGGTGAGTCTGGCATAATTTGTTATGCTTTGTACACCTTTTTCTGTAATTTTAAGATGATATGGTTTGGTTTATTGTGGTAAGGGATAGTTGGAGGTGATTTACGGTAGCCGAAGTAATTTAGATGATTCTGGTATAGTTTGTTATGATTTTTTGCATTTTTTTTGTAATTTTAAAGTGATTGGGCTTAGTTTGTTGCTGTAAAGTGTAGTTGGGGGTGATTTTTGATAGCCGAAGTAATTTAGGTGAGCTTGGCATAGTTTGCTATGGTTAGTAGCATTTTTTTGTAATTTAAAAGTGATTGGGTTTAGTTTGTTGTGGTAAGGGTTAGTTGGTGATGATTTATGGTAGCCGAAGTAATTTAGGTGAGCTTGGCATAGTTTGCTATGGTTAGTAGCATTTTTTTGTAATTTAAAAGTGATTGGGTTTAGTTTGTTGTGGTAAGGGTTAGTTGGTGATGATTTATGGTGTCCGAAGTAATTTAGGTGAGCTTGGCATAGTTTGCTATGGTTAGTAGCATTTTTTTGTAATTTAAAAGTGATTGGGTTTAGTTTGTTGTGGTAAGGGTTAGTTGGTGATGATTTAGAGTAGCCGAAGTAATTTAGGTGAGTCTGGAATAGTTTGATATGATTTGTACACCTTTTTTTGTAATTTTAAGATGATATGGTTTGGTTTGTTGTGGTAAGGGATTGTTGGGGGTGATTTACTGTATCCGAAGTAATTTAGGTGATTCTGGTATAGTTTGTTATGATTTTTAGCATTTTTGTGTAATTTTAAAGTGATTGGGCTTAGTTTGTTGCTGTGAAGTGTAGTTGGGGGTGATTTTTGATAGCAGAAGTAATTAAGGTGAGTTTGGCATAGTTTGCTAGGGTTAGTAGCATTTTTTTGTAATTTAAATGTGATTGGGGTTAGTTTGTTGTGGTAAGGGTTAGTTGGTGATGATTTAGAGTAGCCGAAGTAATTTAGGTGAGTCTGGAATAGTTTGTTATGATTTGTACACCTTTTTTTGTAATTTTAAGATGATATTGTTTGGTTTGTTGTGGTAAGGGATAGTTGGGGATGATTTACGGTAGCCGAAGTAATTTAGGTTATTCTGGTATAGTTTGTTATGATTTTTAGCATTTTTTTGTAATTTTAAAGTGATTGGGCTTAGTTTGTTGCTGTAAAGTGTAGTGGGGTGTGATTTTTGATAGCCGAAGTAATTTAGGTGAGTTTGGCATAGTTTGCTATGGTCAGTAGCATTTTTTTTGTAATTTAAAAGTGATTGGGTTTAGTTTGTTGTGGTAAGGGTTAGTTGGTGATGATTTAGAGTAGCCGAAGTAATTTAGGTGAGTCTGGCATAATTTGTTATGATTTGTACACCTTTTTTTGTAATTTTAAGATGATATGGTTTGGTTTGTTGTGGTAAGGGATAGTTGGTGATGATTTATGGTGTCCGAAGTAATTTAGGTGAGCTTGGCATAGTTTGCTATGGTTAGTAGCATTTTTTTGTAATTTAAAAGTGATTGGGTTTAGTTTGTTGTGGTAAGGGTTAGTTGGTGATGATTTAGAGTAGCCGAAGTAATTTAGGTGAGTCTGGCATAGTTTGTTATGATTTGTACACCTTTTTTTGTAATTTTAAGATGATATTGTTTGGTTTGTTGTGGTAAGGGATAGTTGGGGATGATTTACGGTAGCCGAAGTAATTTAGGTGATTCTGGTATAGTTTGTTATGATTTTTAGCATTTTTTTGTAATTTTAAAGTGATTGGGCTTAGTTTGTTGCTGTAAAGTGTAGTTGGGGGTGATTTTTGATAGCAGAAGTAATTAAGGTGAGTTTGGCATAGTTTGCTAGGGTTAGTAGAATTTTTTTGTAATTTAAAAGTGATTGGGGTTAGTTTGTTGTGGTAAGGGTTAGTTGGTGATGATTTAGAGTAGCCGAAGTAATTTAGGTGAGTCTGGAATAGTTTGATATGATTTGTACACCTTTTTTTGTAATTTTAAGATGATATGGTTTGGTTTGTTGTGGTAAGGGATTGTTGGGGGTGATTTACTGTATCCGAAGTAATTTAGGTGATTCTGGTATAGTTTGTTATGATTTTTAGCATTTTTGTGTAATTTTAAAGTGATTGGGCTTAGTTTGTTGCTGTAAAGTGTAGTTGGGGGTGATTTTTGATAGCAGAAGTAATTAAGGTGAGTTTGGCATAGTTTGCTAGGGTTAGTAGCATTTTTTTGTAATTTAAAAGTGATTGGGGTTAGTTTGTTGTGGTAAGGGTTAGTTGGTGATGATTTAGAGTAGCCGAAGTAATTTAGGTGAGTCTGGAATAGTTTGTTATGATTTGTACACCTTTTTTTGTAATTTTAAGATGATATTGTTTGGTTTGTTGTGGTAAGGGATAGTTGGGGATGATTTACGGTAGCCGAAGTAATTTAGGTTATTCTGGTATAGTTTGTTATGATTTTTAGCATTTTTTTGTAATTTTAAAGTGATTGGGCTTAGTTTGTTGCTGTAAAGTGTAGTTGGGTGTGATTTTTGATAGCCGAAGTAATTTAGGTGAGTTTGGCATAGTTTGCTATGGTCAGTAGCATTTTTTTTGTAATTTAAAAGTGATTGGGTTTAGTTTGTTGTGGTAAGGGTTAGTTGGTGATGATTTAGAGTAGCCGAAGTAATTTAGGTGAGTCTGGCATAATTTGTTATGATTTGTACACCTTTTTTTGTAATTTTAAGATGATATGGTTTGGTTTGTTGTGGTAAGGGATAGTTGGGGGTGATTTACGGTATCCGAAGTAATTTAAGTGATTCTGGTATAGTTTGTTATGCTTTTTAGCATTTTTTTGTAATTTAAAAGTGATTGGGTTTAGTTTGTTGTGGTAAGGGTTAGTTGGTGATGATTTATGGTAGCCGAAGTAATTTAGGTAAGTTTGGCATAGTTTGCTATGGTTAGTAGCATTTTTTTGTAATTTAAAAGTGATTGGGTTTAGTTTGTTGTGGTAAGGGTTAGTTCGTAATGATTTAGAGTAGCCGAAGTAATTTAGGTGAGTCCGGCATAGTTTGTTATGATTTGTACACCTTTTTTTGTAATTTTAAGATGATATGGTTTGGTTTGTTGTGGTAAGGGATAGTTGGGGGTGATTTACGGTATCCGAAGTAATTTAGGTGATTCTGGTATAGTTTGTTATGATTTTTAGCATTTTTTTTGTAATTTTAAAGTGATTGGGCTTAGTTTGTTGCTGTAAAGTGTAGTTGGGTGTGATTTTTGATAGCCGAAGTAATTTAGGTGAGTTTGGCATAGTTTGCTATGGTTAGTAGCATTTTTTTGTAATTATAAAAGTGATTGTGTTTAGTTTGTTGTGGTAAGGGTTAGTTGGTGATGATTTAGAGTAGCCGAAGTAATTTAGGTGAGTCTGGCATAATTTGTTATGATTTGTACACCTTTTTTGTAATTTTAGGATGATATGGTTTGGTTTGTTGTGGTAAGGGATAGTTGGGGGTGATTTACGGTAGCCGAAGTAATTTAGGTGATTCTGGTATAGTTTGTTATGATTTTTAGGATTTTTTTGTAAATTTAAAGTGATTGGGCTTAGATTGTTGCTGTAAAATGTAGTTGGTGATGATTTATGGTAGCCGAAGTAATTTAGGTGAGTTTGGCATAGTATGCTATGGTTAGTAGCATTTTTTTGTAATTTAAAATTGATTGGGTTTAGTTTGTTGTGGTAAGGGTTAGTTGGTGATGATTAAGAGTAGCCGAAGTAATTTAGGTGAGTCTGGCATAGTTTGTTATGATTTGTACACCTTTTTTTGTAATTTTAAGATGATATGGTTTGGTTTGTTATGGTAAGGGATAGTTGGGGGTGATTTACGGTAGCCGAAGTAATTTAGGTGATTCTGGTATAGTTTGTTACGATTTTTAGCATTTTTTTGTAATTTTAAAGTGATTGGGCTTAGTTTATTGCTGTAAAGTGTAGTTGGGGGTGATTTTTGATAGCCGAAGTAATTTAGGTGTGTTTGGCATAGTCTGCTATGGTTAGTAGCATTTTTTTGTAATTTAAAAGTGATTGGGTTTAGTTTGTTGTGGTAAGGGTTAGTTGGTGATGATTTATGGTAGCCGAAGTAATTTAGGTGAGTTTGGCATAGTTTGCTATGGTTAGTAGCATTTTTTTGTAATTTAAAAGTGATTGGGTTTAGTTTGTTGTGGTAAGGGTTAGTTGGTGATGATTTAGAGTAGCCGAAGTAATTTAGGTGAGTCTGGCATAGTTTGTTATGATTTGTACACCTTTTTTTGTAATTTTAAGATGATATGGTTTGGTTTGTTATGGTAAGGGATAGTTGGGGGTGATTTACGGTAGCCGAAGTAATTTAGGTGATTCTGGTATAGTTTGTTACGATTTTTAGCATTTTTTTGTAATTTTAAATTGATTGGGCTTAGTTTGTTGCTGTAAAGTGTAATTGGGGGTGATTTTTGATAGCCGAAGTAATTTAGGTGTGTTTGGCATAGTCTGCTATGGTTAGTAGCATTTTTTTGTAATTTAAAAGTGATTGGGTTTAGTTTGTTGTGGTAAGGGTTAGTTGGTGATGATTTATGGTAGCCGAAGTAATTTAGGTGAGTTTGGCATAGTTTGCTATGGTTAGTAGCATTTTTTTGTAATTTAAAAGTGATTGGGTTTAGTTTGTTGTGGTAAGGGTTAGTTGGTGATGATTTAGAGTAGCCGAAGTAATTTAGGTGAGTCTGGCATAGTTTGTTATCATTTGTACAGCTTTTTTTGTAATTTTAAGATGATATGGTTTCATTTGTTGTGGTAAGGGATAGTTGGGGGTGATTTACGGTAGCCGAAGTAATTTAGGTGATTCTGGTATAGTTTGTTATGATTTTTAGCATTTTTTTGTAATTTTAAAATGATTGGGCTTAGTTTGTTGCTGTAAAGTGTAGTTGGGGGTGATTTTTGATAGCCGAAGCAATTTAGATGAGTTTGGCATAGTTTGCTATGGTTTGTAGCATTTTTTTGTAATTTAAAAGTGATTGGGTTTAGTTTGTTGTGGTAAGGGTTAGTTGGTGATTATTTATGGTAGCCGAAGTAATTTAGGTGAGTTTGGCATAGTTTGCTATGGTTAGTAGCATTTTTTTGTAATTTAAAAGTGATTGGGTTTAGTTTGTTGTGGTAAGGGTTAGTTCGTGATGATATACAGTAGCCGAAGTAATTTAGGTGAGTCTGGCATAGTTTGTTATGATTTGTACACCTTTTTTTGTAATTTTAAAATGATATGGTTTGGTTTGTTGTGGTAAGGGATAGTTGGGGGTGATTTACGGTAGCCGAAGTAATTTAGGTGATTCTGGTATAGTTTGTTATGATTTTTAGCATTTTTTTGTAATTTTAAAGTGATTGGGCTTAGTTTGTTGCTGTAAAGTGTAGTTGGGGGTGATTTATTGTAGCCGAAGTAATTTAGGTGAGTTTGGCATAGTTTGCTATGGTTAGTAGCATTTTTTTGTAATTTAAAAGTGATTGGGTTTAGTTTGTTGGGGTAAGGGTTAGTTGGTGATGATTTAGAGTAGCCGAAGTAATTTAGGTGAGTCTGGCATAGTTTGTTATGATTTGTACACCTTTTTTTGTAATTTTACAATGATATGATTTGGTTTGTTGTGGTAAGGGATAGTTGAGGGTGATTTACGGTAGCCGAAGTAATTTGGGTGATTCTGGTATTGTTTGTTATGATTTTTAGCATTATTTTGTAATTTTAAAGTGATTGGGCTTAGTTTGTTGCTGTAAAGTGTAGTTGGGGGTGATTTTTGATAGCCGAAGTAATTTAGGTGAGTTTGGCATAGTTTGCTATGATTAGTAGCATTTTTTTGTAATTTAAAAGTGATTGGGTTTAGTTTGTTGTGGTAAGGGTTAGTTGGTGATGATTTAGAGAAGCCGAAGTAATTTAGGTGAGTCTGGCATAGTTTGTTATGATTTGTACACCTTTTTTTGTAATTTTAAGATGATATGGTTTGGTTTGTTGTGGTAAGGGATAGTTGGGGGTGATTTACAGTAGCCGAAGTAATTTAGGTAATTCTGGTATAGTTTGTTATGATTTTTAGCATTTTTTTGTAATTTTAAAGTAATTGTGCTTAGTTTGTTGCTATAAAGTGTAGTTGGGGGTGATTTTTAATAGCCGAAGTAATTTAGGTGAGTTTGGCATAGTTTGCTATGGTTAGTAGCATTTTTTTGTAATTTAAAAATGATTGGGTTTAGTTTGTTGTGGTAAGGGTTAGTTGGTGATGATTTAGAGAACCGAAGTAATTTAGGTGAGTCTGGCATAGTTTGTTATGATTTGTACACCTTTTTTTGTAATTTAAAGATGATATGGTTTGGTTTGTTGTGGTAAGGGATAGTTGGGGGTGATTTACGGTAGCCGAAGTAATTTAGGTGATTCTGGTATAGTTTGTTATGATTTTTAGCATTTTTTTGTAATTTTAAAGTTATTAGGCTTAGTTTGTTGTGGTAAGGGTTAGTTGGTGATGATTTATGGTAGCCGAAGTAATTTAGGTGAGTTTGGCATAGTTTGCTATGGTTAATAGCATTTTTTTGTAATTTAAAAGTGATTGGGTTTAGTTTGTTGTGGTAAGGGTTAGTTGGTGATGATTTAGAGTAGCCGAAGAAATTTAGGTGAGTCTGGCATAGTTTGTTATGATTTGTACAGCTTTTTTTGTAATTTTAAGATGATATGGTTTCATTTGTTGTGGTAAGGGATAGTTGGGGGTGATTTATGGTAGCCGAAGTAATTTAGGTTATTCTGGTATAGTTTGTTATGATTTTTAGCATTTTTTTGTAATTTTAAAGTGATTGGGCTTAGTTTGTTGCTGTAAAGTGTAGTTGGGGGTGATTTTTGATAGCCGAAGCAATTTAGGTGAGTTTGGCATAGTTTGCTATGGTTTGTAGCATTTTTTTGTAATTTAAAAGTGATTGGGTTTAGTTTGTTGTGGTAAGGGTTAGTTGGTGATGATTTATGGTAGCCGAAGTAATTTAGGTGAGTTTGGCATAGTTTGCTATGGTTAGTAGCATTTTTTTGTAATTTAAAAGTGATTGGGTTTAGTTTGTTGTGGTAAGGGTTAGTTCGTGATGATATAGAGTAGCCGAAGTAATTTAGGTGAGTCTGGCATAGTTTGTTATGATTTGTACACCTTTTTTTGTAATTTTAAGATGATATGGTTTGGTTTGTTGTGGTAAGGGATAGTTGGGGATGATTTACGTTATCCGAAGTAATTTAGGTGATTCTGGTATAGTTTGTTATAATTTTTAGGATTTTTTTGTAATTTTAAAGTGATTGGGCTTAGTTTGTTGCTGTAAAATGTAATTGGGGGTGATTTTTGATAGCCGAAGTAATTTAGGTGAGTTTGGCATAGTTTGCTATGGTTAGTAGCATTTTTTTGTAATTTAAAAGTGATTGGGTATAGTTTGTTGTGGTAAGGGTTAGTTGGTGATGATTTAGAGTAGCCGAAGTAATTTAGGTGAGTCTGGCATTGTTTGTTATGATTTGTACACCTTTTTTGTAATTTTAAGATGATATGGTTTGGTTTGTTGTGGTAAGGGATAGTTGGGGGTGATTTACGGTAGCCGAAGTAATTTAGGTGATTCTGGTATAGTTTGTTATGATTTTTAGCATTTTTTTGTAATTTTAAAGTGATTGGGCTTAGTTTGCTGCTGTAAAGTGTAGTTGGGGGTAATTTTTGATAGCCGAAGTAATTTAGGTGAGTTTGGCATAGTATGCTATGGTTAGTAGCATTTTTTTGTAATTTAAAATTGATTGGGTTTAGTTTGTTGTGGTAAGGGTTAGTTGGTGATGATTGAGAGTAGCCGAAGTAATTTAGGTGAGTCTGGCATAGTTTGTTATGATTTGTACACCTTTTTTTGTAATTTTAAGATGATATGGTTTGGTTTGTTATGGTAAGGGATAGTTGGGGGTGATTTACGGCAGCCGAAGTAATTTAGGTGATTCTGGTATAGTTTGTTACGATTTTTAGCATTTTTTTGTAATTTTAAAGTGATTGGGCTTAGTTTGTTGCTGTAAAGTGTAGTTGGGGGTGATTTTTGATAGCCGAAGTAATTTAGGTGTGTTTGGCATAGTCTGCTATGGTTAGTAGCATTTTTTTGTAATTTAAAAGTGATTGGGTTTAGTTTGTTGTGGTAAGGGTTAGTTGGTGATGATTTTTGGTAGCCGAAGTAATTTAGGTGAGTTTGGCATAGTTTGCTATGGTTAATAGCATTTTTTTGTAATTTAAAATTGATTGGGTTTAGTTTGTTGTGGTAAGGGTTAGTTGGTGATGATTTAGAGTAGCCGAAGAAATTTAGGTGAGTCTGGCATAGTTTGTTATGATTTGTACAGCTTTTTTTGTAATTTTAAGATGATATGGTTTCATTTGTTGTGGTAAGGGATAGTTGGGGGTGATTTATGGTAGCCGAAGTAATTTAGGTTATTCTGGTATAGTTTGTTATGATTTTTAGCATTTTTTTGTAATTTTAAAGTGATTGGGCTTAGTTTGTTGCTGTAAAGTGTAGTTGGGGGTGATTTTTGATAGCCGAAGCAATTTAGGTGAGTTTGGCATAGTTTGCTATGGTTTGTAGCATTTTTTTGTAATTTAAAAGTGATTGGGTTTAGTTTGTTGTGGTAAGGGTTAGTTGGTGATGATTTATGGTAGCCGAAGTAATTTAGGTGAGTTTGGCATAGTTTGCTATGGTTAGTAGCATTTTTTTGTAATTTAAAAGTGATTGGGTTTAGTTTGTTGTGGTAAGGGTTAGTTCGTGATGATATAGAGTAGCCGAAGTAATTTAGGTGAGTCTGGCATAGTTTGTTATGATTTGTACACCTTTTTTTGTAATTTTAAGATGATATGGTTTGGTTTGTTGTGGTAAGGGATAGTTGGGGATGATTTACGTTATCCGAAGTAATTTAGGTGATTCTGGTATAGTTTGTTATAATTTTTAGGATTTTTTTGTAATTTTAAAGTGATTGGGCTTAGTTTGTTGCTGTAAAATGTAATTGGGGGTGATTTTTGATAGCCGAAGTAATTTAGGTGAGTTTGGCATAGTTTGCTATGGTTAGTAGCATTTTTTTGTAATTTAAAAGTGATTGGGTATAGTTTGTTGTGGTAAGGGTTAGTTGGTGATGATTTAGAGTAGCCGAAGTAATTTAGGTGAGTCTGGCATTGTTTGTTATGATTTGTACACCTTTTTTGTAATTTTAAGATGATATGGTTTGGTTTGTTGTGGTAAGGGATAGTTGGGGGTGATTTACGGTAGCCGAAGTAATTTAGGTGATTCTGGTATAGTTTGTTATGATTTTTAGCATTTTTTTGTAATTTTAAAGTGATTGGGCTTAGTTTGCTGCTGTAAAGTGTAGTTGGGGGTAATTTTTGATAGCCGAAGTAATTTAGGTGAGTTTGGCATAGTTTCCTATGGTTAGTAGCATTTTTTTGTAATTTAAAAGTGATTGGGTTTAGTTTGTTGTGGTAAGGGTTAGTTGGTGATAATTTAGAGTAGCCGAAGTAATTTAGGTGAGTCTGGCATAGTTTGTTATGATTTGTACACCTTTTTTGTAATTTTAAGATGATATGGTTTGGTTTGTTGTGGTAAGGGATAGTTGGGGGTGATTTACGGTAGCCGAAGTAATTTAGGTAATTCTGGTATAGTTTGTTATGATTTTTAGCATTTTTTTGTAATTTTAAAGTGATTGGGCTTAGTTTGTTGCTGTAAAGTGTAGTTGGGGGTGATTTTTGATAGCCGAAGTAATTTAGGTGAGTTTGGCATAGTTTGCTATGGTTAGTAGCATTTTTTTGTAATTTAAAAGTGATTGGGTTTAGTTTGTTGAGGTAAGGGTTAGTTGGTGATGATTTAAAGTAGCCGAAGTAATTTAGGTGAGTCTGGCATAGTTTGTTATGATTTTTACACCTTTTTTTGTAATTTTAAGATGATATGGTTTGGGTTGTTGTGGTAAGGAATAGTTGGGGGTAATTTACGGTAGCCGAAGTAATTTAGGTGATTCTGGTATAGTTTGTTATGATTTTTAGAATTTTTTTGTAATTTTAAAGTGATTCGGCTTAGTTTGTTGCTGTAAAATGTAGTTGGGGGTGATTTTTGATAGCCGAAGTAATTTAGTAGCATTTTTTTTTTATTTAAAAGTGATTGGGTTTAGTTTGTTGTGGTAAGGGTTAGTTGGTGATGATTTTGAGTAGCCTAAGTAATTTATGTAAGTCTGGCATAGTTTGTTATAATTTGTACACCTTTTTTTGTAATTTTAAGATAATATGGTTTGGTTTGTTGTGGTAAGGGATAGTTGGGGGTGATTTACGATAGCCGAAGTAATTTCGGTGATTCTGGTATAGTTTGTTATGATTTGTAGCATTTTTTTGTAATTTTAAAATGATTGGGCTTAGTTTGTTGCTGTAAAGTGTAGTTGGGGG
The DNA here is from genome assembly GCA_964023215.1 of Eledona agricola. Classification (NCBI taxonomy): domain Eukaryota; kingdom Metazoa; phylum Arthropoda; class Insecta; order Coleoptera; family Tenebrionidae; genus Eledona; species Eledona agricola. The sequence goes on from OZ026854.1 coordinate 24,663,921, forward strand.
TGATTTTTGGTAGCCGAAGTAATTTAGGTGAGTTTGGCATAGTTTGCTATGGTTAGTAGCATTTTTTTGTAATTTAAAAGTGATTGGGTTTAGTTTGTTGTGGTAAGGGTTATTTGGTGATGATTTAGAGTAGCCGAAGTAATTTAGGTGAGTCTGGCATAGTTTGTTATGACTTGTACAACTTTTTTTGTAATTTTAAGATGATATGGTTTGGTTTGTTGTGGTAAGGGATAGTTGGGGGTGATTTACGGTAGCCGAAGTAATTTAGGTGATTCTGGTATAGTTTGTTATGATTTTTAGCATTTTTTTGTAATTTTAAAGTGATTGGGCTTAGTTTGTTGCTGTAAAGTGTAGTTGGGGGGATTTTTGATAGCCGAAGTAATTTAGGTGAGTTTGGCATAGTTTGCTATGGTTAGTAGCATTTTTTTGTAATTTAAAAGTGATTGTGTTTAGTTTGTTGTGGTAAGGGTTAGTTGGTGTTGATTTAGAGTAGCCGAAGTAATTTAGGTGAGTCTGGCATAGTTTGTTATGATTTGTACAACTTTTTTTGTAATTTTAAGATGATATGGTTTGGTTTGTTGTGGTAAGGGATAGTTGGGGGTGATTTATACGGTAGCCGAATTAATTTAGGTGATTCTGGTATAGTTTGTTATGATTTTTAGCATTTTGTTGTAATTTTAAAGTGATTGGGCTTAGTTTGTTGCTGTAAAGTGTAGTTGGGGGTGAGTTTTGATTGCCAAAGTAATTTAGGTGAGTTTGGCAATGTTTGCTATGGTTAGTAGCATTTTTTTATAATTTAAAAGTGATTGGGTTTGTTTGTTGTGGTAAGGGTTAGTTGGTGATGATTTAGAGTAGCCGAAGTAATTTAGATGATTCTGGCATAGTTTGTTATGATTTGTACACTTTTTTTTGTAATTTTAAGATGATATGGTTTGGTTTGTTGTGGTAAGGGATAGTTGGGGGTGATTTACGGTAGCCGAAGTAATTTAGGTGATTCTGGTATAGTTTGTTATGATTTTTAGCATTTTTTTGTAATTTTAAAGTGATTGGGCTTAGTTTGTTGCTGTAAAGTGTAGTTGGGGGTGATTTTTGATAACCGAAGTAATTTAAGTGAGTTTGGCATAGTTTGCTATGGTTAGTAGCATTTTTTTGTAATTTAAAAGAGATTGGGTTTAGTTTGTTGTGGTAAGGGTTAGTTGGTGATGATTTATGGTAGCCGAAGTAATTTAGGTGAGTTTGGCATAGTTTGCTATGATTAGTAGCGGTTTTTTGTAATTTAAAAGTAATTGGGTTTAGTTTGTTGTGGTAAGGGTTAGTTGGTAATGATTTAGAGTAGCCGAAGTAATTTAGGTGATTCTGGCATAGTTTGTTATGATTTGTACACTTTTTTTTGTAATTTTAAGATGATATGGTTTGGTTTGTTGTGGTAAGGGATAGTTGGGGGTGATTTACGGTAGCCGAAGTAATTTAGGTGATTCTGGTATAGTTTGTTATGATTTTTAGCATTTTTTTGTAATTTTAAAGTGATTGGGCTTAGTTTGTTGCTGTAAAGTGTGGTTGGGTGTGATTTTTGATAGCCGAAGTAATTTAGGTGAGTTTGGCATAGTTTGCTATGGTTAGTAGCATTTTTTTGTAATTTAAAAGAGATTGGGTTTAGTTTGTTGTGGTAAGGGTTAGTTGGTGATGATTTATGGTAGCCGAAGTAATTTAGGTGAGTTTGGCATAGTTTGCTATGGTTAGTAGCGGTTTTTTGTAATTTAAAAGTAATTGGGTTTAGTTTGTTGTGGTAAGGGTTAGTTGGTGATGATTTAGAGTAGCCGTAGTAATTTAGGTGAGTCTGGCATAGTTGGTTATGATTTGTACACCTTTTTTTTGTAATTTTAAGATGATATGGTTTGGTTTGTTGTGGTAAGGGATAGTTGGGGGTGATTTATACGGTAGCCGAATTAATTTAGGTGATTCTGGTATAGTTTGTTATGATTTTTAGCATTTTGTTGTAATTTTAAAGTGATTGGGCTTAGTTTGTTGCTGTAAAGTGTAGTTGGGGGTGAGTTTTGATAGCCAAAGTAATTTAGGTGAGTTTGGCAATGTTTGCTATGGTTAGTAGCATTTTTTGATAATTTAAAAGTGATTGGGTTTTTTTGTTGTGGTAAGGGTTAGTTGGTGATGATTTATGGTAGCCGAAGTAATTTAGGTGGGTTTGGCATAGTTTGCTATGGTTAGTAGCGGTTTTTTGTAATTTAAAAGTAATTGGGTTTATTTTGTTGTGGTAAGGGTTATTTGGTGATGATTTAGAGTAGCCGAAGTAATTTAGGTGAGTCTGGCATTGTTTGTTATGATTTATAGCATTTTTTTGTAATTTTAAAGTGATTGGGCTGAGTTTGTTGCTGTAAAGTGTAGTTGGGGGTGATTTTTGATAGCCGACGTAATTTAGGTGAGTTTGGCATAGTTTGCTATGGTTAGTAGCATTTTTTTGTAATTTAAAAGTGATTGGGTTTAGTTTGTTGTGGTAAGGGTTAGTTGGTGATGATTTAGAGTAGCCGAAGTAATTTAGGTGATTCTGGCATAGTTTGTTATGATTTGTACACTTTTTTTTGTAATTTTAAGATGATATGGTTTGGTTTGTTGTGGTAAGGGTTAGTTGGGGGTGATTTACGGTAGCCGAAGTAATGTAGGTGATTCTGGTATAGTTTGTTATGATTTTTAGCATTTTTCTGTAATTTTAAAGTGATTGGGCTTAGTTTGTTGCTCTAAAGTGTAGTTGGGGGTGATTTTTGATAACCGAAGTAATTTAAGTGAGTTTGGCATAGTTTGCTATGGTTAGTAGCATTTTTTTGTAATTTAAAAGTGAATGGGTTTAGTTTGTTGTGGTAAGGGATAGTTGGTGATGATTTATGGTAGCCGAAGTAATTTAGGTGAGTGCATTTTTTTGTAACTTAAAAATAATTGGGTTTAGTTTGTTGTGGTAAGGGTTAGTTGGTGATGATTTAGAGTAGCCGAAGTAATTTAGATGAGTCTGGCATAGTTTGTTATGATTTGTACACCTTTTATTGAAATTTTAAGAAGTATGGTTTGGTTTGTTGTGGTAAGGGATAGTTGGGGGTGATTTACGGTAGCCGAAGTAATTTAGGTGATTCTGGTATAATTTGTTATGATTTTTAGCATTTTTTTATAATTTTAAATTGATTGGGCTTAGTTTGTTGCTGTAAAGTGTAGTTGGGGTGATTTTTGATAGCCGAAGTAATTTAGGTGAGTTTGACATAGTTTGCTATGGTTAGTAGCATTTTTTTGTATTTTAAAAGTGATTGGGTTTAGTTTGTTGTGGTAAGGGTTAGTTGGTGATGATTTAGAGTAGCCGAAGTAATTTAGGTGAGTCTGGCATAGTTTGCTATGGTTAGTAGCATTTTTTTGTAATTTAAAAGTAATTGGGTTTAGTTTGTTGTGGTAAGGGTTAGTTGGTGATGATTTAGAGTAGCCGAAGTATTTTAGGTGAGTCTGGCATAGTTTGTTATAATTTGTACACCTATTTTTGTAATTTTAAGATGATATGGTTTGGTTTGTTGTGGTAAGGGATAGTTGGGGGTGATTTACAGTAGCCGAAATAATTTAGGTGATTCTGGTATAGTTTGTTATGATTTTTAGCATTTTTTTGTAATTTTAAAGTGATTGGGCTAATTTGTTGCTGTAAAGTGTAGTTGAGGGTGATTTTTGATAGCCGAAGTAGTTTAGGTGAGTTTGGCATAGTTTGCTATGGTTAGTAGAATTTTTTTGTAATTTAAAAGTGATTGGGTTTAGTTTGTTGTGGAAAGGGTTAGTTGGTGTTGATTTAGAGTAGCCGTAGTAATTTAGGTGAGTCTGGCATAGTTTGTTATGATTTGTACACCTTTTTTTGTAATTTTAAAATGATATGGTTTGGTTTGTTGTGGTAAGGGATAGTTGGGGGTGATTTATGGTAGCCGATGTAATTTAGATGAGTCTGGCCTAGTTTGTTATGATTTGTACACCTTTTTTGGTAATTTTAAGATGATATGGTTTGGTTTGTTGTGGTAAGGGATAGTTGGGGGTGATTTACGGTAGCCGAAGTAATTTAGGTGATTCTGGTTTAGTTTGTTATGATTTTTAGCATTTTTTTGTAATTTTAAAGTGATTGGGCTTAGTTTGTTGCTGTAAAGTGTAGTTGGGGGTGATTTTTGATAGCCGAAGTAGTTTAGGTGAGTTTGGCATAGTTTGCTATGGTTAGTAGCATTTTTTTGTAATTTAAAAGTGATTGGGTTTAGTTTGTTGTGGTAAGGGTTAGTTGGTGATGATTTATGGTAGCCGATGTAATTTAGATGAGTCTGGCATAGTTTGTTATGATTTGTACACTTTTTTTGGTAATTTTAAGATGATATGGTTTGGTTTGTTGTGGTTAGGGATAGTTGGGGGTAATTTACGGTAGCCGAAGTAATTTAGATGATTCTGGTATAGTTTGTTATGATTTTTAGCATTTTTTTGTAATTTTAAAGTGATTGGGCTTAGTTGGTTGCTGAAAAGTGTAGTTGGGGGTGATTTTTGATAGCCGAAGTAATTTAGGTAAGTTTGGCATAGTTTGCTATGGTTAGTAGCATTTTTTTGTAATTTAAAAATGATTGGGTTTAGTTTGTTGTGGTAAGGGTTAGTTGGTGATGATTTAGAGTAGCCGAAGTAATTTAGGTGAGTCTGCCATATTTTGTTATTATTTGTACACCTTTTTTGTAATTTTAAGATGATATGGTTTGGTTTGTTGTGGTAAGGGATAGTTGGGGGTGATTTACGGTAGCCGAAGTAATTTAGGTGATTCTGGTATAGTTTGTTATGATTTTTAGCACTTTTTTGTAATTTTAATGTGATTGGGTTTAGTTTGTTGTGGTAAGGGTTAGTTGGTGATGATTTAGAGTAGCCGAAGTAATTTAGGTGAGTCTGGCATAGTTTGTTATGATTTGTATACCTTTTTTGTAATTTTAAGATCATATGGTTTGGTTTGTTGTGGTAAGGGATAGTTGGGTGTGATTTACGGTAGCCGAAGTAATTTAGGTGATTTTGGTATAGTTTGATATGATTTTTAGCATTTTTTGTAATTTTAAAGTGATTGGTCTTAGTTTGTTGCTGTAAAGTGTAGTTGGGGGTGATTTTTGATAGCCGAAGTAATTTAGGTGAGTCTGGCATAGTTTGTTATGATTTGTACACCTTTTTTTGTAATTTTAAGATGATATGGTTTGGTTTGTTGTGGTAAGGGATAGTTGGGGGTGATTTACGGTAGCCGAAGTAATTTAGATGATTCTGGTATAGTTTGTTATGATTTTTAGCATTTTTTTGTAATTTTAAAGTGATTGGGATTAGTTTGTTTCTGTAAAGTGTAGTTGGGGGTGATTTTTGATAGCCGAAGTAATTTAGGTGAGTTTGGCATAGTTTGCTATGGTTAGTAGCATTTTTTTTAATTTAAAAATGATTGGGTTTAGTTTGTTGTGGTATGGGTTAGTTGGTGATGATTTAGAGTAGCCGAAGTAATTTAGGTGAGTCTGGCATAGTTTGTTATGATTTGTACATCTTTTTTTGTAGTTTTAAGATGATATGGTTTGGTTTGTTGTAGTAAGAGAAAGTTGGGGGTGAGATACGGTAGCCGAAGTAATTTAGGTGATTCTGGTATAGTTTGTTATGATTTTTAGCATTTTTTTGTAATTTTAAAGTGAATGGGCTTAGTTTGTTGCTGTAAAGTGTAGTTGGGGGTGATTTTTGATAGCCGAAGTAATTTAGGTGAGTTTGGTATAGTTTGCTATGGTTAGTAGCATTTTTTTGTAATTTAAAAGTGATTGGGTATAGTTTGTTGTGGTAAGGGTTAGTTGGTGATGATTTAGAATAGCAGAAGTATTTTAGGTGAGTCTGGCATAGTTTGTTATGATTTGTACACCTTTTTTTGTAATTTTAAGATGATATGGTTTGGTTTGTTGTAGTAAGGGAATGTTGGGGGTGATTTACGGTAGCCGAAGTAATTTAGGTGATTTTGGTATAGTTTGTTATGATTTTTAGCATTTTTTTGTAATTTTAAAGTGATTGGGCTTAGTTTGTTGCTGTAAAGTGTAGTTGGGGGTGATTTTTGATAGCCGAAGTAATTTAGGTGAGTTTGACATAGTTTGCTATGGTTAGTAGCATTTTTTTGTAATTTAAAAGTGATTGGGTTTAGTTTGTTGTGGTAAGGGTTAGTTGGTAATGATTTAGATTAGCAGAAGTATTTTAGGTGAGTCTGGCATAGTTTGTTATGATTTGTACACCTTTTTTTGTAATTTTATAATGATATGGTTTGGTTTGTTGTGGTAAAGGATAGTTGGGGGTGATTTACGGTAGCCGAAGTAATTTAGGTGAGTTTGGCATAGTTTGCTATGGTTAGTAACATTTTTTGAATTTAAAAGTGATTGGGTTTAGTTTGTTGTGGTAAGGGTTAGTTGGTGATGATTTAGAGTAGCCGAAGTAATTTATTTGAGTCTGGCATAGTTTGTTATGATTTGTACAACTTTTTTTGTAATTTTAAGATGATATGGTTTGGCTTGTTGTGGTAAGGGATAGTTGGGGGTGATTTACGGTAGCCGAAGTAATTTAAGTGATTCTGGTATAGTTAGTTATGATTTTTAGAATTTTTTTGTAATTTTAAAGTGATTGGGCTTAGTTTGTTTCCGTAAAGTGTAGTTGGGGGTGATTTTTGATAGCCGAAGTAATTTAGGTGAGTTTGGCATAGTCTGCTATGGTTAGTAGCATTTTTTGAATTTAAAAGTGATTAGCCGAAGTAATTTAGGTGATTCTGTTATAGCTAGTTATGATTTTTAGCATTTTTTTGTAATTTTAAAGTGATTGGGCTTAGTTTGTTTCTGTAAAGTGTATTTGGGGGTGATTTTTGATAGCCGAAGTAATTTAGGTGAGTTTGGCATAGTTTGCTATGGTTAGTAGCATTTTTTGAATTTAAAAGTGATTGGGTTTAATTTGTTGTGGTAAGGGTTAGTTGGTGATGATTTAGAGTAGCCGAAGTAATTTAAATGAGTCTGGCATAGTTTGTTATGATTTGTACACCTTTTTTTGTAATTTTAAGATGATATGGTTTGGTTTGTTGTGGTAAGGGATAGTTGGGGGTGATTTACGGTAGCCGAAGTAATTTAGGTGAGTTTGGCATAGTTTGCTATGGTTAGTAGCATTTTTTGAATTTAAAAGTGATTGGGTTTAGTTTGTTGTGGTAAGGGTTAGTTGGTGATGATTTAGAGTAGCCGAAGTAATTTAAATGAGTCTGGCATAATTTGTTATGATTTGTGCACCTTTTTTTGTAATTTTAAGATGATATGGTTTGGTTTGTTGTGGAAAAGGATAGTTGGGGGTGATTTAGGGTAGCAGAAGTAATTTAGGTGATTCTGGTATAGTTAGTTATAATTTTTAGCATTTTTTTGTAATTTTAAAGTGATTGGGCTTAGTTTGTTGCTGTAAAGTGTAGTTGGGGGTGATTTTTGATAGCCGAAGTAATTTAGGTGAGTTTGGCATAGTTTGCTATGGTTAGTAGCATTTTTTTGTAATTTAAATGTGATTGGGTTTAGTTTGTTGTGGTAAGGCTTAGTTGGTGATGATTTAGAGTAGCAGAAGTAATTTAGGTGAGTCTGGCATAGTTTGTTATGATTTGTACACCTTTTTTGTAATTTTAAGATGATATGGTTTGGTTTGTTGTGGTAAGGGATAGTTGGGGGTGATTTACGGTAGCCGAAGTAATTTAGGTGAGTTTGGCATAGTTTGCTATGGTTAGTAGCATTTTTTGAATTTAAAAGTGATTGGGTTTAGTTTGTTGTGGTAAGGGTTAGTTGGTGATGATTTAGAGTAGCCGAAGTAATTTAAATGAGTCTGGCATAATTTGTTATGATTTGTACACCTTTTTTTGTAATTTTAAGATGATATGGTTTGGTTTGTTGTTTAAAAGGATAGTTGGGGGTGATTTAGGGTAGCAGAAGTAATTTAGGTGATTCTGGTATAGTTTGTTATGATTTTTAGCATTTTTTTGTAATTTTAAAGTGATTGGGTTTAGTTTGTTGCTGTAAAGTGTAGTTAGGAGTGAATTTTGATAGCCGAAGTAATTTAGATGAGTTTGGCATAGTTTGCTATGGTTAGTAGCATTTTTTTGTAATTTAAAAGTGATTGGGTTTAGTTTGTTGTGGTAAGGGTTAGTTGGTGATGATTTAGAGTAGCCGAAGTAATTTAGGTGAGTCTGGCATAGTTTGTTATGATTTGTACACCCTTTTTTGTAATTTTAAGATGATATGGTTTGGTTTCTTGTGGTAAGGGATAGTTGGGGGTGATTTACGGTAGCCGAAGTAATTTAGGTGATTCTGGTATAGTTAGTTATAATTTTTAGCATTTTTTTGTAATTTTAAAGTGATTGGGCTTAGTTTGTTGCTGTAAAGTGTAGTTGGGGGTGATTTTTGATAGCCGAAGTAATTTAGGTGAGTTTGGCATAGTTTGCTATGGTTAGTAGCATTTTTTTGTAATTTAAATGTGATTGGGTTTAGTTTGTTGTGGTAAGGCTTAGTTGGTGATGATTTAGAGTAGCAGAAGTAATTTAGGTGAGTCTGGCATAGTTTGTTATGATTTGTACACCTTTTTTGTAATTTTAAGATGATATGGTTTGGTTTGTTGTGGTAAGGGATAGTTGGGGGTGATTTACGGTAGCCGAAGTAATTTAGGTGAGTTTGGCATAGTTTGCTATGGTTAGTAGCATTTTTTGAATTTAAAAGTGATTGGGTTTAGTTTGTTGTGGTAAGGGTTAGTTGGTGATGATTTAGAGTAGCCGAAGTAATTTAAATGAGTCTGGCATAATTTGTTATGATTTGTACACCTTTTTTTGTAATTTTAAGATGATATGGTTTGGTTTGTTGTGGAAAAGGATAGTTGGGGGTGATTTAGGGTAGCAGAAGTAATTTAGGTGATTCTGGTATAGTTTGTTATGATTTTTAGCATTTTTTTGTAATTTTAAAGTGATTGGGTTTAGTTTGTTGCTGTAAAGTGTAGTTAGGGGTGAATTTTGATAGCCGAAGTAATTTAGATGAGTTTGGCATAGTTTGCTATGGTTAGTAGCATTTTTTTGTAATTTAAAAGTGATTGGGTTTAGTTTGTTGTGGTAAGGGTTAGTTGGTGATGATTTAGAGTAGCCGAAGTAATTTAGGTGAGTCTGGCATAGTTTGTTATGATTTGTACACCCTTTTTTGTAATTTTAAGATGATATGGTTTGGTTTCTTGTGGTAAGGGATAGTTGGGGGTGATTTACGGTAGCCGAAGTAATTTAGGTGATTCTGGTATAGTTAGTTATAATTTTTAGCATTTTTTTGTAATTTTAAAGTGATTGGGCTTAGTTTGTTGCTGTAAAGTGTAGTTTGGGGTGATTTTTGATAGCCGAAGTAATTTAGGTGAGTTTGGCATAGTTTGCTATGGTTAGTAACATTTTTTGAATTTAAAAGTGATTGGGTTTAGTTTGTTGTGGTAAGGGTTAGTTGGTGATGATTTAGAGTAGCCGAAGTAATTTATTTGAGTCTGGCATAGTTTGTTATGATTTGTACAACTTTTTTTGTAATTTTAAGATGATATGGTTTGGCTTGTTGTGGTAAGGGATAGTTGGGGGTGATTTACGGTAGCCGAAGTAATTTAAGTGATTCTGGTATAGTTAGTTATGATTTTTAGCATTTTTTTGTAATTTTAAAGTGATTGGGCTTAGTTTGTTTCCGTAAAGTGTAGTTGGGGGTGATTTTTGATAGCCGAAGTAATTTAGGTGGGTTTGGCATAGTCTGCTATGGTTAGTAGCATTTTTTGAATTTAAAAGTGATTAGCCGAAGTAATTTAGGTGATTCTGTTATAGCTAGTTATGATTTTTAGCATTTTTTTGTAATTTTAAAGTGATTGGGCTTAGTTTGTTTCTGTAAAGTGTAGTTGTGGGTGATTTTTGATAGCCGAAGTAATTTAGGTGAGTTTGGCATAGTTTGCTATGGTTAGTAGCATTTTTTGAATTTAAAAGTGATTGGGTTTAATTTGTTGTGGTAAGGGTTAGTTGGTGATGATTTAGAGTAGCCGAAGTAATTTAAATGAGTCTGGCATAGTTTGTTATGATTTGTACACCTTTTTTTGTAATTTTAAGATGATATGGTTTGGTTTGTTGTGGTAAGGGATAGTTGGGGGTGATTTACGGTAGCCGAAGTAATTTAGGTGAGTTTGGCATAGTTTGCTATGGTTAGTAGCATTTTTTGAATTTAAAAGTGATTGGGTTTAGTTTGTTGTGGTAAGGGTTAGTTGGTGATGATTTAGAGTAGCCGAAGTAATTTAAATGAGTCTGGCATAATTTGTTATGATTTGTGCACCTTTTTTTGTAATTTTAAGATGATATGGTTTGGTTTGTTGTGGAAAAGGATAGTTGGGGGTGATTTAGGGTAGCAGAAGTAATTTAGGTGATTCTGGTATAGTTAGTTATAATTTTTAGCATTTTTTTGTAATTTTAAAGTGATTGGGCTTAGTTTGTTGCTGTAAAGTGTAGTTGGGGGTGATTTTTGATAGCCGAAGTAATTTAGGTGAGTTTGGCATAGTTTGCTATGGTTAGTAGCATTTCTTTGTAATTTAAATGTGATTGGGTTTAGTTTGTTGTGGTAAGGCTTAGTTGGTGATGATTTAGAGTAGCAGAAGTAATTTAGGTGAGTCTGGCATAGTTTGTTATGATTTGTACACCTTTTTTGTAATTTTAAGATGATATGGTTTGGTTTGTTGTGGTAAGGGATAGTTGGGGGTGATTTACGGTAGCCGAAGTAATTTAGGTGAGTTTGGCATAGTTTGCTATGGTTAGTAGCATTTTTTGAATTTAAAAGTGATTGGGTTTAGTTTGTTGTGGTAAGGGTTAGTTGGTGATGATTTAGAGTAGCCGAAGTAATTTAAATGAGTCTGGCATAATTTGTTATGATTTGTACACCTTTTTTTGTAATTTTAAGATGATATGGTTTGGTTTGTTGTGGAAAAGGATAGTTGGGGGTGATTTAGGGTAGCAGAAGTAATTTAGGTGATTCTGGTATAGTTTGTTATGATTTTTAGCATTTTTTTGTAATTTTAAAGTGATTGGGTTTAGTTTGTTGCTGTAAAGTGTAGTTAGGAGTGAATTTTGATAGCCGAAGTAATTTAGATGAGTTTGGCATAGTTTGCTATGGTTAGTAGCATTTTTTTGTAATTTAAAAGTGATTGGGTTTAGTTTGTTGTGGTAAGGGTTAGTTGGTGATGATTTAGAGTAGCCGAAGTAATTTAGGTGAGTCTGGCATAGTTTGTTATGATTTGTACACCCTTTTTTGTAATTTTAAGATGATATGGTTTGGTTTCTTGTGGTAAGGGATAGTTGGGGTTGATTTACGGTAGCCGAAGTAATTTAGGTGATTCTGGTATAGTTAGTTATAATTTTTAGCATTTTTTTGTAATTTTAAAGTGATTGGGCTTAGTTTGTTGCTGTAAAGTGTAGTTGGGGGTGATTTTTGATAGCCGAAGTAATTTAGGTGAGTTTGGCATAGTTTGCTATGGTTAGTAGCATTTTTTTGTAATTTAAATGTGATTGGGTTTAGTTTGTTGTGGTAAGGCTTAGTTGGTGATGATTTAGAGTAGCAGAAGTAATTTAGGTGAGTCTGGCATAGTTTGTTATGATTTGTACACCTTTTTTGTAATTTTAAGATGATATGGTTTGGTTTGTTGTGGTAAGGGATAGTTGGGGGTGATTTACGGTAGCCGAAGTAATTTAGGTGAGTTTGGCATAGTTTGCTATGGTTAGTAGCATTTTTTGAATTTAAAAGTGATTGGGTTTAGTTTGTTGTGGTAAGGGTTAGTTGGTGATGATTTAGAGTAGCCGAAGTAATTTAAATGAGTCTGGCATAATTTGTTATGATTTGTACACCTTTTTTTGTAATTTTAAGATGATATGGTTTGGTTTGTTGTGGAAAAGGATAGTTGGGGGTGATTTAGGGTAGCAGAAGTAATTTAGGTGATTCTGGTATAGTTTGTTATGATTTTTAGCATTTTTTTGTAATTTTAAAGTGATTGGGTTTAGTTTGTTGCTGTAAAGTGTAGTTAGGGGTGAATTTTGATAGCCGAAGTAATTTAGATGAGTTTGGCATAGTTTGCTATGGTTAGTAGCATTTTTTTGTAATTTAAAAGTGATTGGGTTTAGTTTGTTGTGGTAAGGGTTAGTTGGTGATGATTTAGAGTAGCCGAAGTAATTTAGGTGAGTCTGGCATAGTTTGTTATGATTTGTACACCCTTTTTTGTAATTTTAAGATGATATGGTTTGGTTTCTTGTGGTAAGGGATAGTTGGGGGTGATTTACGGTAGCCGAAGTAATTTAGGTGATTCTGGTATAGTTAGTTATAATTTTTAGCATTTTTTTGTAATTTTAAAGTGATTGGGCTTAGTTTGTTGCTGTAAAGTGTAGTTTGGGGTGATTTTTGATAGCCGAAGTAATTTAGGTGAGTTTGGCATAGTTTGCTATTGTTAGTAGCATTTTTTTGTAATTTAAAAGTGATTGGGTTTAGTTTGTTTTGGTAAGGGTTAGTTGGTGATGATTTAGATTAGCAGAAGTATTTTAGGTGAGTCTGGCATAGTTTGTTATGATTTGTACACCTTTTTTTGTAATTTTAAGAGGATATGGTTTGGTTTGTTGTGGTAAGGGATAGTTAGGGGTGATTTACGGTAGCCGAAGTAATTTAGGTGAGTTTGGCATAGTTTGCTATGGTTAGTAGCATTTTTTAAATTTAAAAGTGATTGGGTTTAGTTTGTTGTGGTAAGGGTTAGTTGGTGATGATTTAGAGTAGCCGAAGTAATTTATATGAATCTGGCATAGTTTGTTATGATTTGTACACCTTTTTTTGTAATTTTAAGATGATATGGTTTGGTTTGTTGTGGTAAGGGATAGTTGGGGGTGATTTACGGTAGCCGAAGTAATTTAGGTGATTCTGGTATAGTTTGTTATGATTTTTAGCATTTTTTTGTAATTTTAAAGTGATTGGGTTTAGTTTGTTGCTGTAAAGTGTAGTTAGGGGTGAATTTTGATAGCTGAAGTAATTTAGATGAGTTTGGCATAGTTTGCTATGGTTAGTAGCATTTTTTTGTAATTTAAAAGTGATTGGGTTTAGTTTGTTGTGGTAAGGGTTAGTTGGTGATGATTTAGAGTAGCCGATGTAATTTATATGAGTCTGGCATAGTTTGTTATGATTTGTACACCTTTTTTTGTAATTTTAAATTGATATGGTTTGGCTTGTTGTGGTAAGGGATAGTTGGGGGTGATTTACGGTAGCCGAAGTAATTTAGGTGATTTTGGTATAGCTTGTTATGATTTTTAGCATTTTTTTGTAATTTCAAAGTGATTGGGCTTAGTTTGTTTCTGTAAAGTGTAGTTGGGGGTGATTTTTGATAGCCGAAGTAATTTAGGTAAGTTTGGCCTAGTTTGCTATGGTTAGTAGCATTTTTTTGTAATTTAAAAGTGATTGGGTTTAGTTTGTTGTGGTAAGGGTTAGTTGGTGATGATTTAGAGTAGCCGAAGTAATTTAGGTGAGTCTGGCATAGTTTGTTATGATTTGTACACCCTTTTTTGTAATTTTAAGATGATATGGTTTGGTTTGTTGTGGTAAGGGATAGTTGGGGGTGATTTACGGTAGCCGAAGTAATTTAGATGATTCTGGTATAGTTTGTTATGATTTTTAGCATTTTTTTTGTAATTTTAAAGTGATTGGGTTTAGTTTGTTGCTGTAAAGTGTAGTTAGGGGTGATTTTTGATAGCCGAAGTAATTTAGGTGAGTTTGGCATAGTTTGCTATGGTTAGTAGCATTTTTTGAATTTAAAAGTGATTGGGTTTAGTTTGTTGTGGTAAGGGTTAGTTGGTGATGATTTAGAGTAGCCGAAGTAATTTATATGAGTCTGGCATAGTTTGTTATGATTTGTACACCTTTTTTTGTAATTTTAAGATGATATGGTTTGGTTTGTTGTGGTAAGGGATAGTTGGCGGTGATTTACGGTAGCCGAAGTAATTTAGGTGATTTTGGTATAGCTTGTTATGATTTTTAGCATTTTTTTGTAATTTTAAAGTGATTGGGCTTAGTTTGTTTCTGTAAAGTGTAGTTGGGGGTGATTTTTGATAGCCGAAGTAATTTAGGTGAGTTTGGCATAGTTTGCTATGGTTAGTAGCATTTTTTGAATTTAAAAGTGATTGGGTTTAGTTTGTTGTGGTAAGGGTTAGTTGGTGATGATTTAGAGTAGCCGAAGTAATTTATATGAGTCTGGCATAGTTTGTTATGATTTGTACACCTTTTTTTGTAATTTTAAGATGATATGGTTTGGTCTGTTGTGGTAAGGGATAGTTGGGGGTGATTTACGGTAGCCGAAGTAATTTAGGTGAGTTTGGCATAGTTTGCTATGGTTAGTAACATTTTTTGAATTTAAAAGTGATTGGGTTTAGTTTGTTGTGGTAAGGGTTAGTTGGTGATGATTTAGAGTAGCCGAAGTCATTTATATGTGTCTGGCATAGTTTGTTATGATTTGTACACCTTTTTTTGTAATTTTAAGATGATATGGTTTGGCTTGTTGTGGTAAGGGATAGTTGGGGGTGATTTACGATAGCCGAAGTAATTTAGGTGATTCTGTTATAGTTTGTTATGATTTTTAGCATTTTTTTGTAATTTGAAAGTGATTGGGCTTAGTTTGTTTCTGTAAAGTGTAGTTGGGGGTGATTTTTGATAGCCGAAGTAATTTAGGTGAGTTTGGCCTAGTTTGCTATGGTTAGTAGCATTTTTTTGTAATTTAAAAGTGATTGGTTTTAGTTTGTTGTGGTAAGGGTTAGTTGGTGATGATTTAGAGTAGCCGAAGTAATTTAGGTGAGTCTGGCATAGTTTGTTATGATTTGTAAACCCTTTTTTGTAATTTTAAGATGATATGGTTTGGTTTGTTGTGGTAAGGGATAGTTGGGGGTGATTTACGGTAGCCGAAGTAATTTAGGTGATTCTGGTATAGTTAGTTATGATGTTTATCATTTTTTTGTAATTTTAAAGCAATTGGGCTTAGTTTGTTGCTGTAAAGTGTAGTTGGGGGTGATTTTTGATAGCCGAAGTAATTTGTGTGAGTTTGGCATAGTTTGCTATGGTTAGTTGCATTTTTTTGTAATTTAAAAGTGATTGTTTTTAGTTGGTTGTGGTAAGGGTTATTTGGTGATTATTTAGAGAAGCCGAAGTAATTTAGGTAAGTCTGGCATAGTGTGTTATGATTTCTACACCTTTTTTGTAATTTTAAGATGATATGGTTTGGTTTGTTGTGGTAAGGGATAGTTGGGGGTGATTTACGGTAGCCGAAGTAATTTGGGTGATTCTGGTATAGTTTGTTATGATTTTTAGCATTTTTTTGTAATTTTAAAGTGATTCGGTTTAGTTTGTTGCTGTAAAGTGTAGTTGGGTGTGATTTTTGATAGCCGAAGTAATTTAGGTGAGTCTGGCATATTTTGTTATGATTTGTACACTCTTTTTTGTAATTTTAAGATGTTATGGTTTGGTTTGTTGTAGTAAGGGATAGTTGGGGGTGATTTACGGTAGCCGAAGTAATTTAGGTGATTCTGGTATAGTTAGTTATGATTTTTAGCATTTTTTTGTAATTTTAAAGTGATTGGGATTAGTTTGTTGCTGTAAAGTGTAGTTGGGGGTGATTTTTGATAGCCAAATTAATTTAGGTGAGTTTGGCATAGTTTGCTATGGTTAGTAGCATTTTTTTGTAATTTAAAAGTGATTGGGTTTAGTTTGTTGTGGTAAGGGTTAGTTGGTGATGATTTAGAGTAGCCGAAGTAATTTATATGAGTCTGGCATAGTTTGTTATGATTTGTACACCTTTTTTTGTAATTTTAAGATGATATGGTTTGGCTTGTTGTGGTAAGGGATAGTTGGGGGTGATTTACGGTAGCCGAAGTAATTTAGGTGATTCTGGTATAGTTTGTTATGATTTTTAGCATTTTTTTGTAATTTGAAAGTGATTGGGCTTAGTTTGTTTCTGTAAAGTGTAGTTGGGGGTGATTTTTGATAGCCGAAGTAATTTAGGTGAGTTTGGCTTAGTTTGCTATAGTTAGTAGCATTTTTTTTAATTTAAAAGTGATTGGTTTTAGTTTGTTGTGGTAAGGGTTAGTTGGTGATGATTTAGAGTAGCCGAAGTAATTTAGGTGAGTCTGGCATAGTTTGTTATGATTTGTACACCCTTTTTTGTAATTTTAAGATGATATGGTTTGGTTTGTTGTGGTAAGGGATAGTTGGGGGTGATTTACGGTAGCCGAAGTGATTTAGGTGATTCTGGTATAGTTAATTATGATGTTTAGCATTTTTTTGTAATTTTAAAGCAATTGGGCTAAGTTTGTTGCTGTAAAGTGTAGTTGGGGGTGATTTTTGATAGCCGAAGTAATTTAGGTGAGTCTGGCATAGTTTGTTATGATTTGTACACTCTTTTTTGTAATTTTAAGATGTTATGGTTTGGTTTGTTGTAGTAAGGGATAGTTGGGGGTGATTTACGGTAGCCGAAGCAATTTAGGTGATTCTGGTAGAGTTAGTTATGATTTTTAGCATTTTTTTGTAATTTGAAAGTGATTGGGCTTAGTTTGTTTCTGTAAAGTGTAGTTGGGGGTGATTTTTGATAGCCGAAATAATTTAGGTAAGTTTGGCCTAGTTTGCTATGGTTAGTAGCATTTTTTTGTAATTTAAAAGTGATTGTTTTTAGTTGGTTGTGGTAAGGGTTATTTGGTGATGATTTAGAGTAGCCGAAGTAATTTAGGTGAGTCTGGCATAGTTTGTTATGATTTGTACACTCTTTTTTGTAATTTTAAGATGTTATGGTTTGGTTTGTTGTAGTAAGGGATAGTTGGGGGTGATTTACGGTAGCCGAAGTAATTTAGGTGATTCTGGTATAGTTAGTTATGATTTTTAGCATTTTTTTGTAATTTGAAAGTGATTTGGCTTAGTTTGTTTCTGTAAAGTGTAGTTGGGGGTGATTTTTGATAGCCGAAGTAATTTAGGTGAGTTTGGCCTAGTTTGCTATGGTTACTTGCATTTTTTGTAATTTAAAAGTGATTGTTTTTAGTTGGTTGTGGTAAGGGTTATTTGGTGATGATTTAGAGTAGCCGAAGTAATTTAGGTGAGTCTGGCATAGTGTGTTATGATTTCTACACCTTTTTTTGTAATTTTAAGATGATATGGTTTGGTTTGTTGTGGTAAGGGATAGTTGGGGGTGATTTACGGTAGCCGAAGTAATTTAGGTGATTCTGGTATAGTTTGTTATGATTTTTAGCATTTTTTGAAATTTTAAAGTGATTGGGCTTAGTTTGTTGCTGTGAAGTGTAGTTGGGGTTGATTTTTGATAGCCGAAGTAATTTAGGTGAGTTTGGCATAGTTTTGTATGGTTAGTAGCATTTTTTTGTAATTTAAAAGTGATTGGGTTTAGTTTGTTGTGGTAAGGGTTAGTTGGTGATGATTTAGAGTAGCCGAAGTTATTTAGGTGATTCTGGTATAGTTTGTTATGATTTTTAGCATTGTTTTGTAATTTTAAAGTGATTGGGCTTAGTTTGTTGCTGTAAAGTGTAGTTGGGTGTGATTTTTGATAGCCGAAGTAATTTAGGTGAGTTTGGCATAGTTGGCTATGGTTAGTAGAATTTTTTTGTAATTTAAAAATGATTGGGTTTAGTTTGTTGTGGTAAGGGTTAGTTGGTGATGATTTAGAGTAGCCGAAGTAATTTAGATGAGTCTGGCATAGTTTGTTATGATTTGTACACCTTTTTTGTAATTTTAAGATGATATGGTTTGGTTTGTTGTGGTAAGGGATAGTTGGGGGTGATTTACGGTAGCCGAAGTAATTTAGGTGATTCTGGTATAGTTTGTTATGATTTTTAGCATTTTTTTTAAATTTTAAAGTGATTGGGTTTAGTTTGTTGCTGTAAAGTGTAGTTAGGGGTGAATTTTGATAGCCGAAGTAATTTTGGTGAGTTTGGCATAGTTTGCTATGGTTAGTAGCATTTTTTTGTAATTTAAAAGTGATTTTGGTTAGTTTGTTGTGGTAAGGGTTAGTTGGTAATGATTTAGAGTAGCCGAAATAATTTAGGTGGGTCTGGCATAGTTTGTTATGATTTGTACACCTTTTTTTGTAATTTTAAGATGATATGGTTTGGTTTGTTGTGGTATGGGATAGTTGGGGGTGATTTATGGTAGCCGAAGTAATTTAGGTGATTCTGGTATAGTTTGTTATGATTTTTAGCATTTTTTTGTAATTTTAAAATGATTGGGCTTAGTTTGTTGCTGTAAAGTGTATTTGGGGGTGATTTTTGATAGCCGAAGTAAGTTAGGTGAGTTTGGCATAGTTTGCTATGGTTAGTAGCATTTTTTTGTAATTTAAAAGTGATTGGGTTTAGTTTGTAGTGGTAATTGTTAGTTGGTGATGATTTAGAGTAGCCGAAGTAATTTAGGTGAGTCTGGCATAGTTTGTTATGATTGGTACACCTTTTTTTGTAATTTTAAGATGATATGGTTTGGTTTGTTGTGGTAAGGGATAGTTGGGGGTGATTTATGGTAGCCGAAGTAATTTAGGTGATTCTGGTATAGTTTGTTATGATTTTTAGCATTTTTTTGTAATTTTAAAGTGATTGGGCTTAGTTTGTTGCTGTAAAGTGTAGTTGGGGGTGATTTTTGATAGCCGAAGTAATTTAGGTAAGTTTGGCATAGTTTGCTATGGTTATTGGCTTTTTTTTGTAATTTAAAAATGATTGGGTTTAGTTTGTTGTGGTAAGGGTTAGTTGGTGATGATTTAGAGTAGCCGAAGTAATTTAGGTGAGTCTGGCATATTTTGATATAATCTGTACATTTTTTTTGTAATTTTAAGATAATATGGTTTGGTTTGTTGTGGTAAGGGATAGTTAAGGGTGATTTACGGTAGCCGAAGTAATTTAGGTGATTTTGGTATAGTTTGTTATGATTTTTAGCATTTTTTTTTTATTTTAAATTGATTGGGCTTAGTTTGTTGCTGTAAAGTGTAGTTGGGGGTGATTTTTGATAGCCGAAGTAAGTTAGGTGAGTTTGGCATAGTTTGCTATGGTTAGTAGCATTTTTTTGTAATTTAAAAGTGATTGGGTTTAGTTTGTAGTGGTAATTGTTAGTTGGTGATGATTTAGAGTAGCCGAAGTAATTTAGGTGAGTCTGGCATAGTTTGTTATGATTGGTACACCTTTTTTTGTAATTTTAAGATGATATGGTTTGGTTTGTTGTGGTACGGGATAGTTGGGGGTGATTTTCGGTAGCCGAAGTAATTTAGGTGATTCTGGTATAGTTTGTTATGATTTTTAGCATTTTTTGAAATTTTAAAGTGATTGGGCTTAGTTTGTTGCTGTGAAGTGTAGTTGGGGGTGATTTTTGATAGCCGAAGTAATTTAGGTGAGTTTGGCATAGTTTTGTATGGTTAGTAGCATTTTTTTGTAATTTAAAAGTGATTGGGTTTAGTTTGTTGTGGTAAGGGTTAGTTGGTGATGATTTAGAGTAGCCGAAGTAATTTAGGTGAGTCTGGCATATTTTGATATGATCTGTACATTTTTTTTGTAATTTTAAGATAATATGGTTTGGTTTGTTGTGGTAAGGGATAGTTGGGGGTGATTTACGGTAGCCGAAGTAATTTAGGTGATTCTGGTATAGTCTGTTATGATTTTTAGCATTTTTTGTAATTTTAAAGTGATTGGGCTTAGTTTGTTGCTGTGAAGTGTAGTTGGGGGTGATTTTTGATAGCCGAAGTAATTTAGGTGAGTTTGGCATAGTTTTGTATGGTTAGTAGCATTTTTTTGTAATTTAAAAGTGATTGGGTTTAGTTTGTTGTGGTAAGGGATAGTTGGTGATGATTTAGAGTAGCCGAAGTTATTTAGGTGATTCTGGTATAGTTTGTTATGATTTTTAGTATTTTTTTGTAAATTTAAAGTGATTGGGCTTAGTTTGTTGCTGTAAAGTGTAGTTGTGTGTGATTTTTGATAGCCGAAGTAATTTAGGTGAGTTTGGCATAGTTGGCTATGGTTAGTAGAATTTTTTTGTAATTTAAAAGTGATTGGGTTTAGTTTGTTGTGGTAAGGGTTAGTTGGTGATGATTTAGAGTAGCCGAAGTAATTTAGATGAGTCTGGCATAGTTTGTTATGATTTGTACACCTTTTTTTGTTATTTAAATATGATATGGTTTGGTTTGTTGTGGTAAGGGATAGTTGGGGGTGATTTACGGTAGCCGAAGTAATTTAGGTGATTCTGGTATAGTTTGTTATGATTTTTAGCATTTTTTTTTAATTTTAAAGTGATTGGGTTTAGTTTGTTGCTGTAAAGTGTAGTTAGGGGTGAATTTTGATAGCCGAAGTAATTTAGGTGAGTTTGGCATAGTTTGCTATGGTTAGTAGCATTTTTTTGTAATTTAAAAGTGATTTTGTTTAGTTTGTTGTGGTAAGGGTTAGTTGGTGATGATTTAGAGTAGCCGAAATATTTTAAGTGAGTCTGGCATAGTTTGTTATGATTTGTACACCTTTTTATGTAATTTTAAGATGATATGGTTTGGTTTGTTTTGGTAAGGGATAGTTGGGGGTGATTTACGGTAGCCGAAGTAATTTAGGTAATTCTGGTATAGTTTGTTATGATTTTTAGCATTTTTTTGTAATTTGAAAGTGATTGGGTTTAGTTTGTTGCTGTAAAGTGTAGTTAGGGGTGAATTTTGATAGCCGAAGTAATTTAGATGAGTTTGGCATAGTTTGCTATGGTTAGTAGCATTTTTTTGTAATTTAAAAGTGATTGGGTTTAGTTTGTTGTGGTAAGGGTTAGTTGGTGATGATTTAGAGTAGCCGAAGTAATTTAGGTGAGTCTGGCATATTTTGATATGATCTGTACATTTTTTTTTTGTAATTTTAAGATAATATGGTTTGGTTTGTTGTGGTAAGGGATAGTTGGGGGTGATTTACGGTAGCCGAAGTAATTTAGGTGATTCTGGTAAAGTTTGTTATGATTTTTAGCAATTTTTGTAATTTTAAAGTGATTGGGCTTAGTTTGTTGCTGTAAAGTGTAGTTGGGGGTGATTTTTGATAGCCGAAGTAATTTAGGTGAGTCTGGCATAGTTTGTCATGATTTGTACACCTTTTTTTGTAATTTTAAGATGATATGGTTTGGTTTGTTGTGGTAAGGGATAGTTGGGGGTGATTTACGGTAGCCGAAGTAATTTAGGTGATTCTGGTAAAGTTTGTTATGATTTTTAGCATTTTTTTGTAATTTTAAAGTGATTGGGCTTAGTTTGTTGCTGTAAAGTGTAGTTAGGGGTGAATTTTGATACCCGAATAATTTAGGTGAGTTTGGCATAGTTTGCTATGGTTAGTAGCATTTTATTGTAATTTAAAAATGATTGGGTTTAGTTTGTTGTGGTAAGGGTTAGTTGGTGATGATTTAGAGTAGCCGAAGTAATTTAGGTGAGTCTGGCATATTTTGATATGATCTGTACATTTTTTTTTTGTAATTTTAAGATAATATGGTTTGGTTTGTTGTGGTAAGGGATAGTTGGGGGTGATTTACGGTAGCCGAAGTAATTTAGGTGATTCTGGTATAGTTTGTTATGATTTTTAGCAATTTTTGTAATTTTAAAGTGATTGGGCTTAGTTTGTTGCTGTAAAGTGTAGTTGGGGGTGATTTTTGATAGCCGAAGTAATTTAGGTGAGTTTGGCATAGTTGGATATGGTTAGTAAAATTTTTTTGTAATTTAAAAGCGATTGGGTTTAGTTTGTTGTGGTAAGGGTTAGTTGGTGATGATATAGAGTAGCCGAAGTAATTTAGATGAGTCTGGCATAGTTTGTTATGATTTGTACATCTTTTTTTGTAATTTTAAGATGATATGGTTTGGTTTGTTGTGGTAAAGGATAGTTGGGGTTGATTTACGGTAGCCGAAGTAATTTAGGTGATTCTGGTATAGTTTGTTATGATTTTTAGCATTTTTAGTAATTTTAAAGTGATTGGGCTTAGTTTGTTGCTGTGATGTGCAGTTGGGGGTGATTTTTGATAGCCGATGTAATTTAGGTGAGTTTGGCATAGTTTTCTATGGTTAGTAGCATTTTTTTGTAATTTAAAAGTGATTGGGTTTAGTTTGTTGTGGTAAGGGTTAGTTGGTGATGATTTAGAGTAGCCGAAGTAATTTAGGTGAGTCTGGCATAGTTTGTTATGATTTGTTCATTTTTTTGTAATTTTAAGATGATATGGTTTGGATTGTTGTGGTAAGGGATAGTTGGGGTGATTTACGGTAGCCGAAGTAATTTAGGTGATTCTGGTATAGTTTGCTATGGTTACTAGCATTTTTTTAATTTAAAAGTGATTAAGTTTAGTTTGTTGTGGTAAGGGTTAGTTGGTGATGATTTAGAGTAGCCGAAGTAATTTAGGTGAGTCTGGCATAGTTTGTTATGATTTGTACACTTTTTTTTGTAATTTTAAGATGATATGGTTTGGTTTGTTGTGGTAAGGGATAGTTGGGGGTGATTTACGGTAGCCGAAGTAACTTAGGTGATTCTGGTATAGTTTGTTATGATTTTTAGCATTTTTTTGTAATTTTAAAGTGATTGGGCTTAGTTTGTTGCTGTAAAGTGTAGTCGGGGGTGTTTTTGGATAGCCGAAGTAATTTAGGTGAGTTTGGCATAGTTTGCTATGGTTAGTAGCATTTTTTTGTAATTTAAAAATGATTGGGTTTAGTTTGTTGTGGTAAGGTTTAGTTGGTGATGATTTAGAGTAGCCGAAGTAATTTAGGTGAGTCTGGCATAGTTTGTTATGATTTGTACACCTTTTTTTGTAATTTTAAGATGATATGGTTTGGTTTGTTGTGGTAAGGGATAGTTGGGGGTGATTTACGGTAGCCGAAGTAATTTAGGTGATTCTGGTATAGTTTGTTATGATTTTTAGCATTTTTTTGTAATTTTAAAGTGATTTGGTTTAGTTTGTTGTGATAAGGGTTAGTTGGTGATGATTTAGAGTAGCCGAAGTAATTTAGGTGAGTCTGGCATAGTTTGTTATGATTTGTGCACCTTTTTTTGTAATTTTAAGATGATATGGTTTGGTTTGTTGTGGTAAGGGATAGTTGGGGGTGATTTACGGTAGCCGAAGTAATTTAGGTGATTCAGGTATAGTTTGTTATGATTTTTAGCATTTTTTTGTAATTTTAAAGTGATTGGGCTTAGTTTGTTGCTGTAAAGTTATTTTGGGGGTGATTTTTGATAGCCGAAGTAATTTAGGTGAGTTTGGCATAGTTTGCTATGCTTAGTAGCATTTTTTTGTAATTTAAAACTGATTGGGTTTAGTTTGTTGTGGTAAGGGTTAGTTGGTGATGATTTAGAGTAGCCGAATTAATTTAGGTGAGTCTGGCATAGTTTGTAATGATTTGTACAACTTTTTTTGTAATTTTAAGATGATATGGTTTAGTTTGTTGTGGTAAGGGATAGTTGGGGGTGATTTACGGAAGCCGAAGTAATTTAGGTGATTCTGGTATAGTTTGTTATGATTTTTAGCATTTTTTTGAAATTTTAAAGTGATTGGGCTTACTTTGTTGCTGTAAAGTGTAATTGGGGGTGATTTTTGATAGCCGAAGTAATTTAGGTGAGTTTGGCATAGTTTGCTATGGTTACTAGCATTTTTTTAATTTAAAAGTGATTAAGTTTAGTTTGTTGTGGTAAGGGTTTGTTGGTGATGATTTAGAGTAGCCGAAGTAATTTAGGTGAGTCTGGCATAGTTTGTTATGATTTGTACACCTTTTTTTGTAATTTTAAGATGATATGGTTTGCTTTGTTGTGGTAAGGGATTGTTGGGGGTGATTTACGGTAGCCGAAGTAACTTAGGTGATTCTGGTATAGTTTGTTATGATTTTTAGAATTTTTTTGTAATTTTAAAGTTATTAGGCTTAGTTTGTTGCTGTAAAGTGTAGTTGGGGGTGATTTTTGATAGCCGAAGTAATTTAGGTGGGTTTGGCATAGTTTGCTATGGTTAGTAGCATTTTATTGTAATTTAAAAGTGATTGGGTTTAGTTTGTTGTGGTAAGGGTTAGTTGGTGATAATTTAGAGTAGCCGAAGTAATTTAGTGAGTCTGGCATAGTTTGTTATGATTTGTACACCTTTTTTTGTAGTTTTAAGATGATATGGTTTGGTTTGTTGTGGTAAGAGATAGTTGGGGGTGATTTACGGTAGCCGAAGTAATTTAGGTAATTCTGGTATAGTTTGTTATGATTTTTAGCTTTTTTTGTAATTTTAAAGTGATTGGGTTTAGTTTGTTGCTGTAAAGTGTAGTTGGGGGTGATTTTTGATAGCCGAAGTAATTTAGGTGAGTTTGGCATAGTTTGCTATGGTTAGTAGCATTTTTTTGTAATTTAAAGTGATTGGGTTTAGTTTGTTGTGGTAAGGGTTAGTTGGTGATGATTTAGATTAGCCGAAGTAATTTGGGTGAGTCTGGCATAGTTTGTTATGATTTGTACACCTTTTTTTGTAATTTTAAGATGATATGATTTGGTTTGTTGGGGTAAGGGACAGTTGGGGGTGATTTACGGTAGCCGAAGTAATTTAGGTGACTCTGGTATAGTTTGTTATGATTTTTAGCATTTTTTTGTAATTTTAAATTGATTGGGCTTAGTTTGTTGCTCTAAAGTGTAGTTGGGGGTGATTTTTGATAGCCGAAGTAATTTAGGTGAGTTTGGCATAGTTTGCTATGGTTAGTAGCATTTTTTTGTAACTACAAAGTGATTGGGTTTAGTTTGTTGTGGGAAGGGTTAGTTGGTGATGATTTAGAGTAGCCGAAGTAATTTAGGTGAGTCTGGTATAGTTTGTTATGATTTTTAGCATTTTTTGTAATTTTAAAGTGATTGGGCTTAGTTTGTTGCTGTAAAGTGTAGTCGGGGGTGATTTTTGATAGCCGAAGTAATTTAGGTGAGTTTGGCATAGTTTGCTATGGTTAGTAGCATTTTTTTGTAATTTAAAAGTGATTGGGTTTAGTTTGTTGTGGTAAGGGTTAGTTGGTGATGATTTAGAGTAGCCGAAGTAATTTAGGTGAGTCTGGCATAGTTTGTTATGATTTGTACACCTTTTTTTGTAATTTTAAGATGATATGGTTTGGTTTGTTGTGGTAAGGGATAGTTGGGGGTGATTTACGGTAGCCGAAGTAATTTAGGTGATTCTGGTATAGTTTGTTATGATTTTTAGCATTTTTTTGTAATTTTAAAGTGATTGGGTTTAGTTTGTTGTGGTAAGGGTTAGTTGGTGATGATTTAGAGTAGCCGAAGTAATTTAGGTGAGTCTGGCATAGTTTGTTATGATTTGTGCACCTTTTTTTGTAATTTTAAGTTGATATGGTTTGGTTTGTTGTGGTAAGGGATAGTTGGGGGTGATTTACGGTAGCCGAAGTAATTTAGGTGATTCAGGTATAGTTTGTTATGATTTTTAGCATTTTTTTGTAATTTTAAAGTGATTGGGCTTAGTTTGTTGCTGTAAAGTTATTTTGGGGGTGAGTTTTGATAGCCGAAGTAATTTAGGTGAGTTTGGCATAGTTTGCTATGGTTAGTAGCATTTTTTTGTAATTTAAAACTGATTGGGTTTAGTTTGTTGTGGTAAGGGTTAGTTGGTGAAGATTTAGAGTAGCCGAATTAATTTAGGTGAGTCTGGCATAGTTTGTAATGATTTGTACAACTTTTTTTGTAATTTTAAGATGATATGGTTTAGTTTGTTGTGGTAAGGGATAGTTGGGGGTGATTTACGGAAGCCGAAGTAATTTAGGTGATTCTGGTATAGTTTGTTATGATTTTTAGCATTTTTTTGAAATTTTAAAGTGATTGGGCTTACTTTGTTGCTGTAAAGTGTAGTTGGGGGTGATTTTTATAGCCGAAGTAATTTAGGTGAGTTTGGCATAGTTTGCTATGGTTACTAGCATTTTTTTAATTTAAAAGTGATTAAGTTTATTTTGTTGTGGTAAGGGTTTGTTGGTGATGATTTAGAGTAGCCAAAGTAATTTAGGTGAGTCTGGCATAGTTTGTTATGATTTGTACACCTTTTTTTGTAATTTTAAGATGATATGGTTTGGTTTGTTGTGGTAAGGGACTGTTGGGGGTGATTTACGGTAGCCGAAGTAACTTAGGTGATTCTGGTATAGTTTGTTATGATTTTTAGAATTTTTTTGTAATTTTAAAGTTATTAGGCTTAGTTTGTTGCTGTAAAGTGTAGTTGGGGGTGATTTTTGATAGCCGAAGTAATTTAGGTGGGTTTGGCATAGTTTGCTATGGTTAGTAGCATTTTATTGTAATTTAAAAGTGATTGGGTTTAGTTTGTTGTGGTAAGGGTTAGTTGGTGATAATTTAGAGTAGCCGAAGTAATTTAGGTGTGTCTGGCATAGTTTGTTATGATTTGTACACCTTTTTTTGTAGTTTTAAGATGATATGGTTTGGTTTGTTGTGGTAAGAGATAGTTGGGGGTCATTTACGGTAGCCGAAGTAATTTAGGTGATTCTGGTATATTTTGTTATGATTTTTAGCATTTTTTTGTAATTTAAATTGATTGGGCTTAGTTTGTTGCTGTAAAGTGTAGTTAGGGTTGATTTTTGATAGCCGAAGTAATTTAGGTGGGTTTGGCATAGTTTGCTATGGTTAGTAGCATTTTATTGTAATTTAAAAGTGATTGGGTTTAGTTTGTTGTGGTAAGGGTTAGTTGGTGATAATTTAGAGTAGCCGAAGTAATTTAGGTGTGTCTGGCATAGTTTGTTATGATTTGTACACCTTTTTTTGTAGTTTTAAGATGATATGGTTTGGTTTGTTGTGGTAAAAGATAGTTGGGGGTGATTTACGGTAGCCGAAGTAATTTATGTGATTCTGGTATAGTTTGTTATGATTTTTAGCATTTTTTTGTAATTTTAAAGTGATTGGGTTTAGTTTGTTGCTGTAAAGTGTAGTTGGGGGTGATTTTTGGTAGCCGAAGTAATTTAGGTGAATTTGGCATAGTTTGCTATTGTTAGTAGCATTTTATTGTAATTTAAAAGTGATTGGGTTTAGTTTGTTGTGGTAAGTGTTAGTTGGTGATGATTTAGAGTAGCCGAAGTAATTTAGGTGAGTCTGGCATAGTTTGTTATGATTTGTACACCTTTTTTTTATAATTTTAAGATGATATGATTTGGTTTGTTGGGGTAAGGGACAGTTGGGGGTGATTTACGGTAGCCGAAGTAATTTAGGTGACTTTGGTATAGTTTGTTATGATTTTTAGCATTTTTTTGTAATTTTAAAGTGATTGGGCTTAGTTTGTTGCTCTAAAGTGTAGTTGGGGGTGATTTTTGATAGCCGAAGTAATTTAGGTAAGTTTGGCATAGTTTGCTATGGTTAGTAGTATTTTTTTGTAACTACAAAGTGATTGGGTTTAGTTTGTTGTGGTAAGGGTTAGTTGGTGATGATTTAGAATAGCCGAAGTAATTTAGTTGAGTCTGGCATAGTTTGTTATGATTTGTACACCTTTTTTTGTAATTTTAAGATGATATGGTTTGGTTTGTTGTGGTAAGAGATAGTTGGGGGTTATTTAAGGTAGCCGAAGTAATTTAGGTGATTCTGGTATAGTTTGTTATGATTTTTAGCATTTTTTTGTAATTTAAAGTGATTGGGCTTAGTTTGTTGCTGTAAAGTGTAGTTAGGGTTGATTTTTGATAGCCGAAGTAATTTAGGTGAGTTTGGCATAGATTGCTATGGTTAGTAGCATTTTTTTGTAATTTAAAAGTGATTGAATTTAGGTTGTTGTGGTAAGGGTTAGTTGGTGATGATTTAGAGTAGCCGAAGTAATTTAGGTGAGTCTGGCATAGTTTGTTATGATTTGTACATCTTTTTTTGTAATTTTAAGATGATATGGTTTGGTTTGTTGTGGTAAGGGATAGTTGGGGGTGATTTACGGTAGCCGAAGTAATTTAGGTGATTCTGGAATAGTTTGTTATGATTTTTAACATTTTTTTGTATTTTTAAAGTGATTGGGCTTCGTTGGTTGCTGTAAAGTGTAATTGGGGGTGATTTTTGATAGCCGAAGTAATTTAGGTGAATTTGGCATAGTTTGCTATGATTAGTAGCATTTTTTTGTAATTTAAAAGTGATTGGGTTTAGTTTGTTGTGGTAAGGGTTAGTTGGTGATGATTTAGAGTAGCCGAAGTAATTTAGGTGAGTGTGGCATAGTTT
Source organism: Eledona agricola (assembly GCA_964023215.1). NCBI lineage: Eukaryota > Metazoa > Arthropoda > Insecta > Coleoptera > Tenebrionidae > Eledona > Eledona agricola. The sequence goes on from OZ026854.1 coordinate 24,692,182, forward strand.
GTTATGATTTGTACACCTTTTTTGTAATTTTAAGATGATATGGTTTGATTTGTTGTGGTAAGGGATAGTTGGGGGTGATTTACGGTAGCCGAAGTAATTTAGGTGATTCTGGTATAGTTAGTTATGATCTTTAGCATTTTTTTGTAATTTTAAAGTGATTGGGCTTAGTTTGTTGCTGTAAAGTGTAGTTGGGGGTGATTTTTGATAGCCGAAGTAATTTAGGTGAGTTTGGCATAGTTTGCTATGGTTAGTAGCATTTTTTTGTAATTAAAAGTGATTGGGTTTAGTTTGTTGTGGTAAGGGTTATTTGGTGATGATTTAGAGTAGCCGAAGTAATTTAGGTGAGTCTGGCATAGTTTGTTATGATTTGTACACCTTTTTTTTAATTTTAAGATGATATGGTTTGGTTTGTTGTGGTTAGGGATAGTTGGGGGTGATTTACGGTAGCCGAAGTAATTTAGGTGATTCTGGTATAGTTTGTTATGATTTTTAGCATTTTTTTCTAATTTTAAAGTGATTGGGCTTAGTTTGTTGCTGTAAAGTGTAGTTGGGGGTGATTTTTAATAGCCGAAGTAATTTAGGTGAGTTTGGCATAGTTTGCTATGGTTAGTAGCATTTTTATGTAATTTAAAAGTGATTGGGTTTAGTTTGTTGTGGTAAGGGTTAGTTGGTGATGATTTATAGTAGCCGAAGTAATTTAGTGAGTCTGGCATAGTTTGTTATGATTTGTACACCTTTTTTTGTAATTTTAAGATGATATGGTTTGGTTTGTTGTGGTAAGGGATAGTTGGGGGTGATTTACGGTAGCCGAAGTAATTTAGGTGATTCTGGTATAGTTTGTTATGATTTTTAGTATTTTTTTGTAAATTTAAAGTGATTGGGCTTAGTTTGTTGCTGTAAAGTGTAGTTGGGGGTGATTTTTGATAGCTGAAGTAATTTAGGTGAGTTTGGCATAGTTTGCTATGGTTAGTAGCATTTTTTTGTAATTTAAAAGTGATTGGGTTTAGTTTGTTGTGGTAAGGGTTAGTTGGTGATGATTTAGAGTAGCCGAAGTAATTTAGGTGAGTCTGGCATAGTTTGTTATGATTTGTACACCTTTTTTTGTAATTTTAAGATGATATGGTTTGGCTTGTTGTGGTAAGGGATAGTTGGGGGTGATTTACGGTAGCCGAAGTAATTTAGGTGGTTTTGGTATAGTTTGTTATAATTTTTAGCATTTTTTTGTAATTTTAAAGTGATTGGGCTTAGTTTGTTGCTGTAAAGTGTAGTTGGGGTTGATTTTTGATAGCCGAAGTAATTTAGGTGAGTTTGGCATAGTTTGCTATGGTTAGTAGCATTTTTTTGTAATTTAAAAGTGATTGGGTTTAGTTTGTTGTGGTAAGGGTTAGTTGGTGATGATTTAGAGTGGCCGAAGTAATTTAGGTGAGTCTGGCATAGTTTGTTATGATTTGTACACCTTTTTTTGTAATTTTAAGATGATATGGTTTGGTTTGTTGTGGTAAGGGATAGTTGGGGGTGATTTACGATAGCCGAAGTAATTTAGGTGATTTTGGTATAGTTTGTTCTGATTTTTAGCAATTTTTTGTAATTTTAAAGTGATTGGGCTTAGTTTGTTGCTATAAAGTGTAGTTGGGGGTGATTTTTGATAGCCGAAGTAATTTAGGTAAGTTTGGCATAGTTTGCTATGATTAGTAGCATTTTTTTGTAATTTAAAACTGATTGGGTTTAGTTTGTTGTGGTAAGGGTTAGTTGGTGATGATTTAGAGTAGCCGAAGTAATTTAGGTGAGTTTGGCATAGTTTGCAATGGTTAGTAGCATTTTTTTGTAATTTAAAAGTGATTGAATTTAGGTTGTTGTGGTAAGGGTTAGTTGGTGATGATTTAGAGTAGCCGAAGTAATTTAGGTGAGTCTGGCATAGTTTGTTATGATTTGTACACCTTTTTTTGTAATTTTAAGATGATATGGTTTGGTTTGTTGTGGTAAGGAATAGTTGGGGGTGATTTACGATAGCCGAAGTAATTTAGGTGATTTTGGTATAGTTTGTTCTGATTTTTAGCAATTTTTTGTAATTTTAAAGTGATTGGGCTTAGTTTGTTGCTGTAAAGTGTAGTTGGGGGTGATTTTTGATAGCCGAAGTAATTTAGGTGAGTTTGGCATAGTTTGCTATGGTTAGTAGCATTTTTTTGTAATTTAAAAGTGATTGAATTTAGGTTGTTGTGGTAAGGGTTAGTTGGTGATGATTTAGATTAGCCGAAGTAATTTAGGTGAGTCTGGCATAGTTTGTTATGATTTGTACACCTTTTTTTGTAATTTTAAGATGATATAGTTTGGTTTGTTGTGGTAAGGGATAGTTGGGGGTGATTTACGATAGCCGAAGTAATTTAGGTGATTCTGGTATAGTTTGTTATGATTTTTAGCATTTTTTTGTAATTTTAAACTGATTCGGCTTAGTTTGTTGCTGTAAAGTATAATTGAGGGTGATTTTTGATAGCCGAAGTAATTTAGGTGAGTTTGGCATAGTTTGCAATGGTTAGTAGCATTTTTTTGTAATTTAAAAGTGATTGGGTTTAGTTTGTTGTGGTAAGGGTTAGTTGGTGATGATTTAGAGTAGCCGAAGTAATTTAGGTGAGTCTGGCATAGTTTGTTATGATATGTACACCTTTTTTTTGTAATTTTAAGATGATATGGTCTGATTTGTTGTGGTACGGGATGGTTGGGGGTGATTTACGGTAGCCGAAGTAATTTAGGTGGTTCTGGTATAGTTTGTTATGATTTTTAGCATTTTTTTGTAATTTTAAAGTGATTGGGCTTAGTTTGTTTCTGTAAAGTGTAGTTGGGGGTGATTTTTGATAGCCGAAGTAATTTAGGTGAGTTTGGCATAGTTTGCTATGGTTAGTAGCATTTTTTTGTAATTTAAAAGTGATTGGGTTTAGTTTGTTGTGGTAAGGGTTCGTTGGTGATGATTTAGAGTAGCCGAAGTAATTTAGGTGAGTCTGGCATAGTTTGTTGTTATTTGTACTCTTTTTTTTTAAATTTTAATATGATATGTTTTGGTTTGTTGTGGTAAGGGATAGTTGGGGGTGATTTACGGTAGCAGAAATAATTTAGGTGATTCTGGTATAGTTTGTTATGATTTTTAGCATTTTTTTGTAATTTTAAAGTGATTGGGCTTAGTTTGTTTCTGTAAAGTGTAGTTGGGGGTGATTTTTGATAGTCTAAGTAATTTAGGTGAGTTTGGCATAGTTTGCTATGGTTAGTAGCATTTTTTTGTAATTTAAAAGTGATTGGGTTTAGTTTGTTGTGGTAAGGGTTAGTTGGTGATGATTTAGAGTAGCCGAAGTAATTTAGGTGAGTCTGGCATAGTTTGTTATGATTTGTACACCTTTTCTTGTAATTTTAAGATGATATGGTTTGGTTTGTTGTGGTAAGGGATAGTTGGGGGCGATTTACGGTAGCCGAAGTAATTTAGGTGATTTTGGTATAGTTTGTTATAATTTTTAGCATTTTTTTGTAATTTTAAAGTGATTGGGCTTAGTTTGTTGCTGTAAAGTGTTGTTGGGGGTGATTTTTGATAGCTGAAGTAATTTAGGTGAGTTTGGCATAGTTTGCTATGGTTAGTAGCATTTTTTTGTAATTTAAAAGTGATTGGGTTTAGTTTGTTGTGGTAAGGGTTAGTTGGTGATGATTTAGAGTAGCCGAAGTAATTTAGGTGAGTCTGGCATAGTTTGTTATGATTTGTACACCTTTTTTTGTAATTTTAAGATGATATGGTTTGGTTTGTTGTGGTAAGGGATAGTTGGGGGTGATTTACGGTAGCCGAAGTAATTTAGGTGGTTCTGGTATAGTTTGTTATGATTTTTAGCATTTTTTTGTAATTTTAAAGTGATTGGGCTTAGTTTGTTTCTGTAAAGTGTAGTTGGGGGTGATTTTTGATAGCCGAAGTAATTTAGGTGAGTTTGGCATAGTTTGCTATGGTTAGTAGCATTTTTTTGTAATTTAAAAGTGATTGGGTTTAGTTTGTTGTGGTAAAGGTTAGTTGGTGATGATTTAGAGTAGCCGAAGTAATTTAGGTGAGTCTGGCATAGTTTGTTGTGATTTGTACAATTTTTTTTTAAATTTTAAGATGATATGGTTTGGTTTGTTGTGGTAAGGGATAGTTGGGGGTGATTTACGATAGCCGAAGTAATTTAGGTGATTCTGGTATAGTTTGTTATGATTTTTAGCATTTTTTTGTAATTTAAAAGTGATTGGGTTTAGTTTGTTGTGGTACGGGTTAGTTGGTGATGATTTATGGTAGCCGAAGTAATTTAGGTGAGTTTGGCATAGTTTGCTATGGTTAGTAGCATTTTTTTGTAATTTAAAAGTGATTGGGTTTAGTTTGTTGTGGTAATGGTTAGTTGGTGATGATTTAGAGTAGCCGAAGTAATTTAGGTGAGTCTGGCATAGTTTGTTATGATTTGTACACCTTTTTTTGTAATTTTAAGATGATATGGTTTGGTTTGTTGTGGTAAGGGATAGTTGGGGGTGATTTACGGTAGCCGAAGTAATTTAGGTGATTCTGGTATAGTTTGTTATGATTTTTAGCATTTTTTTGTAATTTTAAAGTGATTGGGCTTAGTTTGTTGCTGTAAAGTGTAGTTGGGGGCGATTTTTGATAGCCGAAGTAATTTAGGTGAGTTTGGCATAGTTTGCTATGGTTAGTAGCATTTTTTTGTAATTTAAAAGTGATTGGGTTTAGTTTGTTGTGGTAAGGGTTAGTTGGTGATGATTTAGAGTAGCCGAAGTAATTTAGGTGAGTCTGGCATAGTTTGTTATGATATGTACACCTTTTTTTTGTAATTTTAAGATGATATGGTTTGGTTTGTTGTGGTAAGGGATGGTTGGGGGTGATTTACGGTAGCTGAAGTAATTTAGGTGGTTCTGGTATAGTTTGTTATGATTTTTAGCATTTTTTTGTAATTTTAAAGTGATTGGGCTTAGTTTGTTTCTGTAAAGTGTAGTTGGGGGTGATTTTTGATAGCCGAAGTAATTTAGGTGAGTTTGGCATAGTTTGCTATGGTTAGTAGCATTTTTTTGTAATTTAAAAGTGATTGGGTTTAGTTTGTTGTGGTAAGGGTTCGTTGGTGATGATTTAGAGTAGCCGAAGTAATTTAGGTGAGTCTGGCATAGTTTGTTGTTATTTGTACTCTTTTTTTTTAAATTTTAATATGATATGGTTTGGTTTGTTGTGGTAAGGGATAGTTGGGGGTGATTTACGGTAGCAGAAATAATTTAGGTGATTCTGGTATAGTTTGTTATAATTTTTAGCATTTTTTTGTAATTTTAAAGTGATTGGGCTTAGTTTGTTTCTGTAAAGTGTAGTTGGGGGTGATTTTTGATAGTCTAAGTAATTTAGGTGAGTTTGGCATAGTTTGCTATGGTTAGTAGCATTTTTTTGTAATTTAAAAGTGATTGGGTTTAGTTTGTTGTGGTAAGGGTTAGTTGGTGATGATTTAGAGTAGCCGAAGTAATTTAGGTGAGTCTGGCATAGTTTGTTATGATTTGTACACCTTTTCTTGTAATTTTAAAATTATATGGTTTGGTTTGTTGTGGTAAGGGATAGTTGGGGGCGATTTACGGTAGCCGAAGTAATTTAGGTGATTTTGGTATAGTTTGTTATAATTTTTAGCATTTTTTTGTAATTTTAAAGTGATTGGGCTTAGTTTGTTGCTGTAAAGTGTTGTTGGGGGTGATTTTTGATAGCCGAAGTAATTTAGGTGAGTTTGGCATAGTTTGCTATGGTTAGTAGCATTTTTTTGTAATTTAAAAGTGATTGGGTTTAGTTTGTTGTGGTAAGGGTTATTTGGTGATGATTTAGAGTAGCCGAAGTAATTTAGGTGAGTCTGGCATAGTTTGTTATGATTTGTACACCTTTTTTTGTAATTTTAAGATGATATGGTTTGGTTTGTTGTGGTAAGGGATAGTTGGGGGTGATTTACGGTAGCCGAAGTAATTTAGGAGGTTCTGGTATAGTTTGTTATGATTTTTAGCATTTTTTTGTAATTTTAAAGTGATTGGGCTTAGTTTGTTTCTGTAAAGTGTAGTTGGGGGTGATTTTTGATAGCCGAAGTAATTTAGGTGAGTTTGGCATAGTTTGCTATGGTTAGTAGCATTTTTTTGTAATTTAAAAGTGATTGGGTTTAGTTTGTTGTGGTAAGGGTTAGTTGGTGATGATTTAGAGTAGCCGAAGTAATTTAGGTGAGTCTGGCATAGTTTGTTCTGATTTGTACACTTTTTTTTTTTATTTTAAGATGATATGGTTTGGTTTGTTGTGGTAAGGGATAGTTGGGGGTGATTTACGGTAGCCGAAGTAATTTAGGTGATTCTGGTATAGTTTGTTATGATTTTTAGCATTTTTTTGTAATTTTAAAGTGATTGGGCTTAGTTTGTTGCTGTAAAGTGTAGGTGGGGGTGATTTTTAATAGCCGAAGTAATTTAGGTGAGTTTGGCATAGTTTGCTATGGTTAGTAGCATTTTTTTGTAATTTAAAAGTGATTGGGTTTAGTTTGTTGTGGTAATGGTTAGTTGGTGATGATTTAGAGTAGCCGAAGTAATTTAGGTGAGTCTGGCATAGTTTGTTATGATTTGTACACCTTTTTTTGTAATTTTAAGATGATATGGTTTGGTTTGTTGTGGTAAGGGATAGTTGGGGGTGATTTACGGTAGCCGAAGTAATTTAGGAGGTTCTGGTATAGTTTGTTATGATTTTTAGCATTTTTTTGTAATTTTAAAGTGATTGGGCTTAGTTTGTTTCTGTAAAGTGTAGGTGGGGGTGATTTTTAATAGCCGAAGTAATTTAGGTGAGTTTGGCATAGTTTGCTATGGTTAGTAGCATTTTTTGGTAATTTAAAAGTGATTGGGTTTAGTTTGTTGTGGTAAGGGTTATTTGGTGATGATTTAGAGTAGCCGAAGTAATTTAGGTGAGTCTGGCATAGTTTGTTATGATTTGTACACCTTTTTTTGTAATTTTAAGATGATATGGTTTGGTTTGTTGTGGTAAGGGATAGTTGGGGGTGATTTACGGTAGCCGAAGTAATTTAGGAGGTTCTGGTATAGTTTGTTATGATTTTTAGCATTTTTTTGTAATTTTAAAGTGATTGGGCTTAGTTTGTTTCTGTAAAGTGTAGTTGGGGGTGATTTTTGATAGCCGAAGTAATTTAGGTGAGTTTGGCATAGTTTGCTATGGTTAGTAGCATTTTTTTGTAATTTAAAAGTGATTGGGTTTAGTTTGTTGTGGTAAGGGTTAGTTGGTGATGATTTAGAGTAGCCGAAGTAATTTAGGTGAGTCTGGCATAGTTTGTTATGATTTGTACACCTTTTTTTGTAATTTTAAGATGATATGGTTTGGTTTGTTGTGGTAAGGGATAGTTGGGGGTGATTTACGGTAGCCGAAGTAATTTAGGAGGTTCTGGTATAGTTTGTTATGATTTTTAGCATTTTTTTGTAATTTTAAAGTGATTGGGCTTAGTTTGTTTCTGTAAAGTGTAGTTGGGGGTGATTTTTGATAGCCGAAGTAATTTAGGTGAGTTTGGCATAGTTTGCTATGGTTAGTAGCATTTTTTTGTAATTTAAAAGTGATTGGGTTTAGTTTGTTGTGGTAATGGTTAGTTGGTGATGATTTAGAGTAGCCGAAGTAATTTAGGTGAGTCTGGCATAGTTTGTTATGATTTGTACACTTTTTTTTTTTATTTTAAGATGATATGGTTTGGTTTGTTGTGGTAAGGGATAGTTGGGGGTGATTTACGGTAGCCGAAGTAATTTAGGTGATTCTGGTATAGTTTGTTATGATTTTTAGCATTTTTTTGTAATTTTAAAGTGATTGGGCTTAGTTTGTTGCTGTAAAGTGTAGGTGGGGGTGATTTTTAATAGCCGAAGTAATTTAGGTGAGTTTGGCATAGTTTGCTATGGTTACTAGCATTTTTTTGTAATTTAAAAGTGATTGGGTTTAGTTTGTTGTGGTAAGGGTTAGTTGGTGATGATTTAGAGTAGCCGAAGTAATTTAGGTGAGTCTGGCATAGTTTGTTATGATTTGTACACCTTTGTTTGTAATTTTAAGATGATATGGTTTGGTTTGTTGTGGTAAGGGATAGTTGGGGGTGATTTACGGTAGCCGAAGAAATTTAGGTGATTCTGGTATAGTTAGTTATGATTTGTAGCATTTTTTTGTAATTTTAAAGTGATTGGGCTTAGTTTGTTGCTGTAAAGTGTAGGTGGGGGTGATTTTTAATAGCCGAAGTAATTTAGGTGAGTTTGGCATAGTTTGCTATGGTTACTAGCATTTTTTTGTAATTTAAAAGTGATTGGGTTTAGTTTGTTGTGGTAAGGGTTATTTGGTGATGATTTAGAGTAGCCGAACTAATTTAGGTGAGTCTGGCATAGTTTGTTATGATTTGTACACCTTTTTTTGTAATTTTAAGATGATATGGTTTGGTTTGTTGTGGTAAGGGATAGTTGGGGGTGATTTACGGTAGCCGAAGTAATTTAGGTGATTCTGGTATAGTTTGTTATGATTTTTAGCATTTTTTTGTAATTTTAAAGTGATTGGGCTTAGTTTGTTGCTGTAAAGTGTAGTTGGGGGTGATTTTTGATAGCCGAAGTAATTTAGGTGAGTTTGGCATAGTTTGCTATGGTTAGTAGCATTTTTTTGTAATTTAAAAGTGATTGGGTTTAGTTTGTTGTGGTAAGGGTTAGTTGGTGATGATTTAGAGTAGCCGAAGTAATTTAGGTGAGTTCTGGCATAGTTTGTTCTGATTTGTACACCTTTTTTTGTAATTTTAAGATGATATGATTTGGTTTGTTGTGGTAAGGGATAGTTGAGGGTGATTTACGGTAGCCGAAGTAATTTAGGTGATTCTGGTATAGTTTGTTATGATTTTTAGCAATTTTTTGGAATTTTAAAGTAATTGGGCTTAGTTTGTTGCTGTAAAGTGTAGTTGGGGGTGATTTTTGATAGCCGAAGTAATTTAGGTAAGTTTGGCATAGTTTCCTATGGTTACTAGCATTTTTTTGTAATTTAAATTGATTGGGTTTAGTTTGTTGTGGTAAAGGTTACTTGGTGATGATTTAGAGTAGCCGAAGTAATTTAGGTGAGTCTGGCATAGTTTGTTATGATTTGTACATCTTTTTTTGTAATTTTAAGATGATATGGTTTGGTTTGTTGTGGTAAGGGATAGTTGGGGGTGATTTACGGTAGCCGAAGTAATTTAGGTGATTCTGGTATAGTTTGTTATGATTTTTAACATTTTTTTGTATTTTTAAAGTGATTGGGCTTTGTTTGTTGCTGTAAAGTGTAATTGGGGGTGATTTTTGATAGCTGAAGTAATTTAGGTGAATTTGGCATAGTTTGCTATGATTAGTAGCATTTTTTTGTAATTTAAAAGTGATTGGGTTTAGTTTGTTGTGGTAAAGTTTAGTTGGTGATGGTTTAGAGTAGCCGAAGTAATTTAGGTGAGTCTGGCATAGTTTGTTATAATTTGTACACCTTTTTTGTAATTTTAAGATGATATGGTTTGGTTTGTTGTGGTAAGGGATAGTTGGGGGTGATTTACGGTAGCCGAAGTAATTTAGGTGATTCTGGTATAATTAGTTATGATTTTTAGCATTTTTTTGTAATTTTAAAGTGATTGGGCTTAGTTTGTTGCTGTAAAGTGTAGTTGGGGGTGATTTTTGATAGCCGAAGTAATTTAGGTGAGTTTGGCATAGTTTGCTATGGTTAGTAGCATTTTTTTGTAATTAAAAGTGATTGGGTTTAGTTTGTTGTGGTAAGGGTTATTTGGTGATGATTTAGAGTAGCCGAAGTAATTTAGGTGAGTCTGGCATATTTTGTTATGATTTGTACACCTTTTTTTGTAATTTTAAGATGATATGGTTTGGTTTGTTGTGGTAAGGGATAGTTGGGGGTGATTTACGGTAGCCGAAGTAATTTAGGTGATTTTGGTATAGTTTGTTCTGATTTTTAGCAATTTTTTGTAATTTTAAAGTGATTGGGCTTAGTTTGTTGCTATAAAGTGTAGTTGGGGGTGATTTTTGATAGCCGAAGTAATTTAGGTGAGTCTGGCATAGTTTGTTATGATTTGTACACCTTTTTTTGTAATTTTAAGATGATATGGTTTGGTTTGTTGTGGTAAGGGATAGTTGGGGGTGATTTACGGTAGCCGAAGTAATTTAGGTGATTCTGGTATAGTTTGTTATGATTTTTAGCATTTTTTTGTAATTTTAAAGTGATTGGGCTTAGTTTGTTGCTGTAAAGTGTAGTTGGGGGTGATTTTTGATAGCCGAAGTAATTTAGGTGAGTTTGGCATAGTTTGCTATGGTTAGTAGCATTTTTTTGTAATTAAAAGTGATTGGGTTTAGTTTGTTGTGGTAAGGGTTATTTGGTGATGATTTAGAGTAGCCGAAGTAATTTAGGTGAGTCTGGCATATTTTGTTATGATTTGTACACCTTTTTTTGTAATTTTAAGATGATATGGTTTGGTTTGTTGTGGTAAGGGATAGTTGGGGGTGATTTACGGTAGCCGAAGTAATTTAGGTGATTTTGGTATAGTTTGTTCTGATTTTTAGCAATTTTTTGTAATTTTAAAGTGATTGGGCTTAGTTTGTTGCTATAAAGTGTAGTTGGGGGTGATTTTTGATAGCCGAAGTAATTTAGGTAAGTTTGGCATAGTTTGCTATGATTAGTAGCATTTTTTTGTAATTTAAAAGTGATTGGGTTTAGTTTGTTGTGGTAAGGGTTAGTTGGTGATGATTTAGAGTAGCCGAAGTAATTTAGGTGAGTTTGGCATAGTTTGCAATGGTTAGTAGCATTTTTTTGTAATTTAAAAGTGATTGGATTTAGGTTGTTGTGGTAAGGGTTAGTTGGTGATGATTTAGAGTAGCCGAAGTAATTTAGGTGATTCTGGTATAGTTTGTTATGATTTTTAGCATTTTTTTGTAATTTTAAAGTGATTGGGCTTAGTTAGTTGCTGTAAAGTGTATTTGGGGGTGATTTTTGATAGCCGAAGAAATTTAGGTGAGTTTGGCATAGTTTGCTATGGTTAGTAGCATTTTTTTGTAATTTAAAAGTGATTGGGTTTAGTTTGTTGTGGTAAGGGTTAGTTGGTGATGATTTAGTGTAGCAGTAGTAATTTAGGTGAGTCTGGCATAGTTTGTTATGATTTGTACACCTTTTTTTGTAATTTTAAGATGATATAGTTTGGTTTGTTGTGGTAAGGGATAGTTGGGGGTGATTTACGATAGCCGAAGTAATTTAGGTGATTCTGGTATAGTTTGTTATGATTTTTAGCATTTTTTTGTAATTTTAAAGTGATTGGGCTTAGTTTGTTGCTGTAAAGTCTAATTGAGGGTGATTTTTGATAGCCAAAGTAATTTAGGTGAGTTTGGCATAGTTTGCTATGGTTAGTAGCATTTTTTTGTAATTTAAAAGAGATTGGGTTTAGTTTGTTGTGGTAAGGGTTAGTTGGTGATGATTTAGAGTAGCCGAAGTAATTTAGGTGAGTCTGGCATAGTTTGTTATGATTTGTACACCTTTTTTTGTAATTTTAAGATGATATGGTTTGGTTTGTTGTGGTAAGGGATAGTTGGGGGTGATTTACGGTAGCCGAAGTAATTTAGGTGATTCTGGTATAGTTTTTTATGATTTTTAGCATTTTTTTGTAATTTTAAAGTGATTGGGCTTAGTTTGTTGCTGTAAACTGTAGTTGGGGGTGATTTTTGATAGCCGAAGTAATTTAGGTGGGTTTGGCATAGTTTGCTATGGTTAGTAGCATTTTTTTGTAATTTAAAAGAGATTGGGTTTAGTTTGTTGTGGTAAGGGTTAGTTGGTGATGATTTAGAGTAGCCGAAGTAATTTAGGTGAGTCTGGCATAGTTTGTTATGATTTGTACACCTTTTTTTGTAATTTTAAGATGATATGGTTTGGTTTGTTGTGGTAAGGGATAGTTGGGGGTGATTTACGGTAGCCTAAGTAATTTAGGTGATTCTGGTATAGTTTGTTATGATTTTTAGCATTTTTTTGTAATTTTAAAGTGATTGGGCTTAGTTTGTTGCTGTAAAGTGTAGTTGGGGGCGATTTTTGATAGCCGAAGTAATTTAGGTGAGTTTGGCATAGTTTGCTATGGTTAGTAGCATTTTTTTGTAATTTAAAAGTGATTGGGTTTAGTTTGTTGTGGTAAGGGTTAGTTGGTGATGATTTAGAGTAGCCGAAGTAATTTAGGTGAGTCTGGCATAGTTTGTTTTGATATGTACACCTTTTTTTTGTAATTTTAAGATGATATGGTTTGGTTTGTTGTGGTAAGGGATGGTTGGGGGTGATTTACGGTAGCCGAAGTAATTTAGGTGGTTCTGGTATAGTTTGTTATGATTTTTAGCATTTTTTTGTAATTTTAAAGTAATTGGGCTTAGTTTGTTTCTGTAAACTGTAGTTGGGGGTGATTTTTGATAGCCGAAGTAATTTAGGTGAGTTTGGAATAGTTTGCTATGGTTAGTAGCATTTTTTTGTAATTTAAAAGTGATTGGGTTTAGTTTGTTGTGGTAAGGGTTCGTTGGTGATGATTTAGAGTAGCCGAAGTAATTTAGGTGAGTCTGGCATAGTTTGTTGTGATTTGTACACTTTTTTTTTAAATTTTAAGATGATATGGTTTGGTTTGTTGTGGTAAGGGATAGTTGGGGGTAATTTACGGTAGCAGAAATAATTTAGGTGATTCTGGTATAGTTTGTTATGATTTTTAGCATTTTTTTGTAATTTTAAAGTGATTGGGCTTAGTTTGTTTCTGTAAAGTGTAGTTGGGGGTGATTTTTGATAGCCGAAGTAATTTAGGTGAGTTTGGCATAGTTTGCTATGGTTGGTAGCATTTTTTTGTAATTTAAAAGTGATTGGGTTTAGTTTGTTGTGGTAAGGGTTAGTTGGTGATGATTTAGAGTAGCCGAAGTAATTTAGGTGAGTCTGGCATAGTTTGTTATGATTTGTACACCTTTTCTTGTAATTTTAAGATGATATGGTTTGGTTTGTTGTGGTAAGGGATAGTTGGGGGCGATTTACGGTAGCCGAAGTAATTTAGGTGATTTTGGTATAGTTTGTTATAATTTTTAGCATTTTTTTGTAATTTTAAAGTGATTGGGCTTAGTTTGTTGCTGTAAAGTGTTGTTGAGGGTGATTTTTGATAGCCGAAGTAATTTAGGTGAGTTTGGCATAGTTTGCTATGGTTAGAAGCATTTTTTTGTAATTTAAAAGTGATTGGGTTTAGTTTGTTGTGGTAAGGGTTAGTTGGTGATGATTTAGAGTAGCCGAAGTAATTTAGGTGAGTCTGGCATAGTTTGTTATGATTTGTACACCTTTTTTTGTAATTTTAAGATGATATGGTTTGGTTTGTTGTGGTAAGGGATAGTTGGGGGTGATTTACGGTAGCCAAAGTAATTTAGGTGATTCTGGTATAGTTTGTTATGATTTTTAGCATTTTTTTGTAATTTTAAAGTGATTGGGCTTAGTTTGTTGCTGTAAAGTGTAGTTGGGTTTGATTTTTGATAGCCGAAGTAATTTAGGTGAGTTTGGCATAGATTGCTATGGTTAGTAGCATTTTTTTGTAATTTAAAAGTGATTGGGTTTAGTTTGTTGTGGTAAGGGTTAGTTGGTGATGATTTAGAGTAGCCGAAGTAATTTAGGTGAGTCTGGCATAGTTTGTTATGATTTGTACATCTTTTTTTGTAATTTTAAGATGATATGGTTTGGTTTGTTGTGGTAAGGGATAGTTGGGGGTGATTTACGGTTGCCGAAGTAATTTAGGTGATTCTGGTATAGTTTGTTATGATTTTTAACATTTTTTTGTATTTTTAAAGTGATTGGGCTTTGTTTGTTGCTGTAAAGTGTAATTGGGGGTGATTTTTGATAGCCGAAGTAATTTAGGTGAATTTGGCATAGTTTGCTATGATTAGTAGCATTTTTTTGTAATTTAAAAGTGATTGGGTTTAGTTTGTTGTGGTAAAGTTTAGTTGGTGATGGTTTAGAGTAGCCGAAGTAATTTAGGTGAGTCTGGCATAGTTTGTTATAATTTGTACACCTTTTTTGTAATTTTAAGATGATATGGTTTGGTTTGTTGTGGTAAGGGATAGTTGGGGGTGATTTATGGTAGCCGAAGTAATTTAGGTGATTCTGGTATAATTAGTTATGATTTTTAGCATTTTTTTGTAATTTTAAAGTGATTGGGCTTAGTTTGTTGCTGTAAAGTGTAGTTGGGGGTGATTTTTGATAGCCGAAGTAATTTAGGTGAGTTTGGCATAGTTTGCTATGGTTAGTAGCATTTTTTTGTAATTAAAAGTGATTGGGTTTAGTTTGTTGTGGTAAGGGTTATTTGGTGATGATTTAGAGTAGCCGAAGTAATTTAGGTGAGTCTGGCATATTTTGTTATGATTTGTACACCTTTTTTTGTAATTTTAAGATGATATGGTTTGGTTTGTTGTGGTAAGGGATAGTTGGGGGTGATTTACGGTAACCGAAGTAATTTAGGTGATTTTGGTATAGTTTGTTCTGATTTTTAGCAATTTTTTGTAATTTTAAAATGATTGGGCTTAGTTTGTTGCTATAAAGTGTAGTTGGGGGTGATTTTTGATAGCCGAAGTAATTTGGGTAAGTTTGGCATAGTTTGCTATGATTAGTAGCATTTTTTTGTAATTTAAAAGTGATTGGGTTTAGTTTGTTGTGGTAAGGGTTAGTTGGTGATGATTTAGAATAGCCGAAGTAATTTAGGTGAGTTTGGCATAGTTTGCAATGGTTAGTAGCATTTTTTTGTAATTTAAAAGTGATTGGATTTAAGTTGTTGTGGTAAGGGTTAGTTGGTGATGATTTAGAGTAGCCGAAGTAATTTAGGTGATTCTGGTATAGTTTGTTATGATTTTTAGCATTTTTTTGTAATTTTAAAGTGATTGGGCTTAATTAGTTGCTGTAAAGTGTATTTGGGGGTGATTTTTGATAGCCGAAGAAATTTAGGTGAGTTTGGCATAGTTTGCTATGGTTAGTAGCATTTTTTTGTAATTTAAAAGTGATTGGGTTTAGTTTGTTGTGGTAAGGGTTAGTTGGTGATGATTTAGTGTAGCAGTAGTAATTTAGGTGAGTCTGGCATAGTTTGTTATGATTTGTACAACTTTTTTTGTAATTTTAAGATGATATAGTTTGGTTTGTTGTGGTAAGGGATAGTTGGGGGTGATTTACGATAGCCGAAGTAATTTAGGTGATTCTGGTATAGTTTGTTATGATTTTTAGCATTTTTTTTGTAATTTTAAAGTGATTGGGCTTAGTTTGTTGCTGTAAAGTCTAATTGAGGGTGATTTTTGATAGCCAAAGTAATTTAGGTGAGTTTGGCATAGTTTGCAATGGTTAGTATCATTTTTTTGTAATTTAAAAGTGATTGGGTTTAGTTTGTTGTGGTAAGGGTTAGTTGGTGATGATTTAGAGTAGCCGAAGTAATTTAGGTGAGTCTGGCATAGTTTGTTATGATTTGTACACCTTTTTTTGTAATTTTAAGATGATATGGTTTGGTTTGTTGTGGTAAGGGATAGTTGGGGGTGATTTACGGTAACCGAAGTAATTTAGGTGATTCTGGTATAGTTTTTTATGATTTTTAGCATTTTTTTGTAATTTTAAAGTGATTGGGCTTAGTTTGTTGCTGTAAAGTGTAGTTGGGGGCGATTTTTGATAGCCGAAGTAATTTAGGTGAGTTTGGCATAGTTTGCTATGGTTAGTAGCATTTTTTTGTAATTTAAAAGTGATTGGGTTTAGTTTGTTGTGGTAAGGGTTAGTTGGTGATGATTTAGAGTAGCCGAAGTAATTTAGGTGAGTCTGGCATAGTTTGTTTTGATATGTACACCTTTTTTTTGTAATTTTAAGATGATATGGTTTGGTTTGTTGTGGTAAGGGATGGTTGGGGGTGATTTACGGTAGCCGAAGTAATTTAGGTGGTTATGGTATAGTTTGTTATGATTTTTAGCATTTTTTTGTAATTTTAAAGTGATTGGGATTAGTTTGTTTCTGTAAACTGTAGTTGGGGGTGATTTTTGATAGCCGAAGTAATTTAGGTGAGTTTGGAATAGTTTGCTATGGTTAGTAGCATTTTTTTGTAATTTAAAAGTGATTGGGTTTAGTTTGTTGTGGTAAGGGTTCGTTGGTGATGATTTAGAGTAGCCGAAGTAATTTAGGTGAGTCTGGCATAGTTTGTTGTGATTTGTACACTTTTTTTTTAAATTTTAAGATGATATGGTTTGGTTTGTTGTGGTAAGGGATAGTTGGGGGTGATTTACGGTAGCAGAAATAATTTAGGTGATTCTGGTATAGTTTGTTATGATTTTTAGCATTTTTTTGTAATTTTAAAGTGATTGGGCTTAGTTTGTTTCTGTAAAGTGTAGTTGGGGGTGATTTTTGATAGCCGAAGTAATTTAGGTGAGTTTGGCATAGTTTGCTATGGTTGGTAGCATTTTTTTGTAATTTCAAAGTGATTGGGTTTAGTTTGTTGTGGTAAGGGTTAGTTGGTGATGATTTAGAGTAGCCGAAGTAATTTAGGTGAGTCTGGCATAGTTTGTTATGATTTGTACACCTTTTCTTGTAATTTTAAGATGATATGGTTTGGTTTGTAGTGGTAAGGGATAGTTGGGGGCGATTTACGGTAGCCGAAGTAATTTAGGTGATTTTGGTATAGTTTGTTATAATTTTTAGCATTTTTTTGTAATTTTAAAGTGATTGGGCTTAGTTTGTTGCTGTAAAGTGTTGTTGGGGGTGATTTTTGATAGCCGAAGTAATTTAGGTGAGTTTGGCATAGTTTGCTATGGTTAGTAGCATTTTTTGGTAATTTAAAAGTGATTGGGTTTAGTTTGTTGTGGTAAGGGTTAGTTGGTGATGATTTAGAGTAGCCGAAGTAATTTAGGTGAGTCTGGCATAGTTTGTTATGATTTGTACACCTTTTTTTGTAATTTTAAGATGATATGGTTTGGTTTGTTGTGGTAAGGGATAGTTGGGGGTGATTTACGGTAGCCGAAGTAATTTAGGTGATTCTGGTATAGTTTGTTATGATTTTTAGCATTTTTTTGTAAATTTAAAGTGATTGGGCTTAGTTTGTTGCTGTAAAGTGTAGTTGGGGGTGATTTTTGATAGCTGAAGTAATTTAGGTGAGTTTGGCATAGTTTGCTATGGTTAGTAGCATTTTTTTGTAATTTAAATGTGATTGGGTTTAGTTTGTTGTGGTAAGGGTTAGTTGGTGATGATTTAGAGTAGCCGAAGTAATTTAGGTGAGTCTGGCATAGTTTGTTATGATTTGTACACCTTTTTTTGTAATTTTAAGATGATATGGTTTGGTTTGTTGTGGTAAGGGATAGTTGGGGGTGATTTACGTTAGCCGAAGTAATTTAGGTGATTTTGGTATAGTTTGTTATAATTTTTAGCATTTTTTTGTAATTTTAAAGTGATTGGGCTTAGTTTGTTGCTGTAAAGTGTTGTTGGGGGTGATTTTTGATAGCCGAAGTAATTTAGGTGAGTTTGGCATAGTTTGCTATGGTTAGAAGCATTTTTTTGTAATTTAAAAGTGATTGGGTTTAGTTTGTTGTGGTAAGGGTTAGTTGGTGATAATTTAGAGTAGCCGAAGTAATTTAGGTGAGTCTGGCATAGTTTGTTATGATTTGTACACCTTTTTTTGTAATTTTAAGATGATATGGTTTGGTTTGTTGTGGTAAGGGATAGTTGGGGGTGATTTACGGTAGCCAAAGTAATTTAGGTGATTCTGGTATAGTTTGTTATGATTTTTAGCATTTTTTTGTAATTTTAAAGTGATTGGGTTTAGTTTGTTGCTGTAAAGTGTAGTTGGGGTTGATTTTTGATAGCCGAAGTAATTTAGGTGAGTTTGGCATAGATTGCTATGGTTAGTAGCATTTTTTTGTAATTTAAAAGTGATTGGGTTTAGTTTGTTGTGGTAAGGGTTAGTTGGTGATGATTTAGAGTAGCCGAAGTAATTTAGGTGAGTCTGGCATAGTTTGTTATGATTTGTACACCTTTTTTTGTAATTTTAAGATGATATGGTTTGGTTTGTTGTGGTAAGGGATAGTTGGGGGTGATTTACGATAGCCGAAGTAATTTAGGTGATTCTGGTATAGTTTGTTATGATTTTTAGCATTTTTTTGTAATTTAAAAGTGATTGGGTTTAGTTTGTTGTGGTACGGGTAAGTTGGTGATGATTTATGGTAGCCGAAGTAATTTAGGTGAGTTTGGCATAGTTTGCTATGGTTAGTAGCATTTTTTTGTAATTTAAAAGTGATTGGGTTTAGTTTGTTGTGGTAATGGTTAGTTGGTCATGATTTAGAGTAGCCGAAGTAATTTAGGTGAGTCTGGCATAGTTTGTTATGATTTGTACACCTTTTTTTGTAATTTTAAGATGATATAGTTTGGTTTGTTGTGGTAAGGGAGAGTTGGGGGTGATTTACGGTAGCCGAAGTAATTTAGGTGATTCTGGTATAGTTTGTTATGAGTTTTAGAATTTTTTTGTAATTTTAAAGTGATTGGGCTTAGTTTGTTGCTGTAAAGTGTAGTTGGGGGTGATTTTTGATAGCCGAAGTAATTTAGGTGAGTTTGGCATAGTTTGCTATGGTTAGTAGCATTTTTTTGTAATTTAAAAGTGATTGGGTTTAGTTTGTTGTGGTAAGGGTTAGTTGGTGATGATTTAGAGTAGCCGAAGTAATTTAGGTGAGTCTGGCATAATTTGTTATGATTTGTACACCTTTTTTTGTAATTTTAAGATGATATGGTTTGGTGTGTTGTGGTAAGGGATAGTTGGGGGTGAGTTTGGCATAGTTTGCTATGGTTAGTTGCATTTTTTTGTAATTAAAAGTGATTGGGTTTAGTATGTTGTGGTAAGGGTTATTTGGTGATGATTTAGAGTAGCCGAAGTAATTTAGGTGAGTCTGGCATATTTTGTTATGATTTGTACACCTTTTTTTGTAATTTTAAGATGATATGGTTTGGTTTGTTGTGGTTAGGGATAGTTGGGGGTGATTTACGGTAGCCGAAGTAATTTAGGTGATTCTGGTATAGTTTGTTATGATTTTTAGCATTTTTTTCTAATTTTAAAGTGATTGGGCTTAGTTTGTTGCTGTAAAGTGTAGTTGGGGGTGATTTTTGATAGCCGAAGTAATTTAGGTGAGTTTGGCATAGTTTGCTATGGTTAGTAGCATTTTTTTGTAATTTAAAAGTGATTGGGTTTAGTTTGTTGTGGTAAGAGTTAGTTGGTGATGATTTAGAGTAGCCGAAGTAATTTAGATGAGTCTGGCATAGTTTGTTATGATTTGTACACCTTTTTTTGTAATTTTAAGATGATATGGTTTGGTTTGTTGTGGTAAGGGATAGTTGGGGGTGATTTACGGTAGCCGAAGTAATTTAGGTGATTTTGGTATAGTTTGTTCTGATTTTTAGCAATTTTTTGTAATTTTAAAGTGATTGGGCTTAGTTTGTTGCTATAAAGTGTAGTTGGGGGTGATTTTTGATAGCCGAAGTAATTTAGGTAAGTTTGGCATAGTTTGCTATGATTAGTAGCATTTTTTTGTAATTTAAAAGTGATTGGGTTTAGTTTGTTGTGGTAAGGGTTAGTTGGTGATGATTTAGAGTAGCCGAAGTAATTTAGGTGAGTTTGGCATAGTTTGCAATGGTTAGTAGCATTTTTTTGTAATTTAAAAGTGATTGGATTTAGGTTGTTGTGGTAAGGGTTAGTTGGTGATGATTTAGAGTAGCCGAAGTAATTTAGGTGATTCTGGTATAGTTTGTTATGATTTTTAGCATTTTTTTGTAATTTTAAAGTGATTGGGCTTAGTTAGTTGCTGTAAAGTGTATTTGGGGGTGATTTTTGATAGCCGAAGAAATTTAGGTGAGTTTGGCATAGTTTGCTATGGTTAGTAGCATTTTTTTGTAATTTAAAAGTGATTGGGTTTAGTTTGTTGTGGTAAGGGTTAGTTGGTGATGATTTAGAGTAGCAGAAGTAATTTAGGTGAGTCTGGCATAGTTTGTTATGATTTGTACACCTTTTTTTGTAATTTTAAGATGATATAATTTGGTTTGTTGCGGTAAGGGATAGTTGGGGGTGATTTACGATAGCCGAAGTAATTTAGGTGATTCTGGTATAGTTTGTTATGATTTTTAGCATTTTTTTGTAATTTTAAAGTGATTGGGCTTAGTTTGTTGCTGTAAAGACTAATTGAGGGTGATTTTTGATAGCCAAAGTAATTTAGGTGAGTTTGGCATAGTTTGCAATGGTTAGTATAATTTTTTTGTAATTTAAAAGTGATTGGGTTTAGTTTGTTGTGGTAAGGGTTAGTTGGTGATGATTTAGAGTAGCCGAAGTAATTTAGGTGAGTCTGGCATAGTTTGTTATGATTTGTACACCTTTTTTTGTAATTTTAAGATGATATGGTTTGGTTTGTTGTGGTAAGGGATAGTTGGGGGTGATTTACGGTAGCCGAAGTAATTTAGGTGATTCTGGTATAGTTTTTTATGATTTTTAGCATTTTTTTGTAATTTTAAAGTGATTGGGCTTAGTTTGTTGCTGTAAACTGTAGTTGGGGGTGATTTTTGATAGCCGAAGTAATTTAGGTGGGTTTGGCATAGTTTGCTATGGTTAGTAGCATTTTTTTGTAATTTAAAAGAGATTGGGTTTAGTTTGTTGTGGTAAGGGTTAGTTGGTGATGATTTAGAGTAGCCGAAGTAATTTAGGTGAGTCTGGCATAGTTTGTTATGATTTGTACACCTTTTTTTGTAATTTTAAGATGATATGGTTTGGTTTGTTGTGGTAAGGGATAGTTGGGGGTGATTTACGGTAACCGAAGTAATTTAGGTGATTCTGGTATAGTTTGTTATGATTTTTAGCATTTTTTTGTAATTTTAAAATGATTGGGCTTAGTTTGTTGCTGTAAAGTGTAGTTGGGGGCGATTTTTGATAGCCGAAGTAATTTAGGTGAGTTTGGCATAGTTTGCTATGATTAGTAGCATTTTTTTGTAATTTAAAAGTGATTGGGTTTAGTTTGTTGTGGTAAGGGTTAGTTGGTGATGATTTAGAGTAGCCGAAGTAATTTAGGTGAGTCTGGCATAGTTTGTTTTGATATGTACACTTTTTTTTTGTAATTTTAAGATGATATGGTTTGGTTTGTTGTGGTAAGGGATAGTTGGGGGTGATTTACGGTAGCCGAAGTAATTTAGTTGGTTCTGGTATAGTTTGTTATGATTTTTAGCATTTTTTTGTAATTTTAAAGTGATTGGGCTTAGTTTGTTTCTGTAAACTGTAGTTGGGGGTGATTTTTGATAGCCGAAGTAATTTAGGTGAGTTTGGAATAGTTTGCTATGGTTAGTAGCATTTTTTTGTAATTTAAAAGTGATTGGGTTTAGTTTGTTGTGGTAAGGGTTCGCTGGTGATGATTTAGAGTAGCCGAAGTAATTTAGGTGAGTCTGGCATAGTTTGTTGTGATTTGTACACTTTTTTTTTAAATTTTAAGATGATATGGTTTGGTTTGTTGTGGTAAGGGATAGTTGGGGGTGATTTACGGTAGCAGAAATAATTTAGGTGATTCTGGTATAGTTTGTTATGATTTTTAGCATTTTTTTGTAATTTTAAAGTGATTGGGCTTAGTTTGTTTCTGTAAAGTGTAGTTGGGGGTGATTTTTGATAGCCGAAGTAATTTAGGTGAGTTTGGCATAGTTTGCTATGGTTAGTAGCATTTTTTTGTAATTTAAAAGTGATTGAGTTTAGTTTGTTGTGGTAAGGGTTAGTTGGTGATGATTTAGAGTAGCCGAAGTAATTTAGGTGAGTCTGGCATAGTTTGTTATGATTTGTACACCTTTTCTTGTAATTTTAAGATGACATGGTTTGGTTTGTTGTGGTAAGGGATAGTTGGGGGCGATTTACGGTAGCCGAAGTAATTTAGGTGATTTTGGTATAGTTTGTTATAATTTTTAGCATTTTTTTGTAATTTTAAAGTGATTGGGCTTAGTTTGTTGCTGTAAAGTGTTGTTGGGTGTGATTTTTGATAGCCGAAGTAATTTAGGTGAGTTTGGCATAGTTTGCTATGGTTAGTAGCATTTTTTGGTAATTTAAAAGTGATTGGGTTTAGTTTGTTGTGGTAAGGGTTAGTTGGTGATGATTTAGAGTAGCCGAAGTAATTTAGGTGAGTCTGGCATAGTTTGTTATGATTTGTACACCTTTTTTTGTAATTTTAAGATGATATGGTTTGGTTTGTAGTGGTAAGGGATAGTTGGGGGTGATTTACGGTAGCCGAAGTAATTTAGGTGGTTCTGGTATAGTTTGTTATGATTTTTAGCATTTTTTTGTAATTTTAAAGTGATTGGGCTTAGTTTGTTTCTGTAAAGTGTAGTTGGGGGTGATTTTTGATAGCCGAAGTAATTTAGGTGAGTTTGGCATAGTTTGCTATGGTTAGTAGCATTTTTTTGTAATTTAAAAGTGATTGGGTTTAGTTTGTTGTGGTAAGGGTTAGTTGGTGATGATTTAGAGTAGCCGAAGTAATTTAGGTGAGTCTGGCATAGTTTGTTGTGATTTGTACACTTTTTTTTTAAATTTTAAGATGATATGGTTTGGTTTGTTGTGGTAAGGGATAGTTGGGGGTGATTTACGGTAGCCGAAGTAATTTAGGTGATTCTGGTATAGTTTGTTATGATTTTTAGCATTTTTTTGTAAATTTAAAGTGATTGGACTTAGTTTGTTGCTGTAAAGTGTAGTTGGGGGTGATTTTTGATAGCTGAAGTAATTTAGGTGAGTTTGGCATAGTTTGCTATGGTTAGTAGCATTTTTTTGTAATTTAAATGTGATTGGGTTTAGTTTGTTGTGGTAAGGGTTAGTTGGTGATGATTTAGAGTAGCCGAAGTAATTTAGGTGAGTCTGGCATAGTTTGTTATGATTTGTACACCTTTTTTTGTAATTTTAAGATGATATGGTTTGGTTTGTTGTGGTAAGGGATAGTTGGGGGTGATTTACGTTAGCCGAAGTAATTTAGGTGATTTTGGTATAGTTTGTTATAATTTTTAGCATTTTTTTGTAATTTTAAAGTGATTGGGCTTAGTTTGTTGCTGTAAAGTGTTGTTGGGGGTGATTTTTGATAGCCGAAGTAATTTAGGTGAGTTTGGCATAGATTGCTATGGTTAGTAGCATTTTTTTGTAATTTAAAAGTGATTGGGTTTAGTTTGTTGTGGTAAGGGTTAGTTGGTGATGATTTAGAGTAGCCGAAGTAATTTAGGTGAGTCTGGCATAGTTTGTTATGATTTGTACACCTTTTTTTGTAATTTTAAGATGATACGGTTTGGTTTGTTGTGGTAAGGGATAGTTGGGGGTGATTTACGATAGCCGAAGTAATTTAGGTGATTCTGGTATAGTTTGTTATGATTTTTAGCATTTTTTTGTAATTTAAAAGTGATTGGGTTTAGTTTGTTGTGGTACGGGTAAGTTGGTGATGATTTATGGTAGCCGAAGTAATTTAGGTGAGTTTGGCATAGTTTGCTATGGTTAGTAGCATTTTTTTGTAATTTAAGAGTGATTGGGTTTAGTTTGTTGTGGTAATGGTTAGTTGGTGATGATTTAGAGTAGCCGAAGTAATTTAGGTGAGTCTGGCATAGTTTGTTATGATTTGTACACCTTTTTTTGTAATTTTAAGATGATATAGTTTGGTTTGTTGTGGTAAGGGAGAGTTGGGGGTGATTTACGGTAGCCGAAGTAATTTAGGTGATTCTGGTATAGTTTGTTATGATTTTTAGAATTTTTTTGTAATTTTAAAGTGATTGGGCTTAGTTTGTTGCTGTAAAGTGTAGTTGGGGGTGATTTTTGATAGCCGAAGTAATTTAGGTGAGTTTGGCATAGTTTGCTATGGTTAGTAGCATTTTTTTGTAATTTAAAAGTGATTGGGTTTAGTTTGTTGTGGTAAGGGTTAGTTGGTGATGATTTAGAGTAGCCGAAGTAATTTAGGTGAGTCTGGCATAATTTGTTATGATTTGTACACCTTTTTTTGTAATTTTAAGATGATATGGTTTGGTGTGTTGTGGTAAGGGATAGTTGGGGGTGATTTTTGATAGCCGAAGTAATTTAGGTGAGTTTGGCATAGTTTGCTATGGTTAGTAGCATTTTTTTGTAATTTAAAAGTGATTGGGTTTAGTTTGTTGTGGTAAGGGTTAGTTGGTGATGATTTAGAGTAGCCGAAGTAATTTAGGTGAGTCTGGCATAGTTTGTTATGATTTGTACACCTTTTTTTGTAATTTTAAGATGATATGGTTTGGTTTGTTGTGGTAAGGGATAGCTGGAAGTGATATACGGTAGCCGAAGTAATTTAGGTGATTCTGGTATAGTTTGTTATGATTTTTAGATTTTTTTGTAATTTTAAAGTGATTGGGCTTAGTTTGTTGCTGTAAAGTGTAGTTGGGTGTGATTTTTGATAGCCGAAGTAATTTAGGTGAGTTTGGCATAGTTTGCTATGGTTAGTAGCATTTTTTTTAATTTAAAAGTGATTGGGTTTAGTTTGTTGTGGTAAGGGTTAGTTGGTGATGATTTAGAGTAGCCGAAGTAATTTAGGTGAGTCTGGCATAGTTTGTTATGATTTGTACTCCTTTTTTTGTACTTTAAAAGATGATATGGTTTGGTTTGTTGTGGTAAGGGATAGTTGGGGGTTATTTACGGTAGCCGAAGTAATTTAGGTGATTCTGGTATAGTTTGTTATGATTTTTAGCATTTTTTTGTAATTTTAAAGTGATTGGGCTTAGTTTGTTGCTGTAAAGTGTAGTTGGGGTTGATTTTTGATAGCCGAAGTAATTTAGGTGAATTTGGCATAGTTTGCTATGGTTAGTAGCAATTTTTTGTAATTTAAAAGTGATTGGGTTTAGTTTGTTGTGGTAAGGGTTAGTTGGTGATGATTTAGAGTAGCCGAAGTAATTTAGGTGAGTCTGGCATAGTTTGTTATAATTTGTACATCTTTTTTTGTAATTTTAAGATGATATGGTTTGTTTTGTTGTGGTAAGGAATAGTTGGGGGTGATATACGGTAGCCGAAGTAATTTAGGTGATTCTGGTATAGTTTGTTATGATTTTTAGCATTTTTTTGTAATTTTAAAGTGATTGGGCTTAGTTTGTTGCTGTAAAGTGTAGTTGGGGGTGATTTTTGATAGCCGAAATAATTTAGGTGAGTTTGGCATTGTTTGCTATGGTTAGTAGCATTTTTTTGTAATTTAAAAATTATTGGGTTTAGTTTGTTGTGGTAAGGGTTAGTTGGTGATGATTTAGAGTAGCCGAAGTAATGTAGGTGAGTCTGGCATAGTTTGTTATGATTTGTACACCTTTTTTTGAAATTTTAAGATAATATGGTATGGTTTGTTGTGGTAAGGCATAGTTGGGGGTGATTTACGGTAGCCGAAGTAATTTAGGTGATTCTGGTATAGCTTGTTATGATTTTTAGCATTTTTTTGTAATTTAAAAATTATTGGGTTTAGTTTGTTGTGGTAAGAGTTCGTTGGTGATGATTTAGAGTAGCCGAAGTAATTTAGGTGAGTCTGGCATAGTTTGTATGATTTGTACACCTTTTTTTGTAATTTTAAGATGATATGGTTTGGTTTGTTGTGGTAAGGGATAGTTGGGGGTGATTTACGGTAGCCGAAGTAATTTAGGTTTTTCTGGTATAGTTTGTTATGATTTTTAGAATTTTTTTGTAATTTTAAAGTGATTGGGCTTAGTTTGTTGCTGTAAAGTGTAGTTGGGTGTGATTTTTGATAGCCGAAGTAATTTAGGTGAGTTTGGCATAGTTTGCTATGGTTAGTAGCATTTTTTTGTAATTTAAAAGTGATTGGGTTTAGTTTGTTGTGGTAAGGGTTAGTTGGTGATGATTTAGAGTAGCCGAAGTAATTTAGGTGAGTCTGGCATAGTTTGTTATGATTTGTACACCTTTTTTTGTACTTTAAAAGATGATATGGTTTGGTTTGTTGTGGTAAGGGATAGTTGAGGGTGATTTACGGTAGCCGAAGTAATTTAGGTGGTTCTGGTATAGTTTGTTATGATTTTTAGCATTTTTTTGTAATTTTAAAGTGATTGGGCTTAGTTTGTTGCTGTAAAGTGTAGTAGGGGGTGATTTTTGATAGCCGAAGTAATTTAGGTGAATTTGGCATAGTTTGCTATGGTTAGTAGCATTTTTTTGTAATTTAAAAGTGATTGGGTTTAGTTTGTTGTGGTAAGGGTTAGTTGGTGATGATTTAGAGTAGCCGATGTAATTTAGGTGAGTCTGGCATAGTTTGTTATGATTTGTACACCTTTTTTTGTAATTTTAAGATGATATGGTTTGGTTTGTTGTGGTAAGGGATAGTTGGAAGTGATATACGGTAGCCGAAGTAATTTAGGTGATTCTGGTATAGTTTGTTATGATTTTTAGCATTTTTTTGTAATTTTAAAGTGATTAGGCTTAGTTTGTTGCTGTAAAGTGTAGTTGGGGGTGATTTTTGATAGCCGAAGTAATTTAGGTGAGTTTGGCATTGTTTGCTATGGTTAGTAGCATTTTTTTGTAATTTAAAAATGATTGGGTTTAGTTTGTTGTGGTAAGGGTTAGTTGGTGATGATTTAGAGTAGCCGAAGTAATGTAGGTGAGTCTGGCATAGTTTGTTATGATTTGTACACCTTTTTTTGTAATTTTAAGATGATATGGTTTGGTGTGTTGTGGTAAGGGATAGTTGGGGGTGATTTACGGTAGCCGAAGTAATTTAGGTGATTCTGGTATAGTTTGTTGTGATTTTTAGCATTTTTTTGAAATTTTAAAGTGATTGGGCTTAGTTTGTTGCTGTAAAGTGTAGTTGGGGGTGATTTTTGATAGCCGAAGTAATTTAGGAGAGTTTGACATTTTTTTTTATGGTTAATAGCATTTTTTTGTAATTTAAAAGTGATTGGGTTTAGTTTGTTGTGATAAGGGTTATTTGGTGATGATTTAGAGTAGCCGAAGTAATTTAGGTGAGTCTGGCATAGTTTGTTATGATTTGTACACCGTTTTTTGTAATTTTAAGATGATATGGTTTGGTTTGTTGTGGTAAGGGATAGTTGGGCGTGATTTACGGTAGCCGAAGTAATTTAGGTGATTCTGGTATAGTTTGTTATGATTTTTAGCATTTTTTTGTAATTTTAAAGTGATTGGGCTTAGTTTGTTGCTGTAAAGTGTAGTTGGGGGCGATTTTTAATAGCCGAAGTAATTTAGGTGAGTTTGGCATAGTTTGCTATGGTTAGTAGCATTTTTTTGTAATTTAAAAGTGATTGGGTTTAGTTTGTTATGGTAAGGGTTAGTTGGTGATGATTTAGAGTAGCCGAAGTAATTTAGGTGAGTCTGGCATAGTTTGTTATGATTTGTACACCTTTTCTTGTAATTTTAAGATGACATGGTTTGGTTTGTTGTTGTAAGGGATAGTTGGGGGCGATTTACGGTAGCCGAAGTAATTTAGGTGATTTTGGTATAGTTTGTTATAATTTTTAGCATTTTTTTGTAATTTTAAAGTGATTGGGCTTAGTTTGTTGCTGTAAAGTGTTGTTAGGGGTGATTTTTGATAGCCGAAGTAATTTAGGTGAGTTTGGCATAGTTTGCTATGGTTAGTAGCATTTTTTTGTAATTTAAAAGTGATTGGGTTTAGTTTGTTGTGGTAAGGGTTCGCTGGTGATGATTTAGAGTAGCCGAAGTAATTTAGGTGAGTCTGGCATAGTTTGTTGTGATTTGTACACTTTTTTTTTAAATTTTAAGATGATATGGTTTGGTTTGTTGTGGTAAGGGATAGTTGGGGGTGATTTACGGTAGCAGAAATAATTTAGGTGATTCTGGTATAGTTTGTTATGATTTTTAGCATTTTTTTGTAATTTTAAAGTGATTGGGCTTAGTTTGTTTCTGTAAAGTGTAGTTGGGGGTGATTTTTGATAGCCGAAGTAATTTAGGTGAGTTTGGCATAGTTTGCTATGGTTAGTAGCATTTTTTTGTAATTTAAAAGTGATTGGGTTTAGTTTGTTGTGGTAAGGGTTAGTTGGTGATGATTTAGAGTAGCCGAAGTAATTTAGGTGAGTCTGGCATAGTTTGTTATGATTTGTACACCTTTTCTTGTAATTTTAAGATGACATGGTTTGGTTTGTTGTGGTAAGGGATAGTTGGGGGCGATTTACGGTAGCCGAAGTAATTTAGGTGATTTTGGTATAGTTTGTTATAATTTTTAGCATTTTTTTGTAATTTTAAAGTGATTGGGCTTAGTTTGTTGCTGTAAAGTGTTGTTGGGGGTGATTTTTGATAGCCGAAGTAATTTAGGTGAGTTTGGCATAGTTTGCTATGGTTAGTAGCATTTTTTGGTAATTTAAAAGTGATTGGGTTTAGTTTGTTGTGGTAAGGGTTAGTTGGTGATGACTTAGAGTAGCCGAAGTAATTTAGGTGAGTCTGGCATAGTTTGTTATGATTTGTACACCTTTTTTTGTAATTTTAAGATGATATGGTTTGGTTTGTTGTGGTAAGGGATAGTTGGGGGTGATTTACGGTAGCCGAAGTAATTTAGGTGGTTCTGGTATAGTTTGTTATGATTTTTAGCATTTTTTTGTAATTTTAAAGTGATTGGGCTTAGTTTGTTTCTGTAAAGTGTAGTTGGGGGTGATTTTTGATAGCCGAAGTAATTTAGGTGAGTTTGGCATAGTTTGCTATGGTTAGTAGCATTTTTTTGTAATTTAAAAGTGATTGGGTTTAGTTTGTTGTGGTAAGGGTTAGTTGGTGATGATTTAGAGTAGCCGAAGTAATTTAGGTGAGTCTGGCATAGTTTGTTGTGATTTGTACACTTTTTTTTAAATTTTAAGATGATATGGTTTGGTTTGTTGTGGTAAGGGATAGTTGGGGGTGATTTACGGTAGCCGAAGTAATTTAGGTGATTCTGGTATAGTTTGTTATGATTTTTAGCATTTTTTTGTAAATTTAAAGTGATTGGGCTTAGTTTGTTGCTGTAAAGTGTAGTTGGGGGTGATTTTTGATAGCTGAAGTAATTTAGGTGAGTTTGGCATAGTTTGCTATGGTTAGTAGCATTTTTTTGTAATTTAAATGTGATTGGGTTTAGTTTGTTGTGGTAAGGGTTAGTTGGTGATGATTTAGAGTAGCCGAAGTAATTTAGGTGAGTCTGGCATAGTTTGTTATGATTTGTACACCTTTTTTTGTAATTTTAAGATGATATGGTTTGGTTTGTTGTGGTAAGGGATAGTTGGGGGTGATTTACGTTAGCCGAAGTAATTTAGGTGATTTTGGTATAGTTTGTTATAATTTTTAGCATTTTTTTGTAATTTTAAAGTGATTGGGCTTAGTTTGTTGCTGTAAAGTGTTGTTGGGGGTGATTTTTGATAGCCGAAGTAATTTAGGTGAGTTTGGCATAGTTTGCTATGGTTAGAAGCATTTTTTTGTAATTTAAAAGTGATTGGGTTTAGTTTGTTGTGGTAAGGGTTAGTTGGTGATGATTTAGAGTAGCCGACGTAATTTAGGTGAGTCTGGCATAGTTTGTTATGATTTGTACACCTTTTTTTGTAATTTTAAGATGATATGGTTTGGTTTGTTGTGGTAAGGGATAGTTGGGGGTGATTTACGGTAGCCAAAGTAATTTAGGTGATTCTGGTATAGTTTGTTATGATTTTTAGCATTTTTTTGTAATTTTAAAGTGATTGGGCTTAGTTTGTTGCTGTAAAGTGTAGTTGGGGTTGATTTTTGATAGCCGAAGTAATTTAGGTGAGTTTGGCATAGATTGCTATGGTTAGTAGCATTTTTTTGTAATTTAAAAGTGATTGGGTTTAGTTTGTTGTGGTAAGGGTTAGTTGGTGATGATTTAGAGTAGCCGAAGTAATTTAGGTGAGTCTGGCATAGTTTGTTATGATTTGTACACCTTTTTTTGTAATTTTAAGATGATATGGTTTGGTTTGTTGTGGTAAGGGTTAGTTGGGGGTGATTTACGATAGCCGAAGTAATTTAGGTGATTCTGGTATAGTTTGTTATGATTTTTAGCATTTTTTTGTAATTTAAAAGTGATTGGGTTTAGTTTGTTGTGGTACGGGTAAGTTGGTGATGATTTATGGTAGCCGAAGTAATTTAGGTGAGTTTGGCATAGTTTGCTATGGTTAGTAGCATTTTTTTGTAATTTAAGAGTGATTGGGTTTAGTTTGTTGTGGTAATGGTTAGTTGGTGATGATTTAGAGTAGCCGAAGTAATTTAGGTGAGTCTGGCATAGTTTGTTATGATTTGTACACCTTTTTTTGTAATTTTAAGATGATATAGTTTGGTTTGTTGTGGTAAGGGAGAGTTGGGGGTGATTTACGGTAGCCGAAGTAATTTAGGTGATTCTGGTATAGTTTGTTATGATTTTTAGAATTTTTTTGTAATTTTAAAGTGATTGGGCTTAGTTTGTTGCTGTAAAGTGTAGTTGGGGGTGATTTTTGATAGCCGAAGTAATTTAGGTGAGTTTGGCATAGTTTGCTATGGTTAGTAGCATTTTTTTGTAATTTAAAAGTGATTGGGTTTAGTTTGTTGTGGTAAGGGTTAGTTGGTGATGATTTAGAGTAGCCGAAGTAATTTAGGTGAGTCTGGCATAATTTGTTATGATTTGTACACCTTTTTTTGTAATTTTAAGATGATATGGTTTGGTGTGTTGTGGTAAGGGATAGTTGGGGGTGATTTTTGATAGCCGAAGTAATTTAGGTGAGTTTGGCATAGTTTGCTATGGTTAGTAGCATTTTTTTGTAATTTAAAAGTGATTGGGTTTAGTTTGTTGTGGTAAGGGTTAGTTGGTGATGATTTAGAGTAGCCGAAGTAATTTAGGTGAGTCTGGCATAGTTTGTTATGATTTGTACACCTTTTTTTGTAATTTTAAGATGATATGGTTTGGTTTGTTGTGGTAAGGGATAGTTGGAAGTGATATACGGTAGCCGAAGTAATTTAGGTGATTCTGGTATAGTTTGTTATGATTTTTAGATTTTTTTGTAATTTTAAAGTGATTGGGCTTAGTTTGTTGCTGTAAAGTGTAGTTGGGTGTGATTTTTGATAGCCGAAGTAATTTAGGTGAGTTTGGCATAGTTTGCTATGGTTAGTAGCATTTTTTTTAATTTAAAAGTGATTGGGTTTAGTTTGTTGTGGTAAGGGTTAGTTGGTGATGATTTAGAGTAGCCGAAGTAATTTAGGTGAGTCTGGCATAATTTGTTATGATTTGTACTCCTTTTTTTGTACTTTAAAAGATGATATGGTTTGGTTTGTTGTGGTAAGGGATAGTTGGGGGTTATTTACGGTAGCCGAAGTAATTTAGGTGATTCTGGTATAGTTTGTTATGATTTTTAGCATTTTTTTGTAATTTTAAAGTGATTGGGCTTAGTTTGTTGCTGTAAAGTGTAGTTGGGGGTGATTTTTGATAGCCGAAGTAATTTAGGTGAATTTGGCATAGTTTGCTATGGTTAGTAGCAATTTTTTGTAATTTAAAAGTGATTGGGTTTAGTTTGTTGTGGTAAGGGTTAGTTGGTGATGATTTAGAGTAGCCGAAGTAATTTAGGTGAGTCTGGCATAGTTTGTTATAATTTGTACATCTTTTTTTGTAATTTTAAGATGATATGGTTTGGTTTGTTGTGGTAAGGAATAGTTGGGGGTGATATACGGTAGCCGAAGTAATTTAGGTGATTCTGGTATAGTTTGTTATGATTTTTAGCATTTTTTTGTAATTTTAAAGTGATTGGGCTTAGTTTGTTGCTGTAAAGTGTAGTTGGGGGTGATTTTTGATAGCCGAAATAATTTAGGTGAGTTTGGCATTGTTTGCTATGGTTAGTAGCATTTTTTTGTAATTTAAAAATTATTGGGTTTAGTTTGTTGTGGTAAGGGTTAGTTGGTGATGATTTAGAGTAGCCGAAGTAATGTAGGTGAGTCTGGCATAGTTTGTTATGATTTGTACACCTTTTTTTGAAATTTTAAGATAATATGGTATGGTTTGTTGTGGTAAGGCATAGTTGGGGGTGATTTACGGTAGCCGAAGTAATTTAGGTGATTCTGGTATAGCTTGTTATGATTTTTAGCATTTTTTTGTAATTTAAAAATTATTGGGTTTAGTTTGTTGTGGTAAGGGTTAGTTGGTGATGATTTAGAGTAGCCGAAGTAATTTAGGTGAGTCTGGCATAGTTTGTATGATTTGTACACCTTTTTTTGTAATTTTAAGATGATATGGTTTGGTTTGTTGTGGTAAGGGATAGTTGGGGGTGATTTACGGTAGCCGAAGTAATTTAGGTTTTTCTGGTATAGTTTGTTATGATTTTTAGAATTTTTTTGTAATTTTAAAGTGATTGGGCTTAGTTTGTTGCTGTAAAGTGTAGTTGGGTGTGATTTTTGATAGCCGAAGTAATTTAGGTGAGTTTGGCATAGTTTGCTATGGTTAGTAGCATTTTTTTGTAATTTAAAAGTGATTGGGTTTAGTTTGTTGTGGTAAGGGTTAGTTGGTGATGATTTAGAGTAGCCGAAGTAATTTAGGTGAGTCTGGCATAGTTTGTTATGATTTGTACACCTTTTTTTGTACTTTAAAAGATGATATGGTTTGGTTTGTTGTGGTAAGGGATAGTTGAGGGTGATTTACGGTAGCCGAAGTAATTTAGGTGGTTCTGGTATAGTTTGTTATGATTTTTAGCATTTTTTTGTAATTTTAAAGTGATTGGGCTTAGTTTGTTGCTGTAAAGTGTAGTAGGGGGTGATTTTTGATAGCCGAAGTAATTTAGGTGAATTTGGCATAGTTTGCTATGGTTAGTAGCATTTTTTTGTAATTTAAAAGTGATTGGGTTTAGTTTGTTGTGGTAAGGGTTAGTTGGTGATGATTTAGAGTAGCCGAAGTAATTTAGGTGAGTCTGGCATAGTTTGTTATGATTTGTACACCTTTTTTTGTAATTTTAAGATGATATGGTTTGGTTTGTTGTGGTAAGGGATAGTTGGAAGTGATATACGGTAGCCGAAGTAATTTAGGTGATTCTGGTATAGTTTGTTATGATTTTTAGCATTTTTTTGTAATTTTAAAGTGATTAGGCTTAGTTTGTTGCTGTAAAGTGTAGTTGGGGGTGATTTTTGATAGCCGAAGTAATTTAGGTGAGTTTGGCATTGTTTGCTATGGTTAGTAGCATTTTTTTGTAATTTAAAAATGATTGGGTTTAGTTTGTTGTGGTAAGGGTTAGTTGGTGATGATTTAGAGTAGCCGAAGTAATGTAGGTGAGTCTGGCATAGTTTGTTATGATTTGTACACCTTTTTTTGTAATTTTAAGATGATATGGTTTGGTGTGTTGTGGTAAGGTATAGTTGGGGGTGATTTACGGTAGCCGAAGTAATTTAGGTGATTCTGGTATAGTTTGTTGTGATTTTTAGCATTTTTTTGAAATTTTAAAGTGATTGGGCTTAGTTTGTTGCTGTAAAGTGTAGTTGGGGGTGATTTTTGATAGCCGAAGTAATTTAGGAGAGTTTGACATTTTTTTTTATGGTTAATAGCATTTTTTTGTAATTTAAAAGTGATTGGGTTTAGTTTGTTGTGATAAGGGTTATTTGGTGATGATTTAGAGTAGCCGAAGTAATTTAGGTGAGTCTGGCATAGTTTGTTATGATTTGTACACCGTTTTTTGTAATTTTAAGATGATATGGTTTGGTTTGTTGTGGTAAGGGATAGTTGGGCGTGATTTACGGTAGCCGAAGTAATTTAGGTGATTCTGGTATAGTTTGTTATGATTTTTAGCATTTTTTTGTAATTTTAAAGTGATTGGGCTTAGTTTGTTGCTGTAAAGTGTAGTTGGGGGCGATTTTTGATAGCCGAAGTAATTTAGGTGAGTTTGGCATAGTTTGCTATGGTTAGTAGCATTTTTTTGTAATTTAAAAGTGATTGGGTTTAGTTTGTTATGGTAAGGGTTAGTTGGTGATGATTTAGAGTAGCCGAAGTAATTTAGGTGAGTCTGGCATAGTTTGTTATGATTTGTACACCTTTTTTTGTAATTTTAAGATGATATGGTTTTGTTTGTTGTGGTAAGGGATAGTTGGGGGTGATTTACGGTAGCCGAAGTAATTTAGGTGGTTCTGGTATAGTTTGTTATGATTTTTAGCATTTTTTTGTAATTTTAAAGTGATTGGGCTTAGTTTGTTGCTGTAAAGTGTAGTTGGGGGTGATTTTTGATAGCCGAAGTAATTTAGGTGGGTTTGGCATAGTTTGCTATGGTTAGTAGAATTTTTTTTAATTTAAAAGTGATTGGGTTTAGTTTGTTGTGGTAAGGGTTAGTTGGTGATGATTTAGAGTAGCCGAAGTAATTTAGGTGAGTATGGCATAGTTCGTTATGATTTGTACAACTTTTTTTGTAATTTTAAGATGATATGGTTTGGTTTGTTGCGGTAAGGAATAGTTGGGGGTGATTTACGGTAGCCGAAGTAATTTAGGTGATTCTGGTGTAGTTTGTTATGATTTTTTGCATTTTTTTTAATTTTAAAGTGATTGGGCTTAGTTTGTAACTGTAAAGTGTAGTTGGGGGTAATTTTTGATAGCCGAAGTAATTTAGGTGAGTTTGGCATAGTTTGCTATGGTTAGTAGCATTTTTTTGTAATTTAAATGTGATTGGGTTTAGTTTGTTGTGGTAAGGGTTAGTTGGTGATGATTTATGGTAGCCGAAGTAATTTAGGTGAGTGTGGCATAGTTTGCTATGGTTAGTAGCATTTTTTTGTAATTTAAAAGTGATTGGGTTTAGATTGTTGTGGTAAGGGTTAGTTGGTGATGATTTAGAGTAGCCGAAGTAGTTTAGGTGAGTCTGGCTTAGTTTGTTATGATTTGTACACCTTTTTTTGAAATTTTAAGATAATATGGTATGGTTTGTTGTGGTAAGGCATAGTTGGGGGTGATTTACGGTAGCCGAAGTAATTTAGGTGATTCTGGTATAGCTTGTTATGATTTTTAGCATTTTTTTGTAATTTAAAAATTATTGGGTTTAGTTTGTTGTGGTAAGGGTTAGTTGGTGATGATTTAGAGTAGCCGAAGTAATTTAGGTGAGTCTGGCATAGTTTGTATGATTTGTACACCTTTTTTTGTAATTTTAAGATGATATGGTTTGGTTTGTTGTGGTAAGGGATAGTTGGGGGTGATTTACGGTAGCCGAAGTAATTTAGGTTTTTCTGGTATAGTTTGTTATGATTTTTAGAATTTTTTTGTAATTTTAAAGTGATTGGGCTTAGTTTGTTGCTGTAAAGTGTAGTTGGGTGTGATTTTTGATAGCCGAAGTAATTTAGGTGAGTTTGGCATAGTTTGCTATGGTTAGTAGCATTTTTTTGTAATTTAAAAGTGATTGGGTTTAGTTTGTTGTGGTAAGGGTTAGTTGGTGATGATTTAGAGTAGCCGAAGTAATTTAGGTGAGTCTGGCATAGTTTGTTATGATTTGTACACCTTTTTTTGTACTTTAAAAGATGATATGGTTTGGTTTGTTGTGGTAAGGGATAGTTGAGGGTGATTTACGGTAGCCGAAGTAATTTAGGTGGTTCTGGTATAGTTTGTTATGATTTTTAGCATTTTTTTGTAATTTTAAAGTGATTGGGCTTAGTTTGTTGCTGTAAAGTGTAGTAGGGGGTGATTTTTGATAGCCGAAGTAATTTAGGTGAATTTGGCATAGTTTGCTATGGTTAGTAGCATTTTTTTGTAATTTAAAAGTGATTGGGTTTAGTTTGTTGTGGTAAGGGTTAGTTGGTGATGATTTAGAGTAGCCGAAGTAATTTAGGTGAGTCTGGCATAGTTTGTTATGATTTGTACACCTTTTTTTGTAATTTTAAGATGATATGGTTTGGTTTGTTGTGGTAAGGGATAGTTGGAAGTGATATACGGTAGCCGAAGTAATTTAGGTGATTCTGGTATAGTTTGTTATGATTTTTAGCATTTTTTTGTAATTTTAAAGTGATTAGGCTTAGTTTGTTGCTGTAAAGTGTAGTTGGGGGTGATTTTTGATAGCCGAAGTAATTTAGGTGAGTTTGGCATTGTTTGCTATGGTTAGTAGCATTTTTTTGTAATTTAAAAATGATTGGGTTTAGTTTGTTGTGGTAAGGGTTAGTTGGTGATGATTTAGAGTAGCCGAAGTAATGTAGGTGAGTCTGGCATAGTTTGTTATGATTTGTACACCTTTTTTTGTAATTTTAAGATGATATGGTTTGGTGTGTTGTGGTAAGGTATAGTTGGGGGTGATTTACGGTAGCCGAAGTAATTTAGGTGATTCTGGTATAGTTTGTTGTGATTTTTAGCATTTTTTTGAAATTTTAAAGTGATTGGGCTTAGTTTGTTGCTGTAAAGTGTAGTTGGGGGTGATTTTTGATAGCCGAAGTAATTTAGGAGAGTTTGACATTTTTTTTTATGGTTAATAGCATTTTTTTGTAATTTAAAAGTGATTGGGTTTAGTTTGTTGTGATAAGGGTTATTTGGTGATGATTTAGAGTAGCCGAAGTAATTTAGGTGAGTCTGGCATAGTTTGTTATGATTTGTACACCGTTTTTTGTAATTTTAAGATGATATGGTTTGGTTTGTTGTGGTAAGGGATAGTTGGGCGTGATTTACGGTAGCCGAAGTAATTTAGGTGATTCTGGTATAGTTTGTTATGATTTTTAGCATTTTTTTGTAATTTTAAAGTGATTGGGCTTAGTTTGTTGCTGTAAAGTGTAGTTGGGGGCGATTTTTGATAGCCGAAGTAATTTAGGTGAGTTTGGCATAGTTTGCTATGGTTAGTAGCATTTTTTTGTAATTTAAAAGTGATTGGGTTTAGTTTGTTATGGTAAGGGTTAGTTGGTGATGATTTAGAGTAGCCGAAGTAATTTAGGTGAGTCTGGCATAGTTTGTTATGATTTGTACACCTTTTTTTGTAATTTTAAGATGATATGGTTTTGTTTGTTGTGGTAAGGGATAGTTGGGGGTGATTTACGGTAGCCGAAGTAATTTAGGTGGTTCTGGTATAGTTTGTTATGATTTTTAGCATTTTTTTGTAATTTTAAAGTGATTGGGCTTAGTTTGTTGCTGTAAAGTGTAGTTGGGGGTGATTTTTGATAGCCGAAGTAATTTAGGTGGGTTTGGCATAGTTTGCTATGGTTAGTAGAATTTTTTTTAATTTAAAAGTGATTGGGTTTAGTTTGTTGTGGTAAGGGTTAGTTGGTGATGATTTAGAGTAGCCGAAGTAATTTAGGTGAGTATGGCATAGTTCGTTATGATTTGTACAACTTTTTTTGTAATTTTAAGATGATATGGTTTGGTTTGTTGCGGTAAGGAATAGTTGGGGGTGATTTACGGTAGCCGAAGTAATTTAGGTGATTCTGGTGTAGTTTGTTATGATTTTTTGCATTTTTTTTAATTTTAAAGTGATTGGGCTTAGTTTGTAACTGTAAAGTGTAGTTGGGGGTAATTTTTGATAGCCGAAGTAATTTAGGTGAGTTTGGCATAGTTTGCTATGGTTAGTAGCATTTTTTTGTAATTTAAATGTGATTGGGTTTAGTTTGTTGTGGTAAGGGTTAGTTGGTGATGATTTATGGTAGCCGAAGTAATTTAGGTGAGTGTGGCATAGTTTGCTATGGTTAGTAGCATTTTTTTGTAATTTAAAAGTGATTGGGTTTAGATTGTTGTGGTAAGGGTTAGTTGGTGATGATTTAGAGTAGCCGAAGTAGTTTAGGTGAGTCTGGCTTAGTTTGTTATGATTTGTACACCTTTTTTTGTAATTTTAAGATGATATGGTTTGGTTTGTTGTGGTAAGGGATAGTTGGGGGTGATTTACGGTAGCCGAAGTAATTTAGGTGATTCTGGTATAGTTTGTTATGATTTTTAGCATTTTTTTGTAATTTTAAAGTGATTGGGCTTAGTTTGTTGCTGTAAAGTGTAGTTGGGGGTGATTTTTGATAGCCGAAGAAATTTAGGTGAGTTTGGCATAGTTTGCTATGGTTAGTAGCATTTTTTTGTAATTTAAAAGTGATTGGGTTTAGTTTGTTGTGGTAAGGGTTAGTTGGTGATGATTTGGAGTAACCGAAGTAATTTAGGTGAGTCTGGCATAGTTTGTATGATTTGTACACCTTTTTTTGTAATTTTAAGATGATACGGTTTGGTTTGTTGTGGTAAGGGATAGTTGGGGGTGATTTACAGTAGCCGAAGTAATTTAGGTGATTCTAGTATAGTTTGTTATGATTTTTAGCATTTTTTTGTAATTTTAAAGTGATTGGGCTTAGTTTGTTGCTGTAAAGTGTAGTTGGGGGTGATTTTTGATAGCCGAAGTAATTTAGGTGAGTTTGGCATTGTTTGCTATGGTTAGTAGCATTTTTTTGTAATTTAAAAATGATTGGGTTTAGTTTGTTGTGGTAAGGATTAGTTGGTGATGATTTAGAGTAGCCGAAGTAATGTAGGTGAGTCTGGCATAGTTTGTTATGATTTGTAC
Source organism: Eledona agricola (assembly GCA_964023215.1). Classification (NCBI taxonomy): domain Eukaryota; kingdom Metazoa; phylum Arthropoda; class Insecta; order Coleoptera; family Tenebrionidae; genus Eledona; species Eledona agricola. The sequence goes on from OZ026854.1 coordinate 24,730,661, forward strand.
ACCTTTTTTTGTAATTTTAAGATAATATGGTTTGGTTTGTTGTGGTAAGGGATAGTTGGGGGTGATTTACGGTAGCCGAAGTAATTTAGGTGATTCTGGTATAGTTTGTTATGATTTTTAGCATTTTTTTGTAATTTTAAAGTGATTGGGCTTAGTTTGTTGCTGTAAAGTGTAGTTGGGGGTGATTTTTGATAGCCGAAGTAATCTAGGTGAGTTTGGCATTGTTTGCTATGGTAAGTAGCATTTTTTTGTAATTTAAAAGTGATTGGGTTTAGTTTGTTGTGGTAAGGGTTATTTGGTGATGATTTAGAGTAGCCGAAGTAATGTAGGTGAGTCTGGCATAGTTTGTTATGATTTGTACACCTTTTTTTGTAATTTTAAGATGATATGGTTTGGTTTGTTGTGGTAAGGGATAGTTGGGAGTGATTTACGGTAGCCGAAGTAATTTAGGTGATTCTGGTGTAGTTTGTTATGATTTTTAGCATTTTTTTTAATTTTAAAGTGATTGGGCTTAGTTTGTTGCTGTAAAGTGTAGTTGGGGGTAATTTTTGATAGCCGAAGTAATTTAGGTGAGTTTGGCATAGTTTGCTATGGTTAGTAGCATTTTTTTGTAATTTAAAAGTGATTGGGTTTAGTTTGTTGTGGTAAGGGTTAGTTGGTGAAGATTTATGGTAGCCGAAGTAATTTAGGTGAGTGTGGCATAGTTTGCTATGGTTAGTAGCATTTTTTTGTAATTTAAAAGTGATTGGGTTTAGATTGTTGTGGTAAGGGTTAGTTGGTGATGATTTAGAGTAGCCGAAGTAGTTTAGGTGAGTCTGGCATAGTTTGTTATGATTTGTACACCTTTTTTTGTAATTTTAAGATGATATGGTTTGGTTTGTTGTGGTAAGGGATAGTTGGGGGTGATTTACGGTAGCCGAAGTAATTTAGGTGATTCTGGTATAGTTTGTTATGATTTTTAGCATTTTTTTGTAATTTTAAAGTGATTGGGCTTAGTTTGTTGCTGTAAAGTGTAGTTGGGGGTGATTTTTGATAGCCGAAGTAATTTAGGTAAGTTTGGCATAGTTTGCTATGGTTAGTATTATTTTTTTGTAATTTAAAAGTGATTGGGTTTAGTTTGTTGTGGTAAGGGTTAGTTGGTGATGATTTAGAGTAGCCGAAGGAATTTAGGTGAGTTTGGCATAGTTTGTTATGATTTGTACACCTTTTTTTGTAATTTTAAGATGATATGAATTGGTTTGTTGTGGTAAGGGATAGTTGGGGGTGATTTAGAGCAGCCCAAGTAATGTAGGTGAGTCTGGCATAGTTTGTTATGATTTGTACACCTTTTTTTGTAATTTTAAGATGATATGGTGTGGTTTGTTGTGGTAAGGGATAGTTGGGGGTGATTTACGGTAGCCGAAGTAATTTAGGTGATTCTGGTGTAGTTTGTTATGATTTTTAGCATTTTTTTTAATTTTAAAGTGATTGGGCTTAGTTTGTTGCTGTAAAGTGTAGTTGGGGGTAATTTTTGATAGCCGAAGTAATTTAGGTGAGTTTGGCATAGTTTGCTATGGTTAGTAGAATTTTTTTGTAATTTAAAAGTGATTGGGTTTAGTTTTTTGTGGTAAGGGTTAGTTGGTGATGATTTAGAGTAGCCGAAGTAATTTAGGTGAGTCTGGCATAGTTTGTTATGATTTGTACACCTTTTTTTGTAATTTTAAGATGATATGGTTTGGTTTGTTGTGGTAAGGGATAGTTGGGGGTGATTTACGATAGCCGAAGTAATTTAGGTGATTCTGGTATAGTTTGTTATGATTTTTAGCATTTTTTTGTAATTTAAAAGTGATTGGGTTTAGTTTGTTGTGGTACGGGTAAGTTGGTGATGATTTATGGTAGCCGAAGTAATTTAGGTGAGTTTGGCATAGTTTGCTATGGTTAGTAGCATTTTTTTGTAAATTTAAAGTGATTGGGCTTAGTTTGTTGCTGTAAAGTGTAGTTGGGGGTGATTTTTGATAGCTGAAGTAATTTAGGTGAGTTTGGCATAGTTTGCTATGGTTAGTAGCATTTTTTTGTAATTTAAAAGTGATTGGGTTTAGTTTGTTGTGGTAAGGGTTAGTTGGTGATGATTTAGAGTAGCCGAAGTAATTTAGGTGAGGCTGGCATAGTTTGTTATGATTTGTACACCTTTTTTTGTAATTTTAAGATGATATGGTTTGGTTTGTTGTGGTAAGGAATAGTTGGGGGTGATTTACGTTAGCCGAAGTAATTTAGGTGATTTTGGTATAGTTTGTTATAATTTTTAGCATTTTTTTGTAATTTTAAAGTGATTGGGCTTAGTTTGTTGCTGTAAAGTGTTGTTGGGGGTGATTTTTGATAGCCGAAGTAATTTAGGTGAGTTTGGCATAGTTTGCTATGGTTAGAAGCATTTTTTTGTAATTTAAAAGTGATTGGGTTTAGTTTGTTGTGGTAAGGGTTAGTTGGTGATGATTTAGAGTAGCCGAAGTAAGTTAGGTGAGTCTGGCATAGTTTGTTGTGATTTGTACACTTTTTTTTAAATTTTAAGATGATATGGTTTGGTTTGTTGTGGTAAGGGATAGTTGGGGGTGATTTACGGTAGCCGAAGTAATTTAGGTGTTTCTGGTATAGTTTGTTATGATTTTTAGAATTTTTTGTAATTTTAAAGTGATTGGGCTTAGTTTGTTGCTGTAAAGTGTAGTTGGGTGTGATTTTTGATAGCCGAAGTAATTTAGATGAGTTTGGCATAGTTTGCTATGGTTAGTAAAATTTTTTTGTAATTTAAAAATGATTGGGTTTAGTTTGTTGTGGTAAGGGTTAGTTGGTGATGGTTTATGGTAGCCGAAGTAATTTAGGTGAGTTTGGCATAGTTTGCAATGGTTAGTAGCATTTTTTTGTAATTTAAAAGTGATTGGGTTTAGTTTGTTGTGGTAAGGGTTAGTTGGTGATGATTTAGAGTAGCCGAAGTAATTTAGGTGAGTCTGGCATAGTTTGTTATGATTTGTTCACCTTTTTTTGTAATTTTAAGATGATATAGTTTGGTTTGTTGTGGTAAGGGATAGTTGGGGGTGATTTACGGTAGCCGAAGTAATTTAGGTGTTTCTGGTATAGTTTGTTATGATTTTTAGAATTTTTTTTTAATTTTAAAGTGATTGGGCTTAGTTTGTTGCTGTAAAGTGTAGTTGGGTGTGATTTTTGATAGCTGAAGTAATTTAGGTGAGTTTGGCATAGTTTGCTATGGTTAGTAGCATTTTTTTTAATTTAAAAGTGATTGGGTTTAGTTTGTTGTGGTAAGGGTTAGTTGGTGATGATTTAGAGTAGCCGAAGTAATTTAGGTGAGTCTGGCATAGTTTGTTATGATTTGTACACCTTTTTTTGTACTTTAAAAGATGATATGGTTTGGTTTGTTGTGGTAAGGGATAGTTGGGGGTTATTTACGGTAGCCGAAGTAATTTAAGTGATTCTGGTATAGTTTGTTATGATTTTTAGCATTTTTTTGTAATTTTAAAGTGATTGGGCTTAGTTTGTTGCTGTAAAGTGTAGTTGGGGGTGATTTTTGATAGCCGAAGTAATTTAGGTGAATTTGGCATAGTTTGCTATGGTTAGTAGCATTTTTTTGTAATTTAAAAGTGATTGGGTTTAGTTTGTTGTGGTAAAGGTTAGTTGGTGATGATTTAGAGTAGCCGAAGTAATTTAGGTGAGTCTGGCATAGTTTGTTATGATTTGTACATCTTTTTTTGTAATTTTAAGATGATATGGTTTGGTTTGTTGTGGTAAGGGATAGTTGGGGGAGATATACGGTAGCCGAAATAATTTAGGTGATTCTGGTATAGTTTGTTATGATTTTTAGCATTTTTTTGTAATTTTAAAGTGATTGGGCTTAGTTTGTTGCTGTAAAGTGTAGTTGTGGGTGATTTTTGATAGCCGAAGTAATTTAGGTGAGTTTGGCATTGTTTGCTATGGTTAGTAGCATTTTTTTGTAATTTCAAAATGATTGGGTTTAGTTTGTTGTGGTAAGGGTTAGTTGGTGATGATTTAGAGTAGCCGAAGTAATGTAGGTGAGTCTGGCATAGTTTGTTATGATTTGTACACCTTTTTTTGTAATTTTAAGATAATATGGTTTGGTTTGTTGTGGTAAGGGATAGTTGGGGGTGATTTACGGTAGCCGAAGTAATTTAGGTGATTCTGGTATAGTTTGTTATGATTTTTAGCATTTTTTTGTAATTTTAAAGTGATTGGGCTTAGTTTGTTGCTGTAAAGTGTAGTTGGGGGTGATTTTTGATAGCCGAAGTAATTTAGGTGAGTTTGGCATTGTTTGCTATGGTAAGTAGCATTTTTTTGTAATTTAAAAGTGATTGGGTTTAGTTTGTTGTGGTAAGGGTTATTTGGTGATGATTTAGGGTAGCCGAAGTAATGTAGGTGAGTCTGGCATAGTTTGTTATGATTTGTACACCTTTTTTTTTAATTTTAAGATGATATGGTTTGGTTTGTTGCGGTAAGGGATAGTTGGGGGTGATTTACGGTAGCCGAAGTAATTTAGGTGATTCTGGTGTAGTTTGTTATGATTTTTTGCATTTTTTTTAATTTTAAAGTGATTGGGCTTAGTTTGTAACTGTAAAGTGTAGTTGGGGGTAATTTTTGATAGCCGAAGTAATTTAGGTGAGTTTGGCATAGTTTGCTATGGTTAGTAGCATTTTTTTGTAATTTAAATGTGATTGGGTTTAGTTTGTTGTGGTAAGGGTTAGTTGGTGATGATTTATGGTAGCCGAAGTAATTTAGGTGAGTGTGGCATAGTTTGCTATGGTTAGTAGCATTTTTTTGTAATTTAAAAGTGATTGGGTTTAGATTGTTGTGGTAAGGGTTAGTTGGTGATGATTTAGAGTAGCCGAAGTAGTTTAGGTGAGTCTGGCTTAGTTTGTTATGATTTGTACACCTTTTTTTGTAATTTTAAGATGATATGGTTTGGTTTGTTGTGGTAAGGGATAGTTGGGGGTGATTTACGGTAGCCGAAGTAATTTAGGTGATTCTGGTATAGTTTGTTATGATTTTTAGCATTTTTTTGTAATTTTAAAGTGATTGGGCTTAGTTTGTTGCTGTAAAGTGTAGTTGGGGGTGATTTTTGATAGCCGAAGAAATTTAGGTGAGTTTGGCATAGTTTGCTATGGTTAGTAGCATTTTTTTGTAATTTAAAAGTGATTGGGTTTAGTTTGCTGTGGTAAGGGTTAGTTGGTGATGATTTGGAGTAACCGAAGTAATTTAGGTGAGTCTGGCATAGTTTGTATGATTTGTACACCTTTTTTTGTAATTTTAAGATGATACGGTTTGGTTTGTTGTGGTAAGGGATAGTTGGGGGTGATTTACAGTAGCCGAAGTAATTTAGGTGATTCTAGTATAGTTTGTTATGATTTTTAGCATTTTTTTGTAATTTTAAAGTGATTGGGCTTAGTTTGTTGCTGTAAAGTGTAGTTGGGGGTGATTTTTGATAGCCGAAGTAATTTAGGTGAGTTTGGCATTGTTTGCTATGGTTAGTAGCATTTTTTTGTAATTTAAAAATGATTGGGTTTAGTTTGTTGTGGTAAGGATTAGTTGGTGATGATTTAGAGTAGCCGAAGTAATGTAGGTGAGTCTGGCATAGTTTGTTATGATTTGTACACCTTTTTTTGTAATTTTAAGATAATATGGTTTGGTTTGTTGTGGTAAGGGATAGTTGGGGGTGATTTACGGTAGCCGAAGTAATTTAGGTGATTCTGGAATAGTTTGTTATGATTTTTAGCATTTTTTTGTAATTTTAAAGTGATTGGGCTTAGTTTGTTGCTGTAAAGTGTAGTTGGGGGTGATTTTTGATAGCCGAAGTAATCTAGGTGAGTTTGGCATTGTTTGCTATGTTAAGTAGCATTTTTTTGTAATTTAAAAGTGATTGGGTTTAGTTTGTTGTGGTAAGGGTTATTTGGTGATGATTTAGAGTAGCCGAAGTAATGTAGGTGAGTCTGGCATAGTTTGTTATGATTTTTACACCTTTTTTTGTAATTTTAAGATGATATGGTTTGGTTTGTTGTGGTAAGGGATAGTTGGGAGTGATTTACGGTAGCCGAAGTAATTTAGGTGATTCTGGTGTAGTTTGTTATGATTTTTAGCATTTTTTTTAATTTTAAAGTGATTGGGCTTAGTTTGTTGCTGTAAAGTGTAGTTGGGGGTAATTTTTGATAGCCGAAGTAATTTAGGTGAGTTTGGCATAGTTTGCTATGGTTAGTAGCATTTTTTTGTAATTTAAAAGTGATTGGGTTTAGTTTGTTGTGGTAAGGGTTAGTTGGTGAAGATTTATGGTTGCCGAAGTAATTTAGGTGAGTGTGGCATAGTTTGCTATGGTTAGTAGCATTTTTTTGTAATTTAAAAGTGATTGGGTTTAGATTGTTGTGGTAAGGGTTAGTTGGTGATGATTTAGAGTAGCCGAAGTAGTTTAGGTGAGTCTGGCATAGTTTGTTATGATTTGTACACCTTTTTTTGTAATTTTAAGATGATATGGTTTGGTTTGTTGTGGTAAGGGATAGTTGGGGGTGATTTACGGTAGCCGAAGTAATTTAGGTGATTCTGGTATAGTTTGTTATGATTTTTAGCATTTTTTTGTAATTTTAAAGTGATTGGGCTTAGTTTGTTGCTGTAAAGTGTAGTTGGGGGTGATTTTTGATAGCCGAAGTAATTTAGGTAAGTTTGGCATAGTTTGCTATGGTTAGTATTATTTTTTTGTAATTTAAAAGTGATTGGGTTTAGTTTGTTGTGGTAAGGGTTAGTTGGTGATGATTTAGAGTAGCCGAAGGAATTTAGGTGAGTTTGGCATAGTTTGTTATGATTTGTACACCTTTTTTTGTAATTTTAAGATGATATGAATTGGTTTGTTGTGGTAAGGGATAGTTGGGGGTGATTTAGAGTAGCCCAAGTAATGTAGGTGAGTCTGGCATAGTTTGTTATGATTTGTACACCTTTTTTTGTAATTTTAAGATGATATGGTGTGGTTTGTTGTGGTAAGGGATAGTTGGGGGTGATTTACGGTAGCCGAAGTAATTTAGGTGATTCTGGTGTAGTTTGTTATGATTTTTAGCATTTTTTTTAATTTTAAAGTGATTGGGCTTAGTTTGTTGCTGTAAAGTGTAGTTGGGGGTAATTTTTGATAGCCGAAGTAATTTAGGTGAGTTTGGCATAGTTTGCTATGGTTAGTAGAATTTTTTTGTAATTTAAAAGTGATTGGGTTTAGTTTTTTGTGGTAAGGTGAGTCTGGCATAGTTTGTTATGATTTGTACACCTTTTTTTGTAATTTTAAGATGATATGGTTTGGTTTGTTGTGGTAAGGGATAGTTGGGGGTGATTTACGATAGCCGAAGTAATTTAGGTGATTCTGGTATAGTTTGTTATGATTTTTAGCATTTTTTTGTAATTTAAAAGTGATTGGGTTTAGTTTGTTGTGGTACGGGTAAGTTGGTGATGATTTATGGTAGCCGAAGTAATTTAGGTGAGTTTGGCTTAGTTTGCTATGGTTAGTAGCATTTTTTTGTAAATTTAAAGTGATTGGGCTTAGTTTGTTGCTGTAAAGTGTAGTTGGGGGTGATTTTTGATAGCCGAAGTAATTTAGGTGAGTTTGGCATTGTTTGCTATGGTAAGTAGCATTTTTTTGTAATTTAAAAGTGATTGGGTTTAGTTTGTTGTGGTAAGGGATAGTTGGGGGTGATTTACTGTAGCCGAAGTAATTTAGGTGATTCTGGTGTAGTTTGTTATGATTTTTAGCATTTTTTTTAATTTTAAAGTGATTGGGCTTAGTTTGTTGCTGTAAAGTGTAGTTGGGTGTAATTTTTGATAGCCGAAGTAATTTAGGTGAGTTTGGCATAGTTTGCTATGGTTAGTAGAATTTTTTTGTAATTAAAATGTGATTGGGTTTAGTTTTTTGTGGTAAGGGTTAGTTGGTGATGATTTATGGTAGCCGAAGTAATTTAGGTGAGTGTGGCATAGTTTGCTATGGTTAGTAGCATTTTTTTGTAATTTAAAAGTGATTGGGTTTAGATTGTTGTTGTAAGGGTTAGTTGGTGATGATTTAGAGTAGCCGAAGTAGTTTAGGTGAGTCTGGCATAATTTGTTATGATTTGTACACCTTTTTTTGTAATTTTAAGATGATATGGTTTGGTTTGTTGTGGTAAGGGATAGTTGGGGGTGATGTACGGAAGCCGAAGTAATTTAGGTGCTTCTGGTATAGTTTGTTATGATTTTTAGCATTTTTTAAATTTTAAAGTGATTGGGCTTAATATGTTGCTGTAAAGTGTAGTTGGGGGTGATTTTTGATAGCCGAAGAAATTTAGGTGAGTTTGGCATAGTTTGCTATGGTTAGTAGCATTTTTTTTGTAATTTAAAAGTGATTGGGTTTAGTTTGTTGTGGTAAGGGTTAGTTGGTAATGATTTGGAGTAGCCGAAGTAATTTAGGTGAGTCTGGCATAGTTTGTTATGATTTGCACACCTTTTTTTGTACTTTAAAAGATGATATAGTTTGGCTTGTTGTGGTAAGGGATAGTTGGGGGTGATTTACGGTAGCCGAAGTAATTTAGGTGATTCTGGTATAGTTTGTTATGATTTTTAGCATTTTTTTGTAATTTTAAAGTGATTGGGCTTAGTTTGTTGCTGTAAAGTGTAGTTGGGGGTGATTTTTGATAGCCGAAGTAATTTAGGTGAGTTTGGCATTGTTTGCTATGGTAAGTAGCATTTTTTTGTAATTTAAAAGTGATTGGGTTTAGTTTGTTGTGGTAAGGGTTATTTGGTGATGATTTAGGGTAGCCGAAGTAATGTAGGTGAGTCTGGCATAGTTTGTTATGATTTGTACACCTTTTTTTTTAATTTTAAGATGATATGGTTTGGTTTGTTGCGGTAAGGGATAGTTGGGGGTGATTTACGGTAGCCGAAGTAATTTAGGTGATTCTGGTGTAGTTTGTTATGATTTTTTGCATTTTTTTTAATTTTAAAGTGATTGGGCTTAGTTTGTAACTGTAAAGTGTAGTTGGGGGTAATTTTTGATAGCCGAAGTAATTTAGGTGAGTTTGGCATAGTTTGCTATGGTTAGTAGCATTTTTTTGTAATTTAAATGTGATTGGGTTTAGTTTGTTGTGGTAAGGGTTAGTTGGTGATGATTTATGGTAGCCGAAGTAATTTAGGTGAGTGTGGCATAGTTTGCTATGGTTAGTAGCATTTTTTTGTAATTTAAAAGTGATTGGGTTTAGATTGTTGTAGTAAGGGTTAGTTGGTGATGATTTAGAGTAGCCGAAGTAGTTTAGGTGAGTCTGGCTTAGTTTGTTATGATTTGTACACCTTTTTTTGTAATTTTAAAGTGATTGGGCTTAGTTTGTTGCTGTAAAGTGTAGTTGGGGGTGATTTTTGATAGCCGAAGAAATTTAGGTGAGTTTGGCATAGTTTGCTATGGTTAGTAGCATTTTTTTGTAATTTAAAAGTGATTGGGTTTAGTTTGCTGTGGTAAGGGTTAGTTGGTGATGATTTGGAGTAACCGAAGTAATTTAGGTGAGTCTGGCATAGTTTGTATGATTTGTACACCTTTTTTTGTAATTTTAAGATGATACGGTTTGGTTTGTTGTGGTAAGGGATAGTTGGGGGTGATTTACAGTAGCCGAAGTAATTTAGGTGATTCTAGTATAGTTTGTTATGATTTTTAGCATTTTTTTGTAATTTTAAAGTGATTGGGCTTAGTTTGTTGCTGTAAAGTGTAGTTGGGGGTGATTTTTGATAGCCGAAGTAATTTAGGTGAGTTTGGCATTGTTTGCTATGGTTAGTAGCATTTTTTTGTAATTTAAAAATGATTGGGTTTAGTTTGTTGTGGTAAGGATTAGTTTGTGATGATTTAGAGTAGCCGAAGTAATGTAGGTGAGTCTGGCATAGTTTGTTATGATTTGTACACCTTTTTTTGTAATTTTAAGATAATATGGTTTGGTTTGTTGTGGTAAGGGATAGTTGGGGGTGATTTACGGTAGCCGAAGTAATTTAGGTGATTCTGGTATAGTTTGTTATGATTTTTAGCATTTTTTTGTAATTTTAAAGTGATTGGGCTTAGTTTGTTGCTGTAAAGTGTAGTTGGGGGTGATTTTTGATAGCCGAAGTAATCTAGGTGAGTTTGGCATTGTTTGCTATGGTAAGTAGCATTTTTTTGTAATTTAAAAGTGATTGGGTTTAGTTTGTTGTGGTAAGGGTTATTTGGTGATGATTTAGAGTAGCCGAAGTAATGTAGGTGAGTCTGGCATAGTTTGTTATGATTTGTACACCTTTTTTTGTAATTTTAAGATGATATGGTTTGGTTTGTTGTGGTAAGGGATAGTTGGGAGTGATTTACGGTAGCCGAAGTAATTTAGGTGATTCTGGTGTAGTTTGTTATGATTTTTAGCATTTTTTTGTAATTTAAAAGTGATTGGGTTTAGTTTGTTGTGGTAAGGGTTAGTTGGTGAAGATTTATGGTAGCCGAAGTAATTTAGGTGAGTGTGGCATAGTTTGCTATGGTTAGTAGCATTTTTTTGTAATTTAAAAGTGATTGGGTTTAGATTGTTGTGGTAAGGGTTAGTTGGTGATGATTTAGAGTAGCCGAAGTAGTTTAGGTGAGTCTGGCATAGTTTGTTATGATTTGTACACCTTTTTTTGTAATTTTAAGATGATATGGTTTGGTTTGTTGTGGTAAGGGATAGTTGGGGGTGATTTACGGTAGCCGAAGTAATTTAGGTGATTCTGGTATAGTTTGTTATGATTTTTAGCATTTTTTTGTAATTTTAAAGTGATTGGGCTTAGTTTGTTGCTGTAAAGTGTAGTTGGGGGTGATTTTTGATAGCCGAAGTAATTTAGGTAAGTTTGGCATAGTCTGCTATGGTTAGTATTATTTTTTTGTAATTTAAAAGTGATTGGGTTTAGTTTGTTGTGGTAAGGGTTAGTTGGTGATGATTTAGAGTAGCCGAAGGAATTTAGGTGAGTTTGGCATAGTTTGTTATGATTTGTACACCTTTTTTTGTAATTTTAAGATGATATGAATTGGTTTGTTGTGGTAAGGGATAGTTGGGGGTGATTTAGAGTAGCCCAAGTAATGTAGGTGAGTCTGGCATAGTTTGTTATGATTTGTACACCTTTTTTTGTAATTTTAAGATGATATGGTGTGGTTTGTTGTGGTAAGGGATAGTTGGGGGTGATTTACGGTAGCCGAAGTAATTTAGGTGATTCTGGTGTAGTTTGTTATGATTTTTAGCATTTTTTTTAATTTTAAAGTGATTGGGCTTAGTTTGTTGCTGTAAAGTGTAGTTGGGGGTAATTTTTGATAGCCGAAGTAATTTAGGTGAGTTTGGCATAGTTTGCTATGGTTAGTAGAATTTTTTTGTAATTTAAAAGTGATTGGGTTTAGTTTTTTGTGGTAAGGGTTAGTTGGTGATGATTTAGAGTAGCCGAAGTAATTTAGGTGAGTCTGGCATAGTTTGTTATGATTTGTACACCTTTTTTTGTAATTTTAAGATGATATGGTTTGGTTTGTTGTGGTAAGGGATAGTTGGGGGTGATTTACGATAGCCGAAGTAATTTAGGTGATTCTGGTATAGTTTGTTATGATTTTTAGCATTTTTTTGTAATTTAAAAGTGATTGGGTTTAGTTTGTTGTGGTACGGGTAAGTTGGTGATGATTTATGGTAGCCGAAGTAATTTAGGTGAGTTTGGCATAGTTTGCTATGGTTAGTAGCATTTTTTTGTAATTTAAAAGTGATTGGGTTTAGTTTGTTGTGGTAAGGAATAGTTGGGGGTGATTTACGTTAGCCGAAGTAATTTAGGTGATTTTGGTATAGTTTGTTATAATTTTTAGCATTTTTTTGTAATTTTAAAGTGATTGGGCTTAGTTTGTTGCTGTAAAGTGTTGTTGGGGGTGATTTTTGATAGCCGAAGTAATTTAGGTGAGTTTGGCATAGTTTGCTATGGTTAGAAGCATTTTTTTGTAATTTAAAAGTGATTGGGTTTAGTTTGTTGTGGTAAGGGTTAGTTGGTGATGATTTAGAGTAGCCGAAGTAATTTATGTGAGTCTGGCATAGTTTGTTATGATTTGTACACCTTTTTTTGTAATTTTAAGATGATATGGTTTGGTTTGTTGTGGTAAGGGATAGTTGGGGGTGATTTACGGTAGCCAAAGTAATTTAGGTGATTCTGGTATAGTTTGTTATGATTTTTAGCATTTTTTTGTAATTTTAAAGTGATTGGGCTTAGTTTGTTGCTGTAAAGTTTAGTTGGGGTTGATTTTTGATAGCTGAAGTAATTTAGGTGAGTTTGGCATAGATTGCTATGGTTAGTAGCATTTTTTTGTAATTTAAAAGTGATTGGGTTTAGTTTGATGTGGTAAGGGTTAGTTGGTGATGATTTAGAGTAGCCGAAGTAATTTAGGTGAGTCTGGCATAGTTTGTTATGATTTGTACACCTTTTTTTGTAATTTTAAGATGATATGGTTTGGTTTGTTGTGGTAAGGTATAGTTGGGGGTGATTTACGGTAGCCGAAGTAATTTAGGTGATTCTGGTATAGTTTGTTATGATTTTTAGCATTTTTTTGTAATTTAAAAGTGATTGGGTTTAGTTTGTTGTGGTACGGGTAAGTTGGTGATGATTTATGGTAGCCGAAGTAATTTAGGTGAGTTTGGCATAGTTTGCTATGGGTAGTAGCATTTTTTTGTAATTTAAAAGTGATTGGGTTTAGTTTGTTGTGGTAATGGTTAGTTGGTGATGATTTAGAGTAGCCGAAGTAATTTAGGTGAGTCTGGCATAGTTTGTTATGATTTGTACACCTTTTTTTGTAATTTTAAGATGATATAGTTTGGTTTGTTGTGGTGAGGGAGAGTTGGGGGTGATTTACGGTAGCCGAAGTAATTTAGGTGATTCTGGTATAGTTTGTTATGATTTTTAGAATTTTTTTGTAATTTTAAAGTGATTGGGCTTAGTTTGTTGCTGTAAAGTGTAGTTGGGGGTGATTTTTGATAGCCGAAGTAATTTAGGTGAGTTTGGCATAGTTTGCTATGGTTAGTAGCATTTTTTTGTAATTTAAAAGTGATTGGGTTTAGTTTGTTGTGGTAAGGGTTAGTTGGTGATGATTTAGAGTAGCCGAAGTAATTTAGGTGAGTCTGGCATAATTTGTTATGATTTGTACACCTTTTTTTGTAATTTTAAGATGATATGGTTTGGTGTGTTGTGGTAAGGGATAGTTGGGGGTGATTTACGGTAGCCGAAGTAATTTAGGTGATTCTGGTATAGTTTGTTATGATTTTTAGCATTTTTTTGAAATTTTAAAGTGATTGGGCTTAGTTTGTTGCTGTAAAGTGTAGTTGGGGGTGATTTTTGATAGCCGAAGTAATTTAGGAGAGTTTGACATAGTTTTTTATGGTTAGTAGCATTTTTTTGTAATTTAAAAGTGATTGGGTTTAGTTTTTTGTGGTAAGGGTTAGTTGGAGATGATTTAGAGTAGCCGAAGTAATTTAGGTGAGTCTGGCATAGTTTGTTATGATTTGTACACCTTTTTTTGTAATTTTAAGATGTAATGGTTTGGTTTGTTGTGGTAAGGGATAGTTGGGGGTGATTTACTATAGCCGAAGTAATTTAGGTGATTCTGGTATAGTTTGTTATGATTTTTAGCATTTTTTTGTAATTTAAAAGTGATTGGGTTTAGTTTGTTGTGGTACGGTTAAGTTGGTGATGATTTATGGTAGCCGAAGTAATTTAGGTGAGTTTGGCATAGTTTGCTATGGTTAGTAGCATTTTTTTGTAATTTAAAAGTGATTGGGTTTAGTTTGTTGTGGTAATGGTTAGTTGGTGATGATTTAGAGTAGCCGAAGTAATTTAGGTGAGTCTGGCATAGTTTGTTATGATTTGTACACCTTTTTTTGTAATTTTAAGATGATATAGTTTGGTTTGTTGTGGTAAGGGAGAGTTGGGGGTGATTTACGGTAGCCGAAGTAATTTAGGTGATTCTGGTATAGTTTGTTATGATTTTTAGAATTTTTTTGTAATTTTAAAGTGATTGGGCTTAGTTTGTTGCTGTAAAGTGTAGTTGGGGGTGATTTTTGATAGCCGAAGTAATTTAGGTGAGTTTGGCATAGTTTGCTATGGTTAGTAGCATTTTTTTGTAATTTAAAAGTGATTGGGTTTAGTTTGTTGTGGTAAGGGTTAGTTGGTGATGATTTAGAGTAGCCGAAGTAATTTAGGTGAGTCTGGCATAATTTGTTATGATTTGTACACCTTTTTTTGTAATTTTAAGATGATATGGTTTGGTGTGTTGTGGTAAAGGATAGTTGGGGGTGATTTACGGTAGCCGAAGTAATTTAGGTGATTCTGGTATAGTTTGTTATGATTTTTAGCATTTTTATGAAATTTTAAAGTGATTGGGCTTAGTTTGTTGCTGTAAAGTGTAGTTGGGGGTGATTTTTGATAGCCGAAGTAATTTAGGAGAGTTTGACATAGTTTTTTATGGTTAATAGCATTTTTTTGTAATTTAAAAGTGATTGGGTTTAGTTTGTTGTGGTAAGGGTTAGTTGGTGATGATTTAGAGTAGCCGAAGTAATTTAGGTGAGTCTGGCATAGTTTGTTATGATTTGTTCACCTTTTTTTGTAATTTTAAGATGATATAATTTGGTTTGTTGTGGTAAGGGATAGTTGGGGGTGATTTACGGTAGCCGAAGTAATTTAGGTGTTTCTGGTATAGTTTGTTATGATTTTTAGAATTTTTTGTAATTTTAAAGTGATTGGGCTTAGTTTGTTGCTGTAAAGTGTAGTTGGGTGTGATTTTTGATAGCTGAAGTAATTTAGATGAGTTTGGCATAGTTTGCTATGGTTAGTAGAATTTTTTTGTAATTTAAAAATGATTGGGTTTAGTTTGTTGTGGTAAGGGTTAGTTGGTGATGGTTTATGGTAGCCGAAGTAATTTAGGTGAGTTTGGCATAGTTTGCAATGGTTAGTAGCATTTTTTTGTAATTTAAAAGTGATTGGGTTTAGTTTGTTGTGGTAAGGGTTAGTTGGTGATGATTTAGAGTAGCCGAAGTAATTTAGGTGAGTCTGGCATAGTTTGTTATGATTTGTACACCTTTTTTTGTAATTTTAAGATGATATGGTTTGGTTTGTTGTGGTAAGGAATAGTTGGGGGTGATATACGGTAGCCGAAGTAATTTAGGTGATTCTGGTGTAGTTTGTAATGATTTTTAGCATTTTTTTGTAATTTTAAAGTGATTGGGCTTAGTTTGTTGCTGTAAAGTGTAGTTGGGGGTGATTTTTGATAGCCGAAGTAATTTAGGTGAATTTGGCATAGTTTGCTATGGTTAGTAGCATTTTTTTGTAATTTAAAAGTGATTGGGTTTAGTTTGTTGTGGTAAGGGTTAGTTGGTGATGATTTAGAGTAGCCGAAGTAATTTAGGTGAGTCTGGCATAGTTTGTTATGATTTGTACACCTTTTTTTGTAATTTTAAGATGATATGGTTTGGTTTGTTGTGGTAAGGGATAGTTGGAAGTGATATACGGTAGCCGAAGTAATTTAGGTGATTCTGGTATAGTTTGTTATGATTTTTAGCATTTTTTTGTAATTTTAAAGTGATTGGGCTTAGTTTGTTGCTGTAAAGTGTAGTTGGGGGTGATTTTTGATAGCCGAAGTAATTTAGGTGAGTTTGGCATTGTTTGCTATGGTTAGTAGCATTTTTTTGTAATTTAAAAATGATTGGGTTTAGTTTGTTGTGGTAAGGGTTAGTTGGTGATGATTTAGAGTAGCCGAAGTAATGTAGGTGAGTCTGGCATAGTTTGTTATGATTTGTACACCTTTTTTTGTAATTTTAAGATGATATGGTTTGGTGTGTTGTGGTAAGGGATAGTTGGGGGTGATTTACGGTAGCCGAAGTAATTTAGGTGATTCTGGTATAGTTTGTTGTGATTTTTAGCATTTTTTTGAAATTTTAAAGTGATTGGGCTTAGTTTGTTGCTGTAAAGTGTAGTTGGGGGTGATTTTTTATAGCCGAAGTAATTTAGGAGAGTTTGACATTTTTTTTTATGGTTAATAGCATTTTTTTGTAATTTAAAAGTGATTGGGTTTAGTTTGTTGTGATAAGGGTTAGTTGGTGATGATTTAGAGTAGCCGAAGTAATTTAGGTGAGTCTGGCATAGTTTGTTATGATTTGTACACCGTTTTTTGTAATTTTAAGATGATATGGTTTGGTTTGTTGTGGTAAGGGATAGTTGGGCGTGATTTACGGTAGCCGAAGTAATTTAGGTGATTCTGGTATAGTTTGTTATGATTTTTAGCATTTTTTTGTAATTTTAAAGTGATTGGGCTTAGTTTGTTGCTGTAAAGTGTAGTTGGGGGCGATTTTTGATAGCCGAAGTAATTTAGGTGAGTTTGGCATAGTTTGCTATGGTTAGTAGCATTTTTTTGTAATTTAAAAGTGATTGGGTTTAGTTTGTTGTGGTAAAGGTTAGTTGGTGATGATTTAGAATAGCCGAAGTAATTTAGGTGAGTCTGGCATAGTTTGTTATGATTTGTACACCTTTTTTTGTAATTTTAAGATGATATGGTTTTGTTTGTTGTGGTAAGGGATAGTTGGGGGTGATTTACGGTAGCCGAAGTAATTTAGGTGGTTCTGGTATAGTTTGTTATGATTTTTAGCATTTTTTTGTAATTTTAAAGTGATTGGGCTTAGTTTGTTGCTGTAAAGTGTAGTTGGGGGTGATTTTTGATAGCCGAAGTAATTTAGGTGGGTTTGGCATAGTTTGCTATGGTTAGTAGAATTTTTTTTAATTTAAAAGTGATTGGGTTTAGTTTGTTGTGGTAAGGGTTAGTTGGTGATGATTTAGAGTAGCCGAAGTAATTTAGGTGAGTATGGCATAGTTCGTTATGATTTGTACAACTTTTTTTGTAATTTTAAGATGATATGGTTTAGTTTGTTGTGGTAAGGGATAGTTGGGGGTGAATTACGGTAGCCGAAGTAATCTAAGTGATTCTGGTATAGTTTGTTATCATTTTTAGCATTTTTTTGTAATTTTAAAGTGATTCGGCTTAGTTTGTTGCTGTAAAGTGTAGTTGGGGGTGATTTTTGATAGCCGAAGTAATTTAGGTGAGTTTGGCATAGTTTGCTATGGTTAGTAGCATTTTTTTGTAATTTAAAAGTGATTGGGTTTAGTTTGTTGTGGTAAGGTTTAGTTGGTGATGATTTAGAGTAGCCGAAGTAAGTTAGGTGAGTCTGGCATAGTTTGTTGTGATTTGTACACTTTTTTTTAAATTTTAAGATGATATGGTTTGGTTTGTTGTGGTAAGGGATAGTTGGGGGTGATTTACGGTAGCAGAAGTAATTTAGGTGATTCTGGTATAGTTTGTTATGATTTTTAGCATTTTTTTGTAATTTTAAAGTGACTGGGCTTAGTTTGTTGCTGTAAAGTGTAGTTGGGGGTGATTTTTGATAGCCGAAGTAATTTAAGTGGGTTTGGCATAGTTTGCTATGGTTAGTAGAATTTTTTTGTAATTTAAAAATGATTGGGTTTAGTTTGTTGTGGTAAGGGTTAGTTGGTGATGATTTATGGTAGCCGAAGTAATTTAGGTGAGTTTGGCATAGTTTGCAATGGTTAGTAGCATTTTTTTGTAATTTAAAAGTGATTGGGTTTAGTTTGTTGTGGTTAGGGTTAGTTGGTGATGATTTAGAGTAGCCGAAGTAATTTAGGTGAGTCTGGCATAGTTTGTTATGATTTGTTCACCTTTTTTTGTAATTTTAAGATGATATAGTTTGGTTTGTTGTGGTAAGGGATAGTTGGGGGTGATTTACGGTAGCCGAAGTAATTTAGGTGTTTCTGGTATAGTTTGTTATGATTTTTAGAATTTTTTGTAATTTTAAAGTGATTGGGCTTAGTTTGTTGCTGTAAAGTGTAGTTGGGTGTGATTTTTGATAGCCGAAGTAATTTAGATGAGTTTGGCATAGTTTGCTATGGTTAGTAGAATTTTTTTGTAATTTAAAAATGATAGGGTTTAGTTTGTTGTGGTAAGGGTTAGTTGGTGATGGTTTATGGTAGCCGAAGTAATTTAGGTGAGTTTGGCATAGTTTGCAATGGTTAGTAGCATTTTTTTGTAATTTAAAAGTGATTGGGTTTAGTTTGTTGTGGTAAGGGTTAGTTGGTGATGATTTAGAGTAGCCGAAGTAATTTAGGTGAGTCTGGCATAGTTTGTTATGATTTGTTCACCTTTTTTTGTAATTTTAAGATGATATAGTTTGGTTTGTTGTGGTAAGGGATAGTTGGGGGTGATTTACGGTAGCCGAAGTAATTTAGGTGTTTCTGGTATAGTTTGTTATAATTTTTAGCATTTTTTTGTAATTTTAAAGTGACTGGGCTTAGTTTGTTGCTGTAAAGTGTAGTTGGGGGTGATTTTTGATAGCCGAAGTAATTTAGGTGAATTTGGCATAGTTTGCTATGGTTAGTAGCATTTTTTTGTAATTTAAAAGTGATTGGGTTTAGTTTGTTGTGGTAAGGGTTAGTTGGTGATGATTTAGAGTAGCCGAAGTAATTTAGGTGAGTCTGGCATAGTTTGTTATGATTTGTACATCTTTTTTTGTAATTTTAAGATGATATGGTTTGGTTTGTTGTGGTAAGGGATAGTTGGGGGTGATATACGGTAGCCGAAGTAATTTAGGTGATTCTGGTATAGTTTGTTATGATTTTTAGCATTTTTTTGTAATTTTAAAGTGATTGGGCTTAGTTTGTTGCTGTAAAGTGTAGTTGGGGGTGATTTTTGATAGCCGAAGTAATTTAGGTGAGTTTGGCATTGTTTGCTATGGTTAGTAGCATTTTTTTGTAATTTAAAAATGATTGGGTTTAGTTTGTTGTGGTAAGGGTTAGTTGGTGATGATTTAGAGTAGCCGAAGTAATGTAGGTGAGTCTGGCATAGTTTGTTATGATTTGTACACCTTTTTTTGTAATTTTAAGATAATATGGTTTGGTTTGTTGTGGTAAGGGATAGTTGGGGGTGATTTACGGTAGCCGAAGTAATTTAGGTGATTCTGGTATAGTTTGTTATGATTTTTAGCATTTTTTTGTAATTTTAAAGTGATTGGGCTTAGTTTGTTGCTGTAAAGTGTAGTTGGGGGTGATTTTTGATAGCCGAAGTAATTTAGGTGAGTTTGGCATTGTTTGCTATGGTAAGTAGCATTTTTTTGTAATTTAAAAGTGATTGGGTTTAGTTTGTTGTGGTAAGGGTTATTTGGTGATGATTTAGAGTAGCCGAAGTAATGTAGGTGAGTCTGGCATAGTTTGTTATGATTTGTACACCTTTTTTTGTAATTTTAAGATGATATGGTGTGGTTTGTTGTGGTAAGGGATAGTTGGGGGTGATTTACTGTAGCCGAAGTAATTTAGGTGATTCTGGTGTAGTTTGTTATGATTTTTAGCATTTTTTTTAATTTTAAAGTGATTGGGCTTAGTTTGTTGCTGTAAAGTGTAGTTGGGAGTAATTTTTGATAGCCGAAGTAATTTAGGTGAGTTTGGCATAGTTTGCTATGGTTAGTAGAATTTTTTTGTAATTTAAAAGTGATTGGGTTTAGTTTTTTGTGGTAAGGGTTAGTTGGTGATGATTTATGGTAGCCGAAGTAATTTAGGTGAGTGTGGCATAGTTTGCTATGGTTAGTAGCATTTTTTTGTAATTTAAAAGTGATTGGGTTTAGATTGTTGTTGTAAGGGTTAGTTGGTGATGATTTAGAGTAGCCGAAGTAGTTTAGGTGAGTCTGGCATAGTTTGTTATGATTTGTACACCTTTTTTTGTAATTTTAAGATGATATGGTTTGGTTTGTTGTGGTAAGGGATAGTTGGGGGTGATGTACGGAAGCCGAAGTAATTTAGGTGCTTCTGGTATAGTTTGTTATGATTTTTAGCATTTTTTAAATTTTAAAGTGATTGGGCTTAATTTGTTGCTGTAAAGTGTAGTTGGGGGTGATTTTTGATAGCCGAAGAAATTTAGGTGAGTTTGGCATAGTTTGCTATGGTTAGTAGAATTTTTTTTAATTTAAAAGTGATTGGGTTTAGTTTGTTGTGGTAAGGGTTAGTTGGTGATGATTTAGAGTAGCCGAAGTAATTTAGGTGAGTTTGGCATAGTTTGCTATGGTTAGTAGAATTTTTTTGTAATTTAAAAGTGATTGGGTTTAGTTTTTTGTGGTAAGGGTTAGTTGGTGATGATTTATGGTAGCCGAAGAAATTTAGGTGAGTTTGGCATAGTTTGCTATGGTTAGTAGCATTTTTTTGTAATTTAAAAGTGATTGGGTTTAGTTTGTTGTGGTAAAGGTTAGTTGGTGATGATTTAGAATAGCCGAAGTAATTTAGGTGAGTCTGGCATAGTTTGTTATGATTTGTACACCTTTTTTTGTAATTTTAAGATGATATGGTTTTGTTTGTTGTGGTAAGGGATAGTTGGGGGTGATTTACGGTAGCCGAAGTAATTTAGGTGGTTCTGGTATAGTTTGTTATGATTTTTAGCATTTTTTTGTAATTTTAAAGTGATTGGGCTTAGTTTGTTGCTGTAAAGTGTAGTTGGGGGTGATTTTTGATAGCCGAAGTAATTTAGGTGGGTTTGGCATAGTTTGCTATGGTTAGTAGAATTTTTTTTAATTTAAAAGTGATTGGGTTTAGTTTGTTGTGGTAAGGGTTAGTTGGTGATGATTTAGAGTAGCCGAAGTAATTTAGGTGAGTATGGCATAGTTCGTTATGATTTGTACAACTTTTTTTGTAATTTTAAGATGATATGGTTTAGTTTGTTGTGGTAAGGGATAGTTGGGGGTGAATTACGGTAGCCGAAGTAATCTAAGTGATTCTGGTATAGTTTGTTATCATTTTTAGCATTTTTTTGTAATTTTAAAGTGATTCGGCTTAGTTTGTTGCTGTAAAGTGTAGTTGGGGGTGATTTTTGATAGCCGAAGTAATTTAGGTGAGTTTGGCATAGTTTGCTATGGTTAGTAGCATTTTTTTGTAATTTAAAAGTGATTGGGTTTAGTTTGTTGTGGTAAGGTTTAGTTGGTGATGATTTAGAGTAGCCGAAGTAAGTTAGGTGAGTCTGGCATAGTTTGTTGTGATTTGTACACTTTTTTTTAAATTTTAAGATGATATGGTTTGGTTTGTTGTGGTAAGGGATAGTTGGGGGTGATTTACGGTAGCAGAAGTAATTTAGGTGATTCTGGTATAGTTTGTTATGATTTTTAGCATTTTTTTGTAATTTTAAAGTGACTGGGCTTAGTTTGTTGCTGTAAAGTGTAGTTGGGGGTGATTTTTGATAGCCAAAGTAATTTAAGTGGGTTTGGCATAGTTTGCTATGGTTAGTAGAATTTTTTTGTAATTTAAAAATGATTGGGTTTAGTTTGTTGTGGTAAGGGTTAGTTGGTGATGATTTATGGTAGCCGAAGTAATTTAGGTGAGTTTGGCATAGTTTGCAATGGTTAGTAGCATTTTTTTGTAATTTAAAAGTGATTGGGTTTAGTTTGTTGTGGTTAGGGTTAGTTGGTGATGATTTAGAGTAGCCGAAGTAATTTAGGTGAGTCTGGCATAGTTTGTTATGATTTGTTCACCTTTTTTTGTAATTTTAAGATGATATAGTTTGGTTTGTTGTGGTAAGGGATAGTTGGGGGTGATTTACGGTAGCCGAAGTAATTTAGGTGTTTCTGGTATAGTTTGTTATGATTTTTAGAATTTTTTGTAATTTTAAAGTGATTGGGCTTAGTTTGTTGCTGTAAAGTGTAGTTGGGTGTGATTTTTGATAGCCGAAGTAATTTAGATGAGTTTGGCATAGTTTGCTATGGTTAGTAGAATTTTTTTGTAATTTAAAAATGATAGGGTTTAGTTTGTTGTGGTAAGGGTTAGTTGGTGATGGTTTATGGTAGCCGAAGTAATTTAGGTGAGTTTGGCATAGTTTGCAATGGTTAGTAGCATTTTTTTGTAATTTAAAAGTGATTGGGTTTAGTTTGTTGTGGTAAGGGTTAGTTGGTGATGATTTAGAGTAGCCGAAGTAATTTAGGTGAGTCTGGCATAGTTTGTTATGATTTGTTCACCTTTTTTTGTAATTTTAAGATGATATAGTTTGGTTTGTTGTGGTAAGGGATAGTTGGGGGTGATTTACGGTAGCCGAAGTAATTTAGGTGTTTCTGGTATAGTTTGTTATAATTTTTAGCATTTTTTTGTAATTTTAAAGTGACTGGGCTTAGTTTGTTGCTGTAAAGTGTAGTTGGGGGTGATTTTTGATAGCCGAAGTAATTTAGGTGAATTTGGCATAGTTTGCTATGGTTAGTAGCATTTTTTTGTAATTTAAAAGTGATTGGGTTTAGTTTGTTGTGGTAAGGGTTAGTTGGTGATGATTTAGAGTAGCCGAAGTAATTTAGGTGAGTCTGGCATAGTTTGTTATGATTTGTACATCTTTTTTTGTAATTTTAAGATGATATGGTTTGGTTTGTTGTGGTAAGGGATAGTTGGGGGTGATATACGGTAGCCGAAGTAATTTAGGTGATTCTGGTATAGTTTGTTATGATTTTTAGCATTTTTTTGTAATTTTAAAGTGATTGGGCTTAGTTTGTTGCTGTAAAGTGTAGTTGGGGGTGATTTTTGATAGCCGAAGTAATTTAGGTGAGTTTGGCATTGTTTGCTATGGTTAGTAGCATTTTTTTGTAATTTAAAAATGATTGGGTTTAGTTTGTTGTGGTAAGGGTTAGTTGGTGATGATTTAGAGTAGCCGAAGTAATGTAGGTGAGTCTGGCATAGTTTGTTATGATTTGTACACCTTTTTTTGTAATTTTAAGATAATATGGTTTGGTTTGTTGTGGTAAGGGATAGTTGGGGGTGATTTACGGTAGCCGAAGTAATTTAGGTGATTCTGGTATAGTTTGTTATGATTTTTAGCATTTTTTTGTAATTTTAAAGTGATTGGGCTTAGTTTGTTGCTGTAAAGTGTAGTTGGGGGTGATTTTTGATAGCCGAAGTAATTTAGGTGAGTTTGGCATTGTTTGCTATGGTAAGTAGCATTTTTTTGTAATTTAAAAGTGATTGGGTTTAGTTTGTTGTGGTAAGGGTTATTTGGTGATGATTTAGAGTAGCCGAAGTAATGTAGGTGAGTCTGGCATAGTTTGTTATGATTTGTACACCTTTTTTTGTAATTTTAAGATGATATGGTGTGGTTTGTTGTGGTAAGGGATAGTTGGGGGTGATTTACTGTAGCCGAAGTAATTTAGGTGATTCTGGTGTAGTTTGTTATGATTTTTAGCATTTTTTTAATTTTAAAGTGATTGGGCTTAGTTTGTTGCTGTAAAGTGTAGTTGGGAGTAATTTTTGATAGCCGAAGTAATTTAGGTGAGTTTGGCATAGTTTGCTATGGTTAGTAGAATTTTTTTGTAATTTAAAAGTGATTGGGTTTAGTTTGTTGTGGTAAAGGTTAGTTGGTGATGATTTAGAGTAGCCGAAGTAATTTAGGTGAGTCTGGCATAGTTTGTTATGATTTGTACACCTTTTTTTGTAATTTTAAGATGATATGGTTTTGTTTGTTGTGGTAAGGGATAGTTGGGGGTGATTTACGGTAGCCGAAGTAATTTAGGTGGTTCTGGTATAGTTTGTTATGATTTTTAGCATTTTTTTGTAATTTTAAAGTGATTGGGCTTAGTTTGTTGCTGTAAAGTGTAGTTGGGGGTGATTTTTGATAGCCGAAGTAATTTAGGTGGGTTTGGCATAGTTTGCTATGGTTAGTAGAATTTTTTTTAATTTAAAAGTGATTGGGTTTAGTTTGTTGTGGTAAGGGTTAGTTGGTGATGATTTAGAGTAGCCGAAGTAATTTAGGTGAGTATGGCATAGTTCGTTATGATTTGTACAACTTTTTTTGTAATTTTAAGATGATATGGTTTAGTTTGTTGTGGTAAGGGATAGTTGGGGGTGAATTACGGTAGCCGAAGTAATCTAAGTGATTCTGGTATAGTTTGTTATCATTTTTAGCATTTTTTTGTAATTTTAAAGTGATTCGGCTTAGTTTGTTGCTGTAAAGTGTAGTTGGGGGTGATTTTTGATAGCCGAAGTAATTTAGGTGAGTTTGGCATAGTTTGCTATGGTTAGTAGCATTTTTTTGTAATTTAAAAGTGATTGGGTTTAGTTTGTTGTGGTAAGGTTTAGTTGGTGATGATTTAGAGTAGCCGAAGTAAGTTAGGTGAGTCTGGCATAGTTTGTTGTGATTTGTACACTTTTTTTTAAATTTTAAGATGATATGGTTTGGTTTGTTGTGGTAAGGGATAGTTGGGGGTGATTTACGGTAGCAGAAGTAATTTAGGTGATTCTGGTATAGTTTGTTATGATTTTTAGCATTTTTTTGTAATTTTAAAGTGACTGGGCTTAGTTTGTTGCTGTAAAGTGTAGTTGGGGGTGATTTTTGATAGCCGAAGTAATTTAAGTGGGTTTGGCATAGTTTGCTATGGTTAGTAGAATTTTTTTGTAATTTAAAAATGATTGGGTTTAGTTTGTTGTGGTAAGGGTTAGTTGGTGATGATTTATGGTAGCCGAAGTAATTTAGGTGAGTTTGGCATAGTTTGCAATGGTTAGTAGCATTTTTTTGTAATTTAAAAGTGATTGGGTTTAGTTTGTTGTGGTTAGGGTTAGTTGGTGATGATTTAGAGTAGCCGAAGTAATTTAGGTGAGTCTGGCATAGTTTGTTATGATTTGTTCACCTTTTTTTGTAATTTTAAGATGATATAGTTTGGTTTGTTGTGGTAAGGGATAGTTGGGGGTGATTTACGGTAGCCGAAGTAATTTAGGTGTTTCTGGTATAGTTTGTTATGATTTTTAGAATTTTTTGTAATTTTAAAGTGATTGGGCTTAGTTTGTTGCTGTAAAGTGTAGTTGGGTGTGATTTTTGATAGCCGAAGTAATTTAGATGAGTTTGGCATAGTTTGCTATGGTTAGTAGAATTTTTTTGTAATTTAAAAATGATAGGGTTTAGTTTGTTGTGGTAAGGGTTAGTTGGTGATGGTTTATGGTAGCCGAAGTAATTTAGGTGAGTTTGGCATAGTTTGCAATGGTTAGTAGCATTTTTTTGTAATTTAAAAGTGATTGGGTTTAGTTTGTTGTGGTAAGGGTTAGTTGGTGATGATTTAGAGTAGCCGAAGTAATTTAGGTGAGTCTGGCATAGTTTGTTATGATTTGTTCACCTTTTTTTGTAATTTTAAGATGATATAGTTTGGTTTGTTGTGGTAAGGGATAGTTGGGGGTGATTTACGGTAGCCGAAGTAATTTAGGTGTTTCTGGTATAGTTTGTTATAATTTTTAGCATTTTTTTGTAATTTTAAAGTGACTGGGCTTAGTTTGTTGCTGTAAAGTGTAGTTGGGGGTGATTTTTGATAGCCGAAGTAATTTAGGTGAATTTGGCATAGTTTGCTATGGTTAGTAGCATTTTTTTGTAATTTAAAAGTGATTGGGTTTAGTTTGTTGTGGTAAGGGTTAGTTGGTGATGATTTAGAGTAGCCGAAGTAGTTTAGGTGAGTCTGGCATAGTTTGTTATGATTTGTACACCTTTTTTTGTAATTTTAAGATGATATGGTTTGGTTTGTTGTGGTAAGGGATAGTTGGGGGTGATGTACGGAAGCCGAAGTAATTTAGGTGCTTCTGGTATAGTTTGTTATGATTTTTAGCATTTTTTTGTAATTTTAAAGTGATTGGGCTTAGTTTGTTGCTGTAAAGTGTAGTTGTGGGTGATTTTTGATAGCCGAAGTAATTTAGGTGAGTTTGGCATTGTTTGCTATGGTAAGTAGCATTTTTTTGTAATTTAAAAGTGATTGGGTTTAGTTTGTTGTGGTAAGGGTTATTTGGTGATGATTTAGAGTAGCCGAAGTAATGTAGGTGAGTCTGGCATAGTTTGTTATGATTTGTACACCTTTTTTTGTAATTTTAAGATGATATGGTGTGGTTTGTTGTGGTAAGGGATAGTTGGGGGTGATTTACTGTAGCCGAAGTAATTTAGGTGATTCTGGTGTAGTTTGTTATGATTTTTAGCATTTTTTTTAATTTTAAAGTGATTGGGCTTAGTTTGTTGCTGTAAAGTGTAGTTGGGAGTAATTTTTGATAGCCGAAGTAATTTAGGTGAGTTTGGCATAGTTTGCTATGGTTAGTAGAATTTTTTTGTAATTTAAAAGTGATTGGGTTTAGTTTGTTGTGGTAAGGGTTAGTTGGTGATGATTTGGAGTAACCGAAGTAATTTAGGTGAGTCTGGCATAGTTTGTATGATTTGTACACCTTTTTTTGTAATTTTAAGATGATATGGTTTGGTTTGTTGTGGTAAGGGATAGTTGGGGGTGATTTACAGTAGCCGAAATAATTTAGGTGATTCTAGTATAGTTTGTTATGATTTTTAGCATTTTTTTGTAATTTTAAAGTGATTGGGCTTAGTTTGTTGCTGTAAAGTGTAGTTGGGGGTGATTTTTGATAGCCGAAGTAATTTAAATGAGTTTGGCATTGTTTGCTATGGTTAGTAGCATTTTTTTGTAATTTAAAAGTGATTGGGTTTAGTTTGTTGTGGTAAGGGTTAGTTGGTGATGATTTAGAGTAGCCGAAGTAGTTTAGGTGAGTCTGGCATAGTTTGTTATGATTTGTACACCTTTTTTTGTAATTTTAAGATGATATGGTTTGGTTTGTTGTGGTAAGGGATAGTTGGGGGTGATGTACGGAAGCCGAAGTAATTTAGGTGCTTCTGGTATAGTTTGTTATGATTTTTAGCATTTTTTTGTAATTTTAAAGTGATTGGGCTTAGTTTGTTGCTGTAAAGTGTAGTTGGGGGTGATTTTTGATAGCCGAAGTAATTTAGGTGAGTTTGGCATTGTTTGCTATGGTAAGTAGCATTTTTTTGTAATTTAAAAGTGATTGGGTTTAGTTTGTTGTGGTAAGGGTTATTTGGTGATGATTTAGAGTAGCCGAAGTAATGTAGGTGAGTCTGGCATAGTTTGTTATGATTTGTACACCTTTTTTTGTAATTTTAAGATGATATGGTGTGGTTTGTTGTGGTAAGGGATAGTTGGGGGTGATTTACTGTAGCCGAAGTAATTTAGGTGATTCTGGTGTAGTTTGTTATGATTTTTAGCATTTTTTTTAATTTTAAAGTGATTGGGCTTAGTTTGTTGCTGTAAAGTGTAGTTGGGAGTAATTTTTGATAGCCGAAGTAATTTAGGTGAGTTTGGCATAGTTTGCTATGGTTAGTAGAATTTTTTTGTAATTTAAAAGTGATTGGGTTTAGTTTTTTGTGGTAAGGGTTAGTTGGTGATGATTTATGGTAGCCGAAGTAATTTAGGTGAGTGTGGCATAGTTTGCTATGGTTAGTAGCATTTTTTTGTAATTTAAAAGTGATTGGGTTTAGATTGTTGTTGTAAGGGTTAGTTGGTGATGATTTAGAGTAGCCGAAGTAGTTTAGGTGAGTCTGGCATAGTTTGTTATGATTTGTACACCTTTTTTTGTAATTTTAAGATGATATGGTTTGGTTTGTTGTGGTAAGGGATAGTTGGGGGTGATGTACGGAAGCCGAAGTAATTTAGGTGCTTCTGGTATAGTTTGTTATGATTTTTAGCATTTTTTAAATTTTAAAGTGATTGGGCATAATTTGTTGCTGTAAAGTGTAGTTGGGGGTGATTTTTGATAGCCGAAGAAATTTAGGTGAGTTTGGCATAGTTTGCTATGGTTAGTAGCATTTTTTTGTAATTTAAAAGTGATTGGGTTTAGTTTGTTGTGGTAAGGGTTAGTTGGTGATGATTTGGAGTAGCCGAAGTAATTTAGGTGAGTCTGGCATAGTTTGTTATGATTTGTACACCTTTTTTTGTACTTTAAAAGATGATATAGTTTGGTTTGTTGTGGTAAGGGATAGTTGGGGGTGATTTACGGTAGCCGAAGTAATTTAGGTGATTCTGGTATAGTTTGTTATGATTTTTAGCATTTTTTTGTAATTTTAAAGTGATTGGGCTTAGTTTGTTGCTGTAAAGTGTAGTTGGGGGTGATTTTTGATAGCCGAAGTAATTTAGGTGAGTTTGGCATTGTTTGCTATGGTAAGTAGCATTTTTTTGTAATTTAAAAGTGATTGGGTTTAGTTTGTTGTGGTAAGGGTTATTTGGTGATGATTTAGAGTAGCCGAAGTAATGTAGGTGAGTCTGGCATAGTTTGTTATGATTTGTACACCTTTCTTTGTAATTTTAAGATGATATGGTTTGGTTTGTTGCGGTAAGGGATAGTTGGGGGTGATTTACGGTAGCCGAAGTAATTTAGGTGATTCTGGTGTAGTTTGTTATGATTTTTAGCATTTTTTTTTAATTTTAAAGTGATTGGGCTTAGTTTGTAACTGTAAAGTGTAGTTGGGGGTAATTTTTGATAGCCGAAGTAATTTAGGTGAGTTTGGCATAGTTTGCTATGGTTAGTAGCATTTTTTTGTAATTTAAATGTGATTGGGTTTAGTTTGTTGTGGTAAGGGTTAGTTGGTGATGATTTATGGTAGCCGAAGTAATTTAGGTGAGTGTGGCATAGTTTGCTATGGTTAGTAGCATTTTTTTGTAATTTAAAAGTGATTGGGTTTAGTTTGTTGTGGTAAGGGTTAGTTGGTGATGATTTGGAGTAACCGAAGTAATTTAGGTGAGTCTGGCATAGTTTGTATGATTTGTACACCTTTTTTTGTAATTTTAAGATGATATGGTTTGGTTTGTTGTGGTAAGGGATAGTTGGGGGTGATTTACAGTAGCCGAAATAATTTAGGTGATTCTAGTATAGTTTGTTATGATTTTTAGCATTTTTTTGTAATTTTAAAGTGATTGGGCTTAGTTTGTTGCTGTAAAGTGTAGTTGGGGGTGATTTTTGATAGCCGAAGTAATTTAAATGAGTTTGGCATTGTTTGCTATGGTTAGTAGCATTTTTTTGTAATTTAAAAATGATTGGGTTTAGTTTGTTGTGGTAAGGGTTAGTTGGTGATGATTTAGAGTAGCCGAAGTAATGTAGGTGAATCTGGCATAGTTTGTTATGATTTGTACACCTTTTTTTGTAATTTTAAGATAATATGGTTTGGTTTGTTGTGGTAAGGGATAGTTGGGGGTGATTTACGGTAGCCGAAGTAATTTAGGTGATTCTGGTATAGTTTGTTATGATTTTTAGCATTTTTTTGTAATTTTAAAGTGATTGGGCTTAGTTTGTTGCTGTAAAGTGTAGTTGGGGGTGATTTTTGATAGCCGAAGTAATCTAGGTGAGTTTGGCATTGTTTGCTATGGTAAGTAGCATTTTTTTGTAATTTAAAAGTGATTGGGTTTAGTTTGTTGTGGTAAGGGTTATTTGGTGATGATTTAGAGTAGCCGAAGTAATGTAGGTGAGTCTGGCATAGTTTGTTATGATTTGTACACCTTTTTTTGTAATTTTAAGATGATATGGATTGGTTTGTTGTGGTAAGGGATAGTTGGGAGTGATTTACGGTAGCCGAAGTAATTTAGGTGATTCTGGTGTAGTTTGTTATGATTTTTAGCATTTTTTTTAATTTTAAAGTGATTGGGCTTAGCTTGTTGCTGTAAAGTGTAGTTGGGGGTAATTTTTGATAGCCGAAGTAATTTAGGTGAGTTTGGCATAGTTTGCTATGGTTAGTAGCATTTTTTTGTAATTTAAAAGTGATTGGGTTTAGTTTGTTGTGGTAAGGGTTAGTTGGTGAAGATTTATGGTAGCCGAAGTAATTTAGGTGAGTGTGGCATAGTTTGCTATGGTTAGTAGCATTTGTTTGTAATTTAAAAGTGATTGGGTTTAGATTGTTGTGGTAAGGGTTAGTTGGTGATGATTTAGAGTAGCCGAAGTAGTTTAGGTGAGTCTGGCATAGTTTGTTATGATTTGTACACCTTTTTTTGTAATTTTAAGATGATATGGTTTGGTTTGTTGTGGTAAGGGATAGTTGGGGGTGATTTACGGTAGCCGAAGTAATTTAGGTGATTCTGGTATAGTTTGTTATGATTTTTAGCATTTTTTTGTAATTTTAAAGTGATTGGGTTTAGTTTGTTGCTGTAAAGTGTAGTTGGGGGTGATTTTTGATAGCCGAAGTAATTTAGGTAAGTTTGGCATAGTTTGCTATGGTTAGTATTATTTTTTTGTAATTTAAAAGTGATTGGGTTTAGTTTGTTGTGGTAAGGGTTAGTTGGTGATGATTTAGAGTAGCCGAAGGAATTTAGGTGAGTTTGGCATAGTTTGTTATGATTTGTACACATTTTTTTGTAATTTTAAGATGATATGGGTTGGTTTGTTGTGGTAAGGGATAGTTGGGGGTGATTTAGAGTAGCCGAAGTAATGTAGGTGAGTCTGGCATAGTTTGTTATGATTTGTACACCTTTTTTTGTAATTTTAAGATGATATGGTGTGGTTTGTTGTGGTAAGGGATAGTTGGGGGTGATTTACGGTAGCCGAAGTAATTTAGGTGATTCTGGTGTAGTTTGTTATGATTTTTAGCATTTTTTTTATTTTAAAGTGATTGGGCTTAGTTTGTTGCTGTAAAGTGTAGTTGGGGGTAATTTTTGATAGCCGAAGTAATTTAGGTGAGTTTGGCATAGTTTGCTATGGTTAGTAGAATTTTTTTGTAATTTAAAAGTGATTGGGTTTAGTTTTTTGTGGTAAGGGTTAGTTGGTGATGATTTATGGTAGCCGAAGTAATTTAGGTGAGTGTGGCATAGTTTGCTATGGTTAGTAGCATTTTTTTGTAATTTAAAAGTGATTGGGTTTAGATTGTTGTGGTAAGGGTTAGTTGGTCATGATTTAGAGTAGCCGAAGTAGTTTAGGTGAGTCTGGCATAGTTTGTTATGATTTGTACACCTTTTTTTGTAATTTTAAGATGATATGGTTTGGTTTGTTGTGGTAAGGGATAGTTGGGGGTGATGTACGGAAGCCGAAGTAATTTAGGTGCTTCTGGTATAGTTTGTTATGA
This sequence comes from Eledona agricola, assembly GCA_964023215.1. Taxonomy (NCBI): domain Eukaryota; kingdom Metazoa; phylum Arthropoda; class Insecta; order Coleoptera; family Tenebrionidae; genus Eledona; species Eledona agricola. The sequence continues at coordinate 24,761,619 of OZ026854.1, forward strand.
TTTTTAGCATTTTTTAAATTTTAAAGTGATTGGGCTTAATTTGTTGCTGTAAAGTGTAGTTGGGGGTGATTTTTGATAGCCGAAGAAATTTAGGTGAGTTTGGCATAGTTTGCTATGGTTAGTAGCATTTTTTTGTAATTTAAAAGTGATTGGGTTTAGTTTGTTGTGGTAAGGGTTAGTTGGTGATGATTTGGAGTAGCCGAAGTAATTTAAGTGAGTCTGGCATAGTTTGTTATGATTTGTACACCTTTTTTTGTACTTTAAAAGATAATATAGTTTGGTTTGTTATGGTAAGGGATAGTTGGGGGTGATTTACGGTAGACGAAGTAATTTAGGTGATTCTGGTATAGTTTGTTATGATTTTTAGCATTTTTTTGTAATTTTAAAGTGATTGGGCTTAGTTTGTTGCTGTAAAGTGTAGTTGGGGGTGATTTTTGATAGCCGAAGTAATTTAGGTGAGTTTGGCATTGTTTGCTATGGTAAGTAGCATTTTTTTGTAATTTAAAAGTGATTGGGTTTAGTTTGTTGTGGTAAGGGTTATTTGGTGATGATTTAAAGTAGCCGAAGTAATGTAGGTGAGTCTGGCATAGTTTGTTATGATTTGTACACCTTTTTTTGTAATTTTAAGATGATATGGTTTGGTTTGTTGCGATAAGGGATAGTTGGGGGTGATTTACGGTAGCCGAAGTAATTTAGGTGATTCTGGTGTAGTTTGTTATGATTTTTAGCATTTTTTTTAATTTTAAAGTGATTGGGCTTAGTTTGTAACTGTAAAGTGTAGTTGGGGGTAATTTTTGATAGCCGAAGTAATTTAGGTAAGTTTGGCATAGTTTGCTATGGTTAGTAGCATTTTTTTGTAATTTAAATGTGATTGGGTTTAGTTTGTTGTGGTAGGGGTTAGTTGGTGATGATTTATGGTAGCCGAAGTAATTTAGGTGAGTGTGGCATAGTTTGCTATGGTTAGTAGCATTTTTTTGTAATTTAAAAGTGATTGGGTTTAGATTGTTGTGGTAAGGGTTAGTTGGTGATGATTTAGAGTAGCCGAAGTAGTTTAGGTGAGTCTGGCATAGTTTGTTATGATTTGTACACCTTTTTTTGTAATTTTAAGATGATATGGTTTGGTTTGTTGTGGTAAAGGATAGTTGGGTGTGATTTACGGTAGCCGAAGTAATTTAGGTGATTCTGGTATAGTTTGTTATGATTTTTAGCATTTCTTTGTAATTTTAAAGTGATTGGGCTTAGTTTGTTGCTGTAAAGTGTAGTTGGGGGTGATTTTTGATAGCCGAAGAAATTTAGGTGAGTTTGGCATAGTTTGCTATGGTTAGTAGCATTTTTTTGTAATTTAAAAGTGATTGGGTTTAGTTTGTTGTGGTAAGGGTTAGTTGGTGATTATTTGGAGTAACCGAAGTAATTTAGGTGAGTCTGGCATAGTTTGTATGATTTGTACACCTTTTTTTGTAATTTTAAGATGATATGGTTTGGTTTGTTGTGGTAAGGGATAGTTGGGGGTGATTTACAGTAGCAGAAGTAATTTAGGTGATTCTAGTATAGTTTGTTATGATTTTTAGCATTTTTTTGTAATTTTAAAGTGATTGGGCTTAGTTTGTTGCTGTAAAGTGTAGTTGGGGGTGATTTTTGATAGCCGAAGTAATTTAGGTGAGTTTGGCATTGTTTGCTATGGTTAGTAGCATTTTTTTGTAATTTAAAAATGATTGGGTTTAGTTTGTTGTGGTAAGGGTTAGTTGGTGATGATTTAAAGTAGCCGAAGTAATGTAGGTGAGTCTGGCATAGTTTGTTATGATTTGTACACCTTTTTTTGTAATTTGAAGATAATATGGTTTGGTTTGTTGTGGTAAGGGATAGTTGGCGGTGATTTACGGTAGCCGAAGTAATTTAGGTGATTCTGGTATAGTTTGTTATGATTTTTAGCATTTTTTTGTAATTTTAAAGTGATTGGGCTTAGTTTGTTGCTGTAAAGTGTAGTTGGGGGTGATTTTTGATAGCCGAAGTAATTTAGGTGAGTTTGGCATTGTTTGCTATGGTAAGTAGCATTTTTTTGTAATTTAAAAGTGATTGGGTTTAGTTTGTTGTGGTAAGGGTTATTTGGTGATGATTTAGAGTAGCCGAAGTAATGTAGGTGAGTCTGGCATAGTTTGTTATGATTTGTACACCTTTTTTTGTAATTTTAAGATGATATGGTTTGGTTTGTTGTGGTAAGGGATAGTTGGGAGTGATTTACGGTAGCCGAAGTAATTTAGGTGATTCTGGTGTAGTTTGTTATGATTTTTAGCATTTTTTTTAATTTTAAAGTGATTGGGCTTAGTTTGTTGCTGTAAAGTGTAGTTGGGGGTAATTTTTGATAGCCGAAGTAATTTAGGTGAATTTGGCATAGTTTGCTATGGTTAGTAGCATTTTTTTGTAATTTAAAAGTGATTGGGTTTAGTTTGTTGTGGTAAGGGTTAGTTGGTGAAGATTTATGGTAGCCGAAGTAATTTAGGTGAGTGTGGCATAGTTTGCTATGGTTAGTAGCATTTTTTTGTAATTTAAAAGTGATTGGGTTTAGTTTGTTGTGGTAAGGGTTATTTGGTGATGATTTAGAGTAGCCGAAGTAATGTAGGTGAGTCTGGCATAGTTTGTTATGATTTGTACACCTTTTTTTGTAATTTTAAGATGATATGGTTTGGTTTGTTGTGGAAAGGGATAGTTGGGGGTGATGTACGGAAGCCGAAGTAATTTAGGTGCTTCTGGTATAGTTTGTTATGATTTTTAGCATTTTTTAAATTTTAAAGTGATTGGGCTTAATTTGTTGCTGTAAAGTGTAGTTGGGGGTGATTTTTGATAGCCGAAGAAATTTAGGTGAGTTTGGCATAGTTTGCTATGGTTAGTAGCATTTTTTTGTAATTTAAAAGTGATTGGGTTTAGTTTGTTGTGGTAAGGGTTAGTTGGTGATGATTTGGAGTAGCCGAAGTAATTTAGGTGAGTCTGGCATAGTTTGTATGATTTGTACACCTTTTTTTGTAATTTTAAGATGATATGGTTTGGTTTGTTGTGGTAAGGGATAGTTGGGGGTGATTTACAGTAGCCGAAGTAATTTAGGTGATTCTAGTATAGTTTGTTATGATTTTTAGCATTTTTTTGTAATTTTAAAGTGATTGGGCTTAGTTTGTTGCTGTAAAGTGTAGTTGGGGGTGATTTTTGATAGCCGAAGTAATTTAGGTTAGTTTGGCATAGTTTGCTATGGTTAGTAGCATTTTTTTGTAATTTAAAAGTGATTGGGTTTAGTTTGTTGTGGTAAGGGTTAGTTGGTGATGATTTAGAGTAGCCGAAGTAATTTAGGTGAGTCTGGCATAGTTTGTTATGATTTGTACACCTTTTTTTGTAGTTCTAAGATGATATGGTTTGGTTTGTTGTGGTAAGGGATAGTTGGGGGTGATTTACGGTAGGCGAAGTAATTTAGGTGATTCTGGTATAGTTTGTTATGATTTTTAGCATTTTTTTGTAATTTAAAAGTGATTGGGCTTAGTTTGTTGCTGTAAAGTGTAGTTGGGGTGATTTTTGATAGCCGAAGTAATTTAGGTGAGTTTGGCATAATTTGCTATGGTTAGTAGCATTTTTTTGTAATTTAAAAGTGTTTGGGTTTAGTTTGTTGTGGTAAGGGTTAGTTGGTGATGATTTAGTGTAGCTGAAGTAATTTAGGTGAATCTGGCTTAGTTTGTTATGATTTGTACACCTTTTTTTGTAATTTTAAGATGATATGGTTTGGTTTGTTGTGGTAAGGGATAGTTGGGGGTGATGTACGGAAGCCGAAGTAATTTAGGTGCTTCTGGTATAGTTTGTTATGATTTTTAGCATTTTTTAAATTTTAAAGTGATTGGGCTTAATTTGTTGCTGTAAAGTGTAGTTGGGGGTGATTTTTGATAGCCGAAGTAATTTAGGTTAGTTTGGCATAGTTTGCTATGGTTAGTAGCATTTTTTTGTAATTTAAAAGTGATTGGGTTTAGTTTGTTGTGGTAAGGGTTAGTTGGTGATGATTTAGAGTAGCCGAAGTAATTTAGGTGAGTCTGGCATAGTTTGTTATGATTTGTACACCTTTTTTTGTAGTTGTAAGATGATATGGTTTGGTTTGTTGTGGTAAGGGATAGTTGGGGGTGATTTACGGTAGGCGAAGTAATTTAGGTGATTCTGGTATAGTTTGTTATGATTTTTAGCATTTTTTTGTAATTTAAAAGTGATTGGGCTTAGTTTGTTGCTGTAAAGTGTAGTTGGGGTGATTTTTGATAGCCGAAGTAATTTAGGTGAGTTTGGCATAATTTGCTATGGTTAGTAGCATTTTTTTGTAATTTAAAAGTGTTTGGGTTTAGTTTGTTGTGGTAAGGGTTAGTTGGTGATGATTTAGTGTAGCCGAAGTAATTTAGGTGAATCTGGCTTAGTTTGTTATGATTTGTACACCTTTTTTTGTAATTTTAAGATGATATGGTTTGGTTTGTTGTGGTAAGGGATAGTTGGGGGTGATGTACGGAAGCCGAAGTAATTTAGGTGCTTCTGGTATAGTTTGTTATGATTTTTAGCATTTTTTAAATTTTAAAGTGATTGGGCTTAATTTGTTGCTGTAAAGTGTAGTTGGGGGTGATTTTTGATAGCCGAAGAAATTTAGGTGAATTTGGCATAGTTTGCTATGGTTAGTAGCATTTTTTTGTAATTTAAAAGTGATTGGGTTTAGTTTGTTGTGGTAAGGGTTAGTTGGTGATGATTTGGAGTAGCCGAAGTAATTTAAGTGAGTCTGGCATAGTTTGTTATGATTTGTACACCTTTTTTTGTACTTTAAAAGATAATATAGTTTGGTTTGTTATGGTAAGGGATAGTTGGGGGTGATTTACGGTAGCCGAAGTAATTTAGGTGATTCTGGTATAGTTTGTTATGATTTTTAGCATTTTTTTGTAATTTTAAAGTGATTGGGCTTAGTTTGTTGCTGTAAAGTGTAGTTGGGGGTGATTTTTGATAGCCGAAGTAATTTAGGTGAGTTTGGCATTGTTTGCTATGGTAAGTAGCATTTTTTTGTAATTTAAAAGTGATTGGGTTTAGTTTGTTGTGGTAAGGGTTATTTGGTGATGATTTAAAGTAGCCGAAGTAATGTAGGTGAGTCTGGCATAGTTTGTTATGATTTGTACACCTTTTTTTGTAATTTTAAGATGATATGGTTTGGTTTGTTGCGATAAGGGATAGTTGGGGGTGATTTACGGTAGCCGAAGTAATTTAGGTGATTCTGGTGTAGTTTGTTATGATTTTTAGCATTTTTTTTAATTTTAAAGTGATTGGGCTTAGTTTGTAACTGTAAAGTGTAGTTGGGGGTAATTTTTGATAGCCGAAGTAATTTAGGTAAGTTTGGCATAGTTTGCTATGGTTAGTAGCATTTTTTTGTAATTTAAATGTGATTGGGTTTAGATTGTTGTGGTAGGGGTTAGTTGGTGATGATTTATGGTAGCCGAAGTAATTTAGGTGAGTGTGGCATAGTTTGCTATGGTTAGTAGCATTTTTTTGTAATTTAAAAGTGATTGGGTTTAGATTGTTGTGGTAAGGGTTAGTTGGTGATGATTTGGAGTAGCCGAAGTAATTTAGGTGAGTCTGGCATAGTTTGTATGATTTGTACACCTTTTTTTGTAATTTTAAGATGATATGGTTTGGTTTGTTGTGGTAAGGGATAGTTGGGGGTGATGTACGGAAGCCGAAGTAATTTAGGTGCTTCTGGTATAGTTTGTTATGATTTTTAGCATTTTTTAAATTTTAAAGTGATTGGGCTTAATTTGTTGCTGTAAAGTGTAGTTGGGGGTGATTTTTGATAGCCGAAGAAATTTAGGTGAGTTTGGCATAGTTTGCTATGGTTAGTAGCATTTTTTTGTAATTTAAAAGTGATTGGGTTTAGTTTGTTGTGGTAAGGGTTAGTTGGTGATGATTTGGAGTAGCCGAAGTAATTTAGGTGAGTCTGGCATAGTTTGTATGATTTGTACACCTTTTTTTGTAATTTTAAGATGATATGGTTTGGTTTGTTGTGGTAAGGGATAGTTGGGGGTGATTTACAGTAGCCGAAGTAATTTAGGTGATTCTAGTATAGTTTGTTATGATTTTTAGCATTTTTTTGTAATTTTAAAGTGATTGGGCTTAGTTTGTTGCTGTAAAGTGTAGTTGGGGGTGATTTTTGATAGCCGAAGTAATTTAGGTTAGTTTGGCATAGTTTGCTATGGTTAGTAGCATTTTTTTGTAATTTAAAAGTGATTGGGTTTAGTTTGTTGTGGTAAGGGTTAGTTGGTGATGATTTAGAGTAGCCGAAGTAATTTAGGTGAGTCTGGCATAGTTTGTTATGATTTGTACACCTTTTTTTGTAGTTCTAAGATGATATGGTTTGGTTTGTTGTGGTAAGGGATAGTTGGGGGTGATTTACGGTAGGCGAAGTAATTTAGGTGATTCTGGTATAGTTTGTTATGATTTTTAGCATTTTTTTGTAATTTAAAAGTGATTGGGCTTAGTTTGTTGCTGTAAAGTGTAGTTGGGGTGATTTTTGATAGCCGAAGTAATTTAGGTGAGTTTGGCATAATTTGCTATGGTTAGTAGCATTTTTTTGTAATTTAAAAGTGTTTGGGTTTAGTTTGTTGTGGTAAGGGTTAGTTGGTGATGATTTAGTGTAGCTGAAGTAATTTAGGTGAATCTGGCTTAGTTTGTTATGATTTGTACACCTTTTTTTGTAATTTTAAGATGATATGGTTTGGTTTGTTGTGGTAAGGGATAGTTGGGGGTGATGTACGGAAGCCGAAGTAATTTAGGTGCTTCTGGTATAGTTTGTTATGATTTTTAGCATTTTTTAAATTTTAAAGTGATTGGGCTTAATTTGTTGCTGTAAAGTGTAGTTGGGGGTGATTTTTGATAGCCGAAGTAATTTAGGTTAGTTTGGCATAATTTGCTATGGTTAGTAGCATTTTTTTGTAATTTAAAAGTGATTGGGTTTAGTTTGTTGTGGTAAGGGTTAGTTGGTGATGATTTAGAGTAGCCGAAGTAATTTAGGTGAGTCTGGCATAGTTTGTTATGATTTGTACACCTTTTTTTGTAGTTCTAAGATGATATGGTTTGGTTTGTTGTGGTAAGGGATAGTTGGGGGTGATTTACGGTAGGCGAAGTAATTTAGGTGATTCTGGTATAGTTTGTTATGATTTTTAGCATTTTTTTGTAATTTAAAAGTGATTGGGCTTAGTTTGTTGCTGTAAAGTGTAGTTGGGGTGATTTTTGATAGCCGAAGTAATTTAGGTGAGTTTGGCATAATTTGCTATGGTTAGTAGCATTTTTTTGTAATTTAAAAGTGTTTGGGTTTAGTTTGTTGTGGTAAGGGTTAGTTGGTGATGATTTAGTGTAGCCGAAGTAATTTAGGTGAATCTGGCTTAGTTTGTTATGATTTGTACACCTTTTTTTGTAATTTTAAGATGATATGGTTTGGTTTGTTGTGGTAAGGGATAGTTGGGGGTGATGTACGGAAGCCGAAGTAATTTAGGTGCTTCTGGTATAGTTTGTTATGATTTTTAGCATTTTTTAAATTTTAAAGTGATTGGGCTTAATTTGTTGCTGTAAAGTGTAGTTGGGGGTGATTTTTGATAGCCGAAGAAATTTAGGTGAGTTTGGCATAGTTTGCTATGGTTAGTAGCATTTTTTTGTAATTTAAAAGTGATTGGGTTTAGTTTGTTGTGGTAAGGGTTAGTTGGTGATGATTTGGAGTAGCCGAAGTAATTTAAGTGAGTCTGGCATAGTTTGTTATGATTTGTACACCTTTTTTTGTACTTTAAAAGATAATATAGTTTGGTTTGTTATGGTAAGGGATAGTTAGGGGTGATTTACGGTAGCCGAAGTAATTTAGGTGATTCTGGTATAGTTTGTTATGATTTTTAGCATTTTTTTGTAATTTTAAAGTGATTGGGCTTAGTTTGTTGCTGTAAAGTGTAGTTGGGGGTGATTTTGGATAGCCGAAGTAATTTAGGTGAGTTTGGCATTGTTTGCTATGGTAAGTAGCATTTTTTTGTAATTTAAAAGTGATTGGGTTTAGTTTGTTGTGGTAAGGGTTATTTGGTGATGATTTAAAGTAGCCGAAGTAATGTAGGTGAGTCTGGCATAGTTTGTTATGATTTGTACACCTTTTTTTGTAATTTTAAGATGATATGGTTTGGTTTGTTGCGATAAGGGATAGTTGGGGGTGATTTACGGTAGCCGAAGTAATTTAGGTGATTCTGGTGTAGTTTGTTATGATTTTTAGCATTTTTTTTAATTTTAAAGTGATTGGGCTTAGTTTGTAACTGTAAAGTGTAGTTGGGGGTAATTTTTGATAGCCGAAGTAATTTAGGTAAGTTTGGCATAGTTTGCTATGGTTAGTAGCATTTTTTTGTAATTTAAATGTGATTGGGTTTAGTTTGTTGTGGTAGGGGTTAGTTGGTGATGATTTATGGTAGCCGAAGTAATTTAGGTGAGTGTGGCATAGTTTGCTATGGTTAGTAGCATTTTTTTGTAATTTAAAAGTGATTGGGTTTAGATTGTTGTGGTAAGGGTTAGTTGGTGATGATTTAGAGTAGCCGAAGTAGTTTAGGTGAGTCTGGCATAGTTTGTTATGATTTGTACACCTTTTTTTGTAATTTTAAGATGATATGGTTTGGTTTGTTGTGGTAAGGGATAGTTGGGTGTGATTTACGGTAGCCGAAGTAATTTAGGTGATTCTGGTATAGTTTGTTATGATTTTTAGCATTTCTTTGTAATTTTAAAGTGATTGGGCTTAGTTTGTTGCTGTAAAGTGTAGTTGGGGGTAATTTTTGATAGCCGAAGAAATTTAGGTGAGTTTGGCATTGTTTGCTATGGTTAGTAGCATTTTTTTGTAATTTAAAAATGATTGGGTTTAGTTTGTTGTGGTAAGGGTTAGTTGGTGATGATTTAAAGTAGCCGAAGTAATGTAGGTGAGTCTGGCATAGTTTGTTATGATTTGTACACCTTTTTTTGTAATTTGAAGATAATATGGTTTGGTTTGTTGTGGTAAGGGATAGTTGGGGGTGATTTACGGTAGCCGAAGTAATTTAGGTGATTCTGGTATAGTTTGTTATGATTTTTAGCATTTTTTTGTAATTTTAAAGTGATTGGGCTTAGTTTGTTGCTGTAAAGTGTAGTTGGGGGTGATTTTTGATAGCCGAAGTAATTTAGGTGAGTTTGGCATTGTTTGCTATGGTAAGTAGCATTTTTTTGTAATTTAAAAGTGATTGGGTTTAGTTTGTTGTGGTAAGGGTTATTTGGTGATGATTTAGAGTAGCCGAAGTAATGTAGGTGAGTCTGGCATAGTTTGTTATGATTTGTACACCTTTTTTTGTAATTTTAAGATGATATGGTTTGGTTTGTTGTGGTAAGGGATAGTTGGGAGTGATTTACGGTAGCCGAAGTAATTTAGGTGATTCTGGTGTAGTTTGTTATGATTTTTAGCATTTTTTTTAATTTTAAAGTGATTGGGCTTAGTTTGTTGCTGTAAAGTGTAGTTGGGGGTGATTTTTGATAGCCGAAGTAATTTAGGTGAGTTTGGCATAGTTTGCTATGGTTAGTAGCATTTTTTTGTAATTTAAAAGTGATTGGGTTTAGTTTGTTGTGGTAAGGGTTATTTGGTGATGATTTGGAGTAGCCGAAGTAATTTAGGTGAGTCTGGCATAGTTTGTATGATTTGTACACCTTTTTTTGTAATTTTAAGATGATATGGTTTGGTTTGTTGTGGTAAGGGATAGTTGGGGGTGATTTACAGTAGCCGAAGTAATTTAGGTGATTCTAGTATAGTTTGTTATGATTTTTAGCATTTTTTTGTAATTTTAAAGTGATTGGGCTTAGTTTGTTGCTGTAAAGTGTAGTTGGGGGTGATTTTTGATAGCCGAAGTAATTTAGGTTAGTTTGGCATAGTTTGCTATGGTTAGTAGCATTTTTTTGTAATTTAAAAGTGATTGGGTTTAGTTTGTTGTGGTAAGGGTTAGTTGGTGATGATTTAGAGTAGCCGAAGTAATTTAGGTGAGTCTGGCATAGTTTGTTATGATTTGTACACCTTTTTTTGTAGTTCTAAGATGATATGGTTTGGTTTGTTGTGGTAAGGGATAGTTGGGGGTGATTTACGGTAGGCGAAGTAATTTAGGTGATTCTGGTATAGTTTGTTATGATTTTTAGCATTTTTTTGTAATTTAAAAGTGATTGGGCTTAGTTTGTTGCTGTAAAGTGTAGTTGGGGTGATTTTTGATAGCCGAAGTAATTTAGGTGAGTTTGGCATAATTTGCTATGGTTAGTAGCATTTTTTTGTAATTTAAAAGTGTTTGGGTTTAGTTTGTTGTGGTAAGGGTTAGTTGGTGATGATTTAGTGTAGCCGAAGTAATTTAGGTGAATCTGGCTTAGTTTGTTATGATTTGTACACCTTTTTTGTAATTTTAAGATGATATGGTTTGGTTTCTTGTGGTAAGGGATAGTTGGGGGTGATTTACGGTAGCCGAAGTAATTTAGGTGATTCTGGTATAGTTTGTTATGATTCTTAGCATTTTTTTCTAATTTTAAATTGATTGGGCTTAGTTTGTTGCTGTAAAATGTAGTTGGGGGTGATTTTTGATAGCCGAAGTAATTTAGGTGAGTTTGGCATAGTTTGCTATGGTTAGTAGCATTTTTTTGTAATTTAAAAGTGATTGGGTTTAGTTTGTTGTGGTAAGGGTTAGTTGGTGATGATTTAGAGTAGCCGAAGTAATTTAGGTAAGTCTGGCATAGTTTGTTATGATTTGTACACCTTTTTTTGTAATTTTAAGATGATATGGTTTGGTTTGTTGTGGTAAGGGATAGTTGGGGGTGATTTACGGTAGCCGAAGTAGTTTAGGTGATTCTGGTATAGTTTGTTATGATTTTTAGCATTTTTTTGTAATTTTAAAGTGATTGGGCTTAGTTTGTTGCTGTAAAGTGTAGTTGGGGGTGATTTTTGATAGCCGAAGTAATTTAGGTGAGTTTGGCATAGTTTGCTATGGTTAGTAGCATTTATTTGTAATTTAAAAGTGATTGGGTTTAGTTTGTTGTGGTAAGGGTTAGTTGGTGATGATTTAGAGTAGCCGAAGTAATTTAAGTGAGTCTGGCATAGTTTGTTATGATTTGTACACTTTTTTTTGTAATTTTAAGATGATATGGTTTGGTTTGTTGTGGTAAGGGATAGTTGGGGGTGATTTACGGTAGCCGAAGTAATTTAGGTGATTCTGGTATAGTTTGTTATGATTTTTAGCATTTTTTTGTAATTTTAAAGTGATTGGGCTTAGTTTGTTGCTGTAAAATGTAGTTGGGGGTGATTTTTGATAGCCGAAGTAATTTAGGTGAGTTTGGCATAGTTTGCTATGGCTAGTAGCATTTTTTTGTAATTTAAATGTGATTGGGTTTAGTTTGTTGTGGTAAGGGTTAGTTGGTGATGATTTATGGTAGCCGAAGTAATTTAGGTGAGTGTGGCATAGTTTGCTATGGTTAGTAGCATTTTTTTGTAATTTAAAAGTGATTGGGTTTAGATTGTTGTGGTAAGGGTTAGTTGGTGATGATTTAGAGTAGCCGAAGTAGTTTAGGTGAGTCTGGCATAGTTTGTTATGATTTGTACACCTTTTTTTGTAATTTTAAGATGATATGGTTTGGTTTGTTGTTGTAAGGGATAGTTGGGGGTGATTTACAGTAGCCGAAGTAATTTAGGTGATTCTAGTATAGTTTGTTATGATTTTTAGCATTTTTTTGTAATTTTAAAGTGATTGGGCTTAGTTTGTTGCTGTAAAGTGTAGTTGGGGGTGATTTTTGATAGCCGAAGTAATTTAGGTGAGTTTGGCATTGTTTGCTATGGTTAGTAGCATTTTTTTGTAATTTAAAAATGATTGGGTTTAGTTTGTTGTGGTAAGGGTTAGTTGGTGATGATTTAGAGTAGCCGAAGTAATGTAGGTGAGTCTGGCATAGTTTGTTATGATTTGTACACCTTTTTTTGTAATTTGAAGATAATATGGTTTGGTTTGTTGTGGTAAGGGATAGTTGGGGGTGATTTACGGTAGCCGAAGTAATTTAGGTGATTCTGGTATAGTTTGTTATGATTTTTAGCATTTTTTTGTAATTTTAAAGTGATTGGGCTTAGTTTGTTGCTGTAAAGTGTAGTTGGGGGTGATTTTTGATAGCCGAAGTAATTTAGGTGAGTTTGGCATTGTTTGCTATGGTAAGTAGCATTTTTTTGTAATTTAAAAGTGATTGGGTATAGTTTGTTGTGGTAAGGGTTATTTGGTGATGATTTAGAGTAGCCGAAGTAATGTAGGTGAGTCTGGCATAGTTTGTTATGATTTGTACACCTTTTTTTGTAATTTTAAGATGATATGGTTTGGTTTGTTGTGGTAAGGGATAGTTGGGAGTGATTTACGGTAGCCGAAGTAATTTAGGTGATTCTGGTGTAGTTTGTTATGATTTTTAGCATTTTTTTTAATTTTAAAGTAATTGGGCTTAGTTTGTTGCTGTAAAGTGTAGTTGGGGGTAATTTTTGATAGCCGAAGTAATTTAGGTGAGTTTGGCATAGTTTGCTATGGTCAGTAGCATTTTTTTGTAATTTAAAAGTGATTGGGTTTAGTTTGTTGTGGTAAGGGTTAGTTGGTGAAGATTTATGGTAGCCGAAGTAATTTAGGTGAGTGTGGCATAGTTTGCTATGGTTAGTAGCATTTTTTTGTAATTTAAATGTGATTGGGTTTAGATTGTTGTGGTAAGGGTTAGTTGGTGATGATTTAGAGTAGCCGAAGTAGTTTAGGTGAGTCTGGCATAGTTTGTTATGATTTGTACACCTTTTTTTGTAATTTTAAGATGATATGGTTTGGTTTGTTGTGGTAAGGGATAGTTGGGGGTGATTTACGGTAGCCGAAGTAATTTAGGTGATTCTGGTATAGTTTGTTATGATTTTTAGTATTTTTTTGTAATTTTAAAGTGATTGGGCTTAGTTTGTTGCTGTAAAGTGTAGTTGGGGGTGATTTTTGATAGCCGAAGTAATTTAGGTAAGTTTGGCATAGTTTGCTATGGTTAGTATTATTTTTTTGTAATTTAAAAGTGATTGGGTTTAGTTTGTTGTGGTAAGGGTTAGTTGGTGATGATTTAGAGTAGCCGAAGGAATTTAGGTGAGTTTGGCATAGTTTGTTATGATTTGTACACCTTTTTTTGTAATTTTAATATGATATGGTTTGGTTTGTTGTGGTAAGGGATAGTTGGGGGTGATGTACGGAAGCCGAAGTAATTTAGGTGCTTCTGGTATAGTTTGTTATGATTTTTAGCATTTTTTAAATTTTAAAGTGATTGGGCTTAATTTGTTGCTGTAAAGTGTAGTTGGGGGTGATTTTTGATAGCCGAAGAAATTTAGGTGAGTTTGGCATAGTTTGCTATGGTTAGTAGCATTTTTTTGTAATTTAAAAGTGATTGGGTTTAGTTTGTTGTGGTAAGGGTTAGTTGGTGATGATTTGGAGTAGCCGAAGTAATTTAGGTGAGTCTGGCATAGTTTGTATGATTTGTACACCTTTTTTTGTAATTTTAAGATGATATGGTTTGGTTTGTTGTGGTAAGGGATAGTTGGGGGTGATTTACAGTAGCCGAAGTAATTTAGGTGATTCTAGTATAGTTTGTTATGATTTTTAGAATTTTTTTGTAATTTTAAAGTGATTGGGCTTAGTTTGTTGCTGTAAAGTGTAGTTGGGGGTGATTTTTGATAGCCGAAGTAATTTAGGTTAGTTTGGCATAGTTTGCTATGGTTAGTAGCATTTTTTTGTAATTTAAAAGTGATTGGGTTTAGTTTGTTGTGGTAAGGGTTAGTTGGTGATGATTTAGAGTAGCCGAAGTAATTTAGGTGAGTCTGGCATAGTTTGTTATGATTTGTACACCTTTTTTTGTAGTTCTAAGATGATATGGTTTGGTTTGTTGTGGTAAGGGATAGTTGGGGGTGATTTACGGTAGGCGAAGTAATTTAGGTGATTCTGGTATAGTTTGTTATGATTTTTAGCATTTTTTTGTAATTTAAAAGTGATTGGGCTTAGTTTGTTGCTGTAAAGTGTAGTTGGGGTGATTTTTGATAGCCGAAGTAATTTAGGTGAGTTTGGCATAATTTGCTATGGTTAGTAGCATTTTTTTGTAATTTAAAAGTGTTTGGGTTTAGTTTGTTGTGGTAAGGGTTAGTTGGTGATGATTTAGTGTAGCCGAAGTAATTTAGGTGAATCTGGCTTAGTTTGTTATGATTTGTACACCTTTTTTGTAATTTTAAGATGATATGGTTTGGTTTGTTGTGGTAAGGGATAGTTAATGGTGATTTACGGTAGCCGAAGTAGTTTAGGTGATTCTGGTATAGTTTGTTATGATTTTTAGCATTTTTTTGTAATTTTAAAGTGATTGGGCTTAGTTTGTTGCTGTAAAGTGTAGTTGGGGGTGATTTTTGATAGCCGAAGTAATTTAGGTGAGTTTGGCATAGTTTGCCATAGTTAGTAGCATTTATTTGTAATTTAAAAGTGATTGGGTTTAGTTTGTTGTGGTAAGGGTTAGTTGGTGATGATTTAGAGTAGCCGAAGTAATTTAAGTGAGTCTGGCATAGTTTGTTATGATTTGTACACCTTTTTTTGTAATTTTAAGATGATATGGTTTGGTTTGTTGTGGTAAGGGATAGTTGGGGGTGATTTACGGTAGCCGAAGTAACTTAGGTGATTCTGGTATAGTTTGTTATGATTTTTAGCATTTTTTTGTAATTTTAAAGTGATTGGGCTTAGTTTGTTGCTGTAAAGTGTAGTTGGGGGTGATTTTTGATAGCCGAAGTAATTTAGGTGAGTTTGGCATAGTTTGCTATGGTTAGTATCATTTTTTTGTAATTTAAAAGTAATTGGGTTTAGTTTGTTGTGGTAAGGGTTAGTTGGTGATGATTTAGAGTAGCCGAAGTAAATTAGGTGAGTCTGGCATAGTTTGTTATGATTTGTACACCTTTTTTCTAATTTTTAGATGATATGGTTTGGTTTGTTGTGGTAAGGGATAGTTGGGGGTGATTTACGGTAGCCGAAGTAATTTAGGTGATTCTGGTATAGTTTGTTATGATTTTTAGCATTTTTTTGTAATTTTAAAGTGATTGGCCTTAGTTTGTTGCTGTAAAGTGTAGTTGGGGGTGATTTTTGATAGCCGAAGTAATTTAGGTGAGTTTGGCATAGTTTGCTATGGTTAGTAGCATTTTTTTGTAATTTAAAATTTATTGGGTTTAGTTTGTTGTGGTAAGGGTTAGTTGGTGATGATTTAGAGTAGCCAAAGTAATTTAGGTGAGTCTGGCATAGTTTGTTATGATTTGTACACCTTTTTTGTAATTTTAAGATGATATGGTTTGGTTTGTTGTGGTAAGGGATAGTTGGGGGTGATTTACAATAGCCGAAGTAATTTAGGTGATTCTGGTATAGTTGTTATGATTTTTAGCATTATTTTGTAATTTTAAAGTGATTGGGCTTAGTTTGTTGCTGTAAAGTGTAGTTGGGGGTGATTTTTGATAGCCGAAGTAATTTAGGTGAGTTTGGCATAGTTTGCTATGGTTAGTAGCATTTTTTTGTAATTTAAAAGTCATTGGGTTTAGTTTGTTGTGGTAAGGGTTAGTTGGTGATGATTTAGAGTAGCCGAAGTAATTTAGGTGAGTCTGGCATAGTTTCTTATGATTTGTACACCTTTTTTTGTAATTTTAAGATGATATGATTTGGTTTGTTGTGGTAAGGGATAGTTGGGGGTGATTTACGGTAGCCGAAGTAATTTAGATGATTCTGGTATAGTTTGTTATGATTTTTAGCATTTTTTTGTAATTTTAAAATGATTGGGCTTAGTTTGTTGCTGTAAAGTGTAGTTGGGGGTGATTTTTGATAGCCGAAGTAATTTAGGTGAGTTTGGCATAGTTTGCTATGGTTAGCAGCATTTTTTGTAATTTAAAAGTGATTGGGTTTAGTTTGTTGTGGTAAGGGTTAGTTGGTGATGATTTAGAGTAGCCGAAGTAATTTAGGTGAGTCTGGCATAGTTTGTTATGATTTGTACACCTTTTTTTGTTATTTCAAGATGATATGGTTTGGTTTGTTGTGGTAAGGGATAGTTGGGGGTGATTTACGGTAGCCGAAGTAATTTAGGTGATTCTGGTATAGTTTGTTATGATTTTTAGCATTTTTTGTAATTTTAAAGAGATTGGGCTTAGTTTGTTGCTGTAAAGTGTAGTTGGGGGTGATTTTTGATAGCCGAAATAATTTAGATGAGTTTGGCATAGTTTGCTATGGTTAGTAGAATTTTTTTGTAATTTAAAAGTCATTGGGTTTAGTTTGTTGTGGTAAGGGTTAGTTGGTGATGATTTAGAGTAGCCGAAGTAATTTAGGTGAGTTTGGCATAGTTTGCTATGGTTAGTAGCATTTTTTTGTAATTTAAAAGTCATTGGGTTTAGTTTGTTGTGGTAAGGGTTAGTTGGTGATGATTTAGAGTAGCCGAAGTAATTTAGGTGAGTCTGGCATAGTTTCTTATGATTTGTACACCTTTTTTTGTAATTTTAAGATGATATGGTTTGGTTTGTTGTGGTAAGGGATAGTTGGGGGTGATTTACATTAGCCGAAGTAATTTAGGTGATTCTGGTATAGTTTGTTATGATTTTTAGCATTTTTTTCTAACTTTAAATTGATTGGGCTTAGTTTGTTGCTGTACAGTGTAGTTGGGGGTGATTTTTGATAGCCGAAGTAATTTAGGTGAGTTTGGCATAGTTTGCTATGGTTAGTAGCATTTTTTTGTAATTTAAAAGTGATTGGGTTTAGTTTGTTGTGGTAAGGGTTAGTTGGTGATGATTTAGAGTAGCCGAAGTAATTTAGGTAAGTCTGGCATAGTTTGTTATGATTTGTACACCTTTTTTTGTAATTTTAAGATGATATGGTTTGGTTTGTTGTGGTAAGGGATAGTTGGGGGTGATGTACGGAAGCCGAAGTAATTTAGGTGCTTCTGGTATAGTTTGTTATGATTTTTAGCATTTTTTAAATTTTAAAGTGATTGGGCTTAATTTGTTGCTGTAAAGTGTAGTTGGGGGTGATTTTTGATAGCCGAAGAAATTTAGGTGAGTTTGGCATAGTTTGCTATGGTTAGTAGCATTTTTTTGTAATTTAAAAGTGATTGGGTTTAGTTTGTTGTGGTAAGGGTTAGTTGGTGATGATTTGGAGTAGCCGAAGTAATTTAGGTGAGTCTGGCATAGTTTGTATGATTTGTACACCTTTTTTTGTAATTTTAAGATGATATGGTTTGGTTTGTTGTGGTAAGGGATAGTTGGGGGTGATTTACAGTAGCCGAAGTAATTTAGGTGATTCTAGTATAGTTTGTTATGATTTTTAGCATTTTTTTGTAATTTTAAAGTGATTGGGCTTAGTTTGTTGCTGTAAAGTGTAGTTGGGGGTGATTTTTGATAGCCGAAGTAATTTAGGTTAGTTTGGCATAGTTTGCTATGGTTAGTAGCATTTTTTTGTAATTTAAAATTGATTGGGTTTAGTTTGTTGTGGTAAGGGTTAGTTGGTGATGATTTAGAGTAGCCGAAGTAATTTAGGTGAGTCTGGCATAGTTTGTTATGATTTGTACACCTTTTTTTGTAGTTCTAAGATGATATGGTTTGGTTTGTTGTGGTAAGGGATAGTTGGGGGTGATTTACGGTAGGCGAAGTAATTTAGGTGATTCTGGTATAGTTTGTTATGATTTTTAGCATTTTTTTGTAATTTAAAAGTGATTGGGCTTAGTTTGTTGCTGTAAAGTGTAGTTGGGGTGATTTTTGATAGCCGAAGTAATTTAGGTGAGTTTGGCATAATTTGCTATGGCTAGTAGCATTTTTTTGTAATTTAAAAGTGTTTGGGTTTAGTTTGTTGTGGTAAGGGTTAGTTGGTGATGATTTAGTGTAGCCGAAGTAATTTAGGTGAATCTGGCTTAGTTTGTTATGATTTGTACACCTTTTTTTGTAATTTTAAGATGATATGGTTTGGTTTCTTGTGGTAAGGGATAGTTGGGGGTGATTTACGGTAGCCGAAGTAATTTAGGTGATTCTGGTATAGTTTGTTATGATTCTTAGCATTTTTTTCTAATTTTAAATTGATTGGGCTTAGTTTGTTGCTGTAAAATGTAGTTGGGGGTGATTTTTGATAGCCGAAGTAATTTAGGTGAGTTTGGCATAGTTTGCTATGGTTAGTAGCATTTTTTTGTAATTTAAAAGTGATTGGGTTTAGTTTGTTGTGGTAAGGGTTAGTTGGTGATGATTTAGAGTAGCCGAAGTAATTTAGGTAAGTCTGGCATAGTTTGTTATGATTTGTACACCTTTTTTTGTAATTTTAAGATGATATGGTTTGGTTTGTTGTGGTAAGGGATAGTTGGGGGTGATTTACGGTAGCCGAAGTAGTTTAGGTGATTCTGGTATAGTTTGTTATGATTTTTAGCATTTTTTTGTAATTTTAAAGTGATTGGGCTTAGTTTGTTGCTGTAAAGTGTAGTTGGGGGTGATTTTTGATAGCCGAAGTAATTTAGGTGAGTTTGGCATAGTTTGCTATGGTTAGTAGCATTTATTTGTAATTTAAAAGTGATTGGGTTTAGTTTGTTGTGGTAAGGGTTAGTTGGTGATGATTTAGAGTAGCCGAAGTAATTTAAGTGAGTCTGGCATAGTTTGTTATGATTTGTACACCTTTTTTTGTAATTTTAAGATGATATGGTTTGGTTTGTTGTGGTAAGGGATAGTTGGGGGTGATTTACGGTAGCCGAAGTAATTTAGGTGATTCTGGTATAGTTTGTTATGATTTTTAGCATTTTTTTGTAATTTTCAAGTGATTTGGCTTAGTTTGTTGCTGTAAAGTGTAGTTGGGGGTGATTTTTGATAGCCGAAGTAATTTAGGTGAGTTTGGCATAGTTTGCTATGGTTAGTAGCATTTTTTTGTAATTTAAATGTGATTGTGTTTAGTTTGTTGTGGTAGGGGTTAGTTGGTGATGATTTATGGTAGCCGAAGTAATTTAGGTGAGTGAGGCATAGTTTGCTATGGTTAGTAGCATTTTTTTGTAATTTAAAAGTGATTGGGTTTAGATTGTTGTGGTAAGGGTTAGTTGGTGATGATTTAGAGTAGCCGAAGTAGTTTAGGTGAGTCTGGCATAGTTTGTTATGATTTGTACACCTTTTTTTGTAATTTTAAGATGATATGGTTTGGTTTGTTGTGGTAAGGGATAGTTGGGGGTGATTTACAGTAGCCGAAGTAATTTAGGTGATTCTAGTATAGTTTGTTATGATTTTTAGCATTTTTTTGTAATTTTAAAGTGATTGGGCTTAGTTTGTTGCTGTAAAGTGTAGTTGGGGGTGATTTTTGATAGCCGAAGTAATTTAGGTGAGTTTGGCATTGTTTGCTATGGTTAGTAGCATTTTTTTGTAATTTAAAAATGATTGGGTTTAGTTTGTTGTGGTAAGGGTTAGTTGGTGATGATTTAGAGTAGCCGAAGTAATGTAGGTGAGTCTGGCATAGTTTGTTATGATTTGTACACCTTTTTTTGTAATTTGAAGATAATATGGTTTGGTTTGTTGTGGTAAGGGATAGTTGGGGGTGATTTACGGTAGCCGAAGTAATTTAGGTGATTCTGGTATAGTTTGTTATGATTTTTAGCATTTTTTTGTAATTTTAAAGTGATTGGGCTTAGTTTGTTGCTGTAAAGTGTAGTTGGGGGTGATTTTTGATAGCCGAAGTAATTTAGGTGAGTTTGGCATTGTTTGCTATGGTAAGTAGCATTTTTTTGTAATTTAAAAGTGATTGGGTTTAGTTTGTTGTGGTAAGGGTTATTTGGTGATGATTTAGAGTAGCCGAAGTAATGTAGGTGAGTCTGGCATAGTTTGTTATGATTTGTACACCTTTTTTTGTAATTTTAAGATGATATGGTTTGGTTTGTTGTGGTAAGGGATAGTTGGGAGTGATTTACGGTAGCCGAAGTAATTTAGGTGATTCTGGTGTAGTTTGTTATGATTTTTAGCATTTTTTTTAATTTTAAAGTAATTGGGCTTAGTTTGTTGCTGTAAAGTGTAGTTGGGGGTAATTTTTGATAGCCGAAGTAATTTAGGTGAGTTTGGCATAGTTTGCTATGGTCAGTAGCATTTTTTTGTAATTTAAAAGTGATTGGGTTTAGTTTGTTGTGGTAAGGGTTAGTTGGTGAAGATTTATGGTAGCCGAAGTAATTTAGGTGAGTGTGGCATAGTTTGCTATGGTTAGTAGCATTTTTTTGTAATTTAAATGTGATTGGGTTTAGATTGTTGTGGTAAGGGTTAGTTGGTGATGATTTAGAGTAGCCGAAGTAGTTTAGGTGAGTCTGGCATAGTTTGTTATGATTTGTACACCTTTTTTTGTAATTTTAAGATGATATGGTTTGGTTTGTTGTGGTAAGGGATAGTTGGGGGTGATTTACGGTAGCCGAAGTAATTTAGGTGATTCTGGTATAGTTTGTTATGATTTTTAGTATTTTTTTGTAATTTTAAAGTGATTGGGCTTAGTTTGTTGCTGTAAAGTGTAGTTGGGGGTGATTTTTGATAGCCGAAGTAATTTAGGTAAGTTTGGCATAGTTTGCTATGGTTAGTATTATTTTTTTGTAATTTAAAAGTGATTGGGTTTAGTTTGTTGTGGTAAGGGTTAGTTGGTGATGATTTAGAGTAGCCGAAGGAATTTAGGTGAGTTTGGCATAGTTTGTTATGATTTGTACACCTTTTTTTGTAATTTTAATATGATATGGTTTGGTTTGTTGTGGTAAGGGATAGTTAGGGGTGATGTACGGAAGCCGAAGTAATTTAGGTGCTTCTGGTATAGTTTGTTATGATTTTTAGCATTTTTTAAATTTTAAAGTGATTGGGCTTAATTTGTTGCTGTAAAGTGTAGTTGGGGGTGATTTTTGATAGCCGAAGAAATTTAGGTGAGTTTGGCATAGTTTGCTATGGTTAGTAGCATTTTTTTGTAATTTAAAAGTGATTGGGTTTAGTTTGTTGTGGTAAGGGTTAGTTGGTGATGATTTGGAGTAGCCGAAGTAATTTAGGTGAGTCTGGCATAGTTTGTATGATTTGTACACCTTTTTTTGTAATTTTAAGATGATATGGTTTGGTTTGTTGTGGTAAGGGATAGTTGGGGGTGATTTACAGTAGCCGAAGTAATTTAGGTGATTCTAGTATAGTTTGTTATGATTTTTAGCATTTTTTTGTAATTTTAAAGTGATTGGGCTTAGTTTGTTGCTGTAAAGTGTAGTTGGGGGTGATTTTTGATAGCCGAAGTAATTTAGGTTAGTTTGGCATAGTTTGCTATGGTTAGTAGCATTTTTTTGTAATTTAAAAGTGATTGGGTTTAGTTTGTTGTGGTAAGGGTTAGTTGGTGATGATTTAGAGTAGCCGAAGTAATTTAGGTGAGTCTGGCATAGTTTGTTATGATTTGTACACCTTTTTTTGTAGTTCTAAGATGATATGGTTTGGTTTGTTGTGGTAAGGGATAGTTAATGGTGATTTACGGTAGCCGAAGTAGTTTAGGTGATTCTGGTATAGTTTGTTATGATTTTTAGCATTATTTTGTAATTTTAAAGTGATTGGGCTTAGTTTGTTGCTGTAAAGTGTAGTTGGGGGTGATTTTTGATAGCCGAAGTAATTTAGGTGAGTTTGGCATAGTTTGCTATGGTTAGTAGCATTTATTTGTAATTTAAAAGTGATTGGGTTTAGTTTGTTGTGGTAAGGGTTAGTTGGTGATGATTTAGAGTAGCCGAAGTAATTTAAGTGAGTCTGGCATAGTTTGTTATGATTTGTACACCTTTTTTTGTAATTTTAAGATGATATGGTTTGGTTTGTTGTGGTAAGGGATAGTTGGGGGTGATTTACGGTAGCCGAAGTAACTTAGGTGATTCTGGTATAGTTTGTTATGATTTTTAGCATTTTTTTGTAATTTTAAAGTGATTGGGCTTAGTTTGTTGCTGTAAAGTGTAGTTGGGGGTGATTTTTGATAGCCGAAGTAATTTAGGTGAGTTTGGCATAGTTTGCTATGGTTAGTAGCATTTTTTTGTAATTTAAAAGTAATTGGGTTTAGTTTGTTGTGGTAAGGGTTAGTTGGTGATGATTTAGAGTAGCCGAAGTAAATTAGGTGAGTCTGGCATAGTTTGTTATGATTTGTACACCTTTTTTCTAATTTTTAGATGATATGGTTTGGTTTGTTGTGGTAAGGGATAGTTGGGGGTGATTTACGGTAGCCGAAGTAATTTAGGTGATTCTGGTATAGTTTGTTATGATTTTTAGCATTTTTTTGTAATTTTAAAGTGATTGGCCTTAGTTTGTTGCTGTAAAGTGTAGTTGGGGGTGATTTTTGATAGCCGAAGTAATTTAGGTGAGTTTGGCATAGTTTGCTATGGTTAGTAGCATTTTTTTGTAATTTAAAATTTATTGGGTTTAGTTTGTTGTGGTAAGGGTTAGTTGGTGATGATTTAGAGTAGCCAAAGTAATTTAGGTGAGTCTGGCATAGTTTGTTATGATTTGTACACCTTTTTTGTAATTTTAAGATGATATGGTTTGGTTTGTTGTGGTAAGGGATAGTTGGGGGTGATTTACGGTAGCCGAAGTAATTTAGGTGATTCTGGTATAGTTGTTATGATTTTTAGCATTTTTTTGTAATTTTAAAGTGATTGGGCTTAGTTTGTTGCTGTAAAGTGTAGTTGGGGGTGATTTTTGATAGCCGAAGTATTTTAGGTGAGTTTGGCATAGTTTGCTATGGTTAGTAGCATTTTTTGTAATTTAAAAGTCATTGGGTTTAGTTTGTTGTAGTAAGGGTTAGTTGGTGATGATTTAGAGTAGCCGAAGTAATTTAGGTGAGTCTGGCATAGTTTCTTATGATTTGTACACCTTTTTTTGTAATTTTAAGATGATATGATTTGGTTTGTTGTGGTAAGGGATAGTTGGGGGTGATTTACGGTAGCCGAAGTAATTTAGATGATTCTGGTATAGTTTGTTATGATTTTTAGCATTTTTTTGTAATTTTAAAATGATTGGGCTTAGTTTGTTGCTGTAAAGTGTAGTTGGGGGTGATTTTTGATAGCCGAAGTAATTTAGGTGAGTTTGGCATAGTTTGCTATGGTTAGCAGCATTTTTTTGTAATTTAAAAGTGATTGGGTTTAGTTTGTTGTGGTAAGGGTTAGTTGGTGATGATTTAGAGTAGCCGAAGTAATTTAGGTGAGTCTGGCATAGTTTGTTATGATTTGTACACCTTTTTTTGTTATTTCAAGATGATATGGTTTGGTTTGTTGTGGTAAGGGATAGTTGGGGGTGATTTACGGTAGCCGAAGTAATTTAGGTGATTCTGGTATAGTTTGTTATGATTTTTAGCATTTTTTTGTAATTTTAAAGAGATTGGGCTTAGTTTGTTGCTGTAAAGTGTAGTTGGGGGTGATTTTTGATAGCCGAAATAATTTAGATGTGTTTGGCATAGTTTGCTATGGTTAGTAGAATTTTTTTGTAATTTAAAAATGATTGGGTTTAGTTTGTTGTGGTAAGGGTTAGTTGGTGATGATTTATGGTAGCCGAAGTAATTTAGGTGAGTTTGGCATAGTTTGCTATGGTTAGTAGCATTTTTTTGTAATTTAAAAGTGATTGGGTTTAGTTTGTTGTGGTAAGGGTTAGTTGGTGATGATTTAGAGTAGCCGAAGTAATTTAGGTGAGTCTGGCATAGTTTGTTATGCATAGTTGCTATGATTTGTACACCTTTTTTGTACTTTAAAAGATGATATGGTTTGGTTTGTTGTGGTAAGGGATAGTTGGGGGTGATTTACGGTAGCCGAAGTAATTTAGGTGATTCTGGTATAGTTTGTTATGATTTTTAGAATTTTTTTGTAATTTTAAAGTGATTGGGCTAAGTTTGTTGCTGTAAAGTGTAGTTGGGGGTGATTTTTGATAGCCGAAGTAATTTAGGTGAGTTTGGCATTGTTTGCTATGGTAAGTAGCATTTTTTTGTAATTTAAAAGTGATTGGGTTTAGTTTGTTGTGGTAAGGGTTATTTGGTGATGATTTAGATTAGCCGAAGTAATGTAGGTGAGTCTGGCATCGTTTGTTATGATTTGTACACCTTTTTTTGTACTTTAAAAGATGATATGGTTTGGTTTGTTGTGGTAAGGGATAGTTGGGGGTGATTTACGGTAGCCGAAGTAATTTAGGTGATTCTGGTATAGTTTGTTATGATTTTTAGCATTTTTTTGTAATTTTAAAATGATTGGGCTTAGTTTGTTGCTGTAAAGTGTAGTTGGGTGTGATTTTTGATAGCCGAAGTAATTTAGGTGAGTTTGGCATAGTTTGCTATGGTTAGTAGCATTTTTTTGTAATTTAAAAGTGATTGGGTTTAATTTGTTTTAGTAAGGGTTAGTTGGTGATGATTTAGAGTTGCCGAAGTAAATTAGGTGAGTCTGGCATAGTTTGTTATGATTTGTACACCTTTTTTTGTAATTTTAAGATAATATGGTTTGGTTTGTTGTGGTAAGGGATAGTTGGGGGTGATTTACGGTAGCCGAAGTAATTTAGGTAATTCTGGTATAGTTTGTTATGATTTTTAGCATTTTTTTGTAATTTTAAAGTGATTGGGCTTAGTTTGTTGCTGTAAAGTGTAGTTGGGGGTGATTTTTGATAGCCGAAGTAATTTAGGTGAGTCTGGCATAGTTTGCTATGGTTAGTAGCATTTTTTTGTAATTTAAAAGTGATTGGGTTTAGTTTGTTGTGGTAAGGGTTAGTTAGTGATGATTTAGAGTAGCCGAAGTAATTTAGGTGAGTCTGGCATAGTTTGTTATGATTTGTACACCTTTTTTTGTACTTTAAAAGATGATATGGTTTGGTTTGTTGTGGTAAGGGATAGTTGGGGGTGATTTACGGTAGCCGAAGTAATTTAGGTGATTCTGGTATAGTTTGTTATGATTTTTAGAATTTTTTTGTAATTTTAAAGTGATTGGGCTAAGTTTGTTGCTGTAAAGTGTAGTTGGGGGTGATTTTTGATAGCCGAAGTAATTTAGGTGAGTTTGGCATTGTTTGCTATGGTAAGTAGCATTTTTTTGTAATTTAAAAGTGATTGGGTTTAGTTTGTTGTGGTAAGGGTTATTTGGGGATGATTTAGAGTAGCCGAAGTAATGTAGGTGAGTCTGGCATAGTTTGTTATGATTTGTACACCTTTTTTTGTAATTTTAAGATGATATGGTTTGGTTTGTTGTGGTAAGGGATAGTTGGGGGTGATTTACGGTAGCCGAAGTAATTTAGGTGATTCTGGTATAGTTTGTTACGATTTTTAGCATTTTTTTTAATTTTAAAGTGATTGGGCTTAGTTTGTTGCTGTAAAGTGTAGTTCGGGGTAATTTTTGATAGCCGAAGTAATTTAGGTGAGTTTGGCATAGTTTGCTATGGTTAGTAGCATTTTTTTGTAATTTAAAAGTGATTGGGTTTAGTTTGTTGTGGTAAGGGTTAGTTGGTGATGATTTATGGTAGCCGAAGTAATTTAGGTGAGTGTGGCATAGTTTGCTATGGTTAGTAGCATTTTTTTGTAATTTAAAAGTGATTGGGTTTAGATTGTTGTGGTAAGGGTTAGTTGGTGATGATTTAGAGTAGCCGAAGTAGTTTAGGTGAGTCTGGCATAGTTTGTTATGATTTGTACACTTTTTTTGTAATTTTAAGATGATATGGGTTGGTTTGTTGTGGTAAGGGATAGTTGGGGGTGATTTACATTAGCCGAAGTAATTTAGGTGATTCTGGTATAGTTTGTTATGATTTTTAGCATTTTTTTCTAATTTTAAATTGATTGGGCTTAGTTTGTTGCTGTACAGTGTAGTTGGGGGTGATTTTTGATAGCCGAAGTAATTTAGGTGAGTTTGGCATAGTTTGCTATGGTTAGTAGCATTTTTTTGTAATTTAAAAGTGATTGGGTTTAGTTTGTTGTGGTAAGGGTTAGTTGGTGATGATTTAGAGTAGCCGAAGTAATTTAGGTAAGTCTGGCATAGTTTGTTATGATTTGTACACCTTTTTTTGTAATTTTAAGATGATATGGTTTGGTTTGTTGTGGTAAGGGATAGTTGGGGGTGATTTACGGTAGCCGAAGTAATTTAGGTGATTCTGGTATAGTTTGTTATGATTTGTACACCTTTTTTTGTAGTTCTAAGATGATATGGTTTGGTTTGTTGTGGTAAGGGATAGTTGGGGGTGATTTACGGTAGGCGAAGTAATTTAGGTGATTCTGGTATAGTTTGTTATGATTTTTAACATTTTTTTGTAATTTTAAAGTGATTGGGCTTAGTTTGTTGCTGTAAAGTGTAGTTGGGGGTGATTTTTGATAGCCGAAGTAATTTAGGTGAGTTTGGCATAGTTTGCTATGGTTAGTAGCATTTATTTGTAATTTAAAAGTGATTGCGTTTAGTTTGTTGTTGTAAGGGTTAGTTGGTGATGATTTAGAGTAGCCGAAGTAATTTAAGTGAGTCTGGCATAGTTTGTTATGATTTGTACACCTTTTTTTGTAATTTTAAGATGATATGGTTTGGTTTGTTGTGGTAAGGGATAGTTGGGGGTGATTTACGGTAGCCGAAGTAATTTAGGTGATTCTGGTATAGTTTGTTATGATTTTTAGCATTTTTTTGTAATTTTAAAGTGATTGGGCTTAGTTTGTTGCTGTAAAGTGTAGTTGGGGGTGATTTTTGATAGCCGAAGTAATTTAGGTGAGTTTGGCATAGTTTGCTATGGTTAGTAGCATTTTTTTGTAATTTAAAAGTGATTGGGTTTAGTTTGTTGTGGTAAGGGTTAGTTGGTGATGATTTATGGTAGCCGAAGTAATTTAGGTGAGTTTGGCATAGTTTGCTATGGTTAGTAGCATTTTTTTGTAATTTAAAAGTGATTGGGTTTAGTTTGTTGTGGTAAGTGTTAGTTGGTGATGATTTAGACTAGCCGAAGTA
Source organism: Eledona agricola (assembly GCA_964023215.1). Classification (NCBI taxonomy): domain Eukaryota; kingdom Metazoa; phylum Arthropoda; class Insecta; order Coleoptera; family Tenebrionidae; genus Eledona; species Eledona agricola. Next base: position 24,788,622 of record OZ026854.1, read on the forward strand.
ATTTAGGTGAGTCTAGCATAGTTTGTTATGATTTGTACACCTTTTTTTGTAATTTTAAGATGATATGGTTTGGTTTGTTGTGGTAAGGGATAGTTGGGGGTGATTTACGGTAGCCGAAGTAATTTAGGTAATTCTGGTATAGTTTGTTATGATTTTTACAATTTTTTTGTAATTTTGAAGTGATTGGGCTTAGTTTGTTGCTGTAAAGTGTAGTTGGGGGTGATTTTTGATATCCGAAGTAATTTAGGTGAGTTTGGCATAGTTTGCTATGGTTAGTAGCATTTTTTTGTAATTTAAAAGTGATTGGGTTTAGTTTGTTTTGGTAAGGGTTAGTTGGTGATGATTTAGAGTAGCCGAAGTAATTTAGGTGAGTCTGGCATAGTTTGTTATTATTTGTACACCTTTTTTTGCAATTTTAAGATGATATGGTTTGGTTTGTTGTGGTAAGGGATAGTTGGGGGTGATTTACGGTAGCCGAAGTAATTTAGGTGATTCTGGTATAGTTTGTTATGCTTTTTAGCATTTTTTTGTAATTTTAAAATGATTGGGCTTAGTTTGTTGCTGTAAAGTGTAGTTGGGGGTAATTTTTGATAGCCGAAGTAATTTAGGCGAGTTTGGCATAGTTTGCTATAGTCAGTAGCATTTTTTTGTAATTTAAAAGTAATTGGGTTTAGTTTGTTGTGGAAAGGGTTAGTTGGTGATGATCTAGAGTAGCCGAAGTAATTTAGGTGAGTCTGGCATAGTTTGTTATGATTTGTACACCTTTTTTTGTAATTTTAAGATGATATGGTTTGGTTTGTTGTGGTAAGGGATAGTTGGGGCTGATTTACGGTAGCCGAAGTAATTTAGGTGATTCTGGTATAGTTTGTTATGATTTTTAGAATTTTTTTGTAATTTTAAAGTGATTGCGCTTAGTTTGTTGCTGTAAAGTGAAGTTGGGTTTGATTTTTGATAGCCGAAGTAATTTAGGTGAGTTTGGCATAGTTTGCTATGGTTAGTAGCATTTTTTTGTAATTTAAAAATGATTGGGTTTAGTTTGTTGTGGTAAGGGTTAGTTGGTGATGATTTAGAGTAGCCGAAGTAATTTAGGTGAGTCTGGCATAGTTTGTTATGATTTGTACACCTTTTTTGTAATTTTAAGATGATATGGTTTGGTTTGTTGTGGTAAGGGATAGTTGGGGTTGATTTACGGTAGCCGAAGTAATTTAGGTGATTATGGTATAGTTTGTTATGATTTTTAGCACTTTTTTGTAATTTTAAAATGATTGGGCTTAGTTTGTTGCTGTAAAGTGTAGTTGGGGATGATTTTTGATAGCCGAAGTAATTTAGGCGAGTTTGGCATAGTTTGCTATAGTCAGTAGCATTTTTTTGTAATTTAAAAGTAATTGGGTTTAGTTTGTTGTGGAAAGGGTTAGTTGGTGATGATCTAGAGTAGCCGAAGTAATTTAGGTGAGTCTGGCATAGTTTGTTATGATTTGTACACCTTTTTTTGTAATTTTAAGATGATATGGTTTGGTTTGTTGTGGTAAGGGATAGTTGGGGCTGATTTACGGTAGCCGAAGTAATTTAGGTGATTCTGGTATAGTTTGTTATGATTTTTAGAATTTTTTTGTAATTTTAAAGTGATTGGGCTTAGTTTGTTGCTGTAAAGTGAAGTTGGGGTTGATTTTTGATAGCCGAAGTAATTTAGGTGAGTTTGGCATAGTTTGCTTTGGTTAGTAGCATTTTTTTGTAATTTAAAAGTGATTGGGTTTAGTTTTTTGTGGTAAGGGTTAGTTGGTGATGATCTAGAGTAGCCGAAGTAATTTAGGTGAGTCTGGCATAGTTTGCTATGATTTGTACACCTTTTTTTGTAATTTTAAGATGATATGGTTTGGTTTGTTGTGGTAAGGGATAGTTAGAGGTGATTTACGGTAGCCGAAGTAATTTAGATGATTCTGGTATAGTTTGTTATGATTTTTAGCATTTTTTTGTAATTTTAAAGTGATTGGGCTTAGTTTGTTGCTGTAAAGTGTAGTTGGGGGTGATTTTTGATAGCCGAAGTAATTTAGGTGAGTTTGGCATAGTTTGCTATGGTTAGTAGCATTTTTTTGTAATTAAAAAGTGATTGGGTTTAGTTTGTTGTGGTAAGGGTTAGTTGGTGATGATTTAGAGTAGCCAAAGTAATTTAGGTGAGTCTGGCATAGTTTGTTATGATTTGTTCACCTTTTTTTGTAATTTTAAGATGATATGGTTTGGTTTGTTGTGGTAAGGGATAGTTGGGGGTGATTTACGGTAGCCGAAGTAATTTAGGTGATTCTGGTATAGTTTGTTATAATTTTTAGCATTTTTTTGTAATTTTAAAGTGATTGGGCTTAGGTTGTTGCTGTAAAGTGTAGTTGGGGGTGATATTTGATAGCCAAAGTAATTTAAGTGAGTTTGGCATAGTTTGCTATGGTTAGTAGCATTTTTTTGTAATTTAAAAGTGATTGGGTTTAGTTTGTAGTGGTAAGGGTTTGTTGGTGATGATTTAGAGTAGCCGAAGTAATTTAGGTGAGTCTGGCATAGTTTGTTATGATTTGTACACCTTTTTTTGTAATTTTAAGATAATATGGTTTGGTTTGTTGTGGTAAGGGATAGTTGGGGGTGATTTACGGTAGCCGAAGTAATTTAGGTGATTCTGGTATAGTTTGTTATGATTTTTAGCATTTTTTTGTAATTATAAAGTGATTGGGCTTAGTTGGTTGCTGTAAAGTGTAGTTGGGGGTGATTTTTGATAGCCGAAGTAATTTTGGTGAGTTTGGCATAGTTTGCTATGGTTAGTAGCATTTTTTTGTAATTTAAAAGTGATTGGGTATAGTTTGTTGTGGTAAGGGTTAGTTGGTGATGATTTAGAGTAGCCGAAGTAATTTAGGTGAGTCTGGAATTGTTTGTTATGATTTGTACACCTTTTTTGTAATTTTAAGATGATATGGTTTGGTTTGTTGTGGTAAGGGATAGTTGGGGGGTGATTTACGGTAGCCGAAGTAATTTAGGTGATTCTGGTATAGTTTGTTATGATTTTTAGCATTTTTTTGTAATTTAAAAGTGATTGGGTTTAGTTTGTTGTGGTAAGGGTTAGTTGGTGATGATTTAGAGTAGCCGAAGTAATTTAGGTAAGTCTGGCATAGTTTGTTATAATTTGTACACCTTTTTTTGTAATTTTAAGATAATATGGTTTGGTTTGTTGTGGTAAGGGATAGTTGGGGGTGATTTACGGTAGCCGAAGTAATTTAGGTGATTCTGGTATAGTTTGTTATGATTTGTAGCATTTTTTTGTAATTTTAAAATGATTGGGCTTAGTTTGTTGCTGTAAAGTGTAGTTGGGGGTGATTTTTGGTAGCCGAAGTAATTTAGGTGAGTTTGGCATAGTTTGCTATGGTTAGTAGCATTTTTTTGTAATTTAAAAGTGATTGGGTTTAGTTTGTTGTGGTAAGGGTTATTTGGTGATGATTTAGAGTAGCCGAAGTAATTTAGGTGAGTCTGGCATAGTTTGTTATGACTTGTACAACTTTTTTTGTAATTTTAAGATGATATGGTTTGGTTTGTTGTGGTAAGGGATAGTTGGGGGTGATTTACGGTAGCCGAAGTAATTTAGGTGATTCTGGTATAGTTTGTTATGATTTTTAGCATTTTTTTGTAATTTTAAAGTGATTGGGCTTAGTTTGTTGCTGTAAAGTGTAGTTGGGGGTGATTTTTGATAGCCGAAGTAATTTAGGTGAGTTTGGCATAGTTTGCTATGGTTAGTAGCATTTTTTTGTAATTCAAAAGTGATTGGGTTTAGTTTGTTGTGGTAAGGGTTAGTTGGTGATGATTTAGAGTAGCCGAAGTAATTTAGGTGAGTCTGGCATAGTTTGTTATGATTTGTACACCTTTTTTTGTAATTTTAAGATGATATGGTTTGGTTTGTTGTGGTATGGGATATTTGGGGGTGATTTACGGTAGCCGAAGTAATTTAGGAGATTCTGGTATAGTTTGTTATGATTTTTAGCATATTTTTGTAATTTTAAAGTGATTGGGCTTAGTTTGTTGCTGTAAAGTGTAGTTGGGAGTGATTTTTGATAGCCGAAATAATTTAGGTGAGTTTGGCATAGTTTGCTATGGTTAGTAGCATTTTTTTGTAATTTAAAAGTTATTGGGATTAGTTTGTTGTGGTAAGGGTTAGTTGGTGATGATTTAGAGTAGCCGAAATACTTTAGGTAAGTCTGGCATAGTTTGTTATAATTTGTACACCTTTTTTCGTAATTTTAAGATGATATGGTTTGGTTTGTTGTGGTAAGGGATAGTTGGGGGTGATTTACGGTAGCCGAAGTAATTTAGGTGATTCTGGTATAGTTTGTTATGATTTTTAGCATTTTTTTGTAATTTTAAAGTGATTGGGCTTAGTTTGTTGCTGTAAAGTGTAGTTGGGGGTGATTTTTGATAGCCGAAGTAATTTAGGTGAGTTTGGCATAGTTTGCTATGGTTAGTAGCATTGTTTTGTAATTTAAAAGTGATTGGGTTTAGTTTGTTGTGGTAAGGGTTAGTTGGTGATGATTTAGAGTAGCCGAAGTAATTTAGGTGAGTCTGGCATAGTTTGTTATGATTTGTACACCTTTTTTTGTAATATTAAGATGATATGGTTTGGTTTGTTGTAGTAAGGGATAGTTGGGGGTGATTTACGGTAGCCGAAGTAATTTAGGTGATTCTGGTATAGTTTGTTATGATTTTTAGCATTTTTTTGTAATTTTAATGTCATTGGGCTTAGTTTGTTGCTGTAAAGTGTAGTTGGGGGTGATTTTTGATAGCCGAAGTAATTTAGGTGATTCTGGTATAGTTTGTTATGATTTTTAGCATTTTGTTGTAATTTTAAAGTGATTGGGCTTAGTTTGTTGCTGTAAAGTATAGTTGGGGGTGATTTTTGATAGCCGAAATGATTTAGGTGAATTTGGCATAGTTTGCTATGGTTAGTAGCATTTTTTTGTAATTTAAAAGTGATTGGGTTTAGTTTGTTGTGGTAAGGGTTAGTTGGTGATGATTTAGAGTAGCCGAAGTAATTTAGGTGAGTCTGGCATAGTTTGATATGATTTGTACACCTTTTTTAGTAATTTTAAGATGATATGATTTGGTTTGTTGTGATAAGGGATAGTTGGGGGTGATTTACGGTAGCCGAAGTAATTTAGGTGATTCTGGTATAGTTTGTTATGATTTTTAGCATTTTTTTGTAATTTTAAAGTGATTGGGCTTAGTTTGTTGCTGTAAAGTGTAGTTGGGGGTGATTTTTGATAGCCGAAGTAATTTAGGTCAGTTTGGCATAGTTTGCTATGGTTAGTAGTATTTTTTTGTAATTTAAATGTGATTGGGTTTAGTTTGTTGTGGTAAGGGTTAGTTGGTGATGATTTAGAGTAGCCGAAGTAATTTAGGTGAGTCTGGCATAGTTTGTTATGATTTCTACACCTTTTTTTGTAATATTAAGATGATATGGTTTGGTTTGTTGTGGTAAGGGATAGTTGGGGGTGATTTACGGTAGCCGAAGTAATTTAAGTGATTCTGGTATAATTTGTTATGATTTTTAGCATTTTTTTGTAATTTTAAAATGATTGGGCTTAGTTTGTTGCTGTAAAGTGTAGTTGGGGGTGATTTTTGATAGCCGAAGTAATTTAGGTGAGTTTGGCATTGTTTGCTATGGTTAGTAGTATTTTTTTGTAATTTAAAAGTGATTGGGTTTAGTTTGTTGTGGTAAGGGTTAGTTGGTGATGATTTAGAGTAGCCGAAGTAATTTAGGTGAGTCTGGCATAGTTTGTTATGATTTGTACACCTTTTTTTGTAATATTAAGATGATATGGTTTGGTTTGTTGTGGTAAGGGATAGTTGGGGGTGATTTACGGTAGCCGAAGTAATTTAAGTGATTCTGGTATAGTTTGTTATGATTTTTAGCATTTTTTTGTAATTTTAAAGTGATTGGGCTTAGTTTGTTGCTGTAAAGTGTAGTTGGGGGTGATTTTTGATAGCCGAAGTAATTTAGATGAGATTGGCATAGTTTGCTATGGTTAGTAGCATTTTTTTGTAATTTAAAAGTGATTGGGTTTAGTTTGTTGTGGTAAGGGTTAGTTGGTGATGATTTAGAGTAGCCGAAGTAATTTAGGTGAGTCTGGCATAGTTTGTTATGATTTGTACACCTTTTTTTGTAATTTTAAGATGATATGGTTTGGTTTGTTGTGGTAAGGGATAGTTGGGGGTGATTTACGGTAGCCGAAGTAATTTAGGTGATTCTGGTATAGATTGTTATGTTTTTTAGCATTTTTTTGTAATTTCAAAGTGATTAGGCTTAGTTTGTTGCTTTAAAGTGTAGTTGGGGGTGATTTTTGATAGCCGAAGTAATTTAGGTGAGTTTGGCATAGTTTGCTATGGTTAGTAGCATTTTTTTGTAATTTAAAAGTGATTGGGTTTAGTTTGTTGTGGTAAGGGTTAGTTGGTGATGATTTAGAGTAGCCGAAGTAATTTAGGTGAGTCTGGCATAGTTTGTTATGATTTGTACACCTTTTTTTGTAACTTTAAGATGATATGGTTTGGTTTGTTGTGGTAAGGGATATTTGGGGGTGATTTACGGTAGCCGAAGTAATTTAGGTGATTCTGGTATAGATTGTTATGATTTTTAGCATTTTTTTGTAATTTTAAAGTGATTGGGCTTAGTTTGTTGCGGTAAAGTGTAGTTGGGGGTGATTTTTGATAGTCGAAGTAATTTAGGTGAGTTTGGCATAGTTTGCTATGGTTAATAGCATTTTTTTGTAATTTAAAAGTGATTGGGTTTAGTTTGTTGTGGTAAGGGTTAGTTGGTGATGATTTAGAGTAACCGAAGTAATTTAGGTGAGTCTGGCATAGTTTGTTATGGTTTGTACACCTTTTTTTGTAATTTTAAGATGATATGGTTTGGTTTGTTGTAGTAAGGGATAGTTGGGGGTGATTTACGGTAGCCGAAGTAATTTAGGTGATTCTGGTATAGTTTGTTATGATTTTTAGCATTTTTTGTAATTTTAAAGTGATTGGGCTTAGTTTGTTGCTGTAAAGTGTAGTTGGGGGTGATTTTTGATAGCCGAAGTAATTTAGGTGATTTTGGCAAGTTTGCTATGGTTAGTAGCATTTTTTTGTAATTAAAAAGTGATTGGGTTTACTTTGTTGTGGTAAGGGTTAGTTGGTGATGATTTAGAGTAACCGAAGTAATTTAGGTGAGTCTGGCATAGTTTGTTATGATTTGTACACCTTTTTTTGTAATTTTAAGATGATATGGTTTGGTTTGTTGTGGTAAGGGATAGTTGGGGGTGATTTACGGTAGCCGAAGTAATTTAGGTGATTCTGGTATAGTTTGTTATGATTTTTAGCATTTTTTTGTAATTTTAAAGTGATTGGGCTTAGTTTGTTGCTGTAAAGTGTAGTTGGGGGTGATTTTTGATAGCCGAAGTAATTTAGGTGAGTTTGGCATAGTTTGCTATGGTTAGTAGCATTTTTTTGTAATTTAAAAGTGATTGGGTTTAGTTTGTTGTGGTAAGGGTTAGTTGGTGATGATTTAGAGTAGCCGAAGTAATTTAGGTGAGTCTGGCATAGTTTGTTATGATTTGTACACTTTTTTTTGTAATTTTAAGATGATATGGTTTGGTTTGTTGTGGTAAGGGATATTTGGGGGTGATTAACGGTAGCCGAAGTAATTTAGGTGATTCTGGTATAGTTTGTTATGATTTTTAGCAAATTTTTTAATTTTAAAGTGATTGGGTTTAGTTTGTTGCTGTAAGGTGTAGTTGGGGGTGATTTTTGAGAGCCCAAGTAATTTAGGTGAGTTTGGCATAGTTTGCTATGGTTAGTAGCATTTTTTTGTAATTTAAAAGTGATTGGGTTTACTTTGTTGTGGTAAGCGTTAGTTGGTGATGATGTAGAGTAGCCGAAGTAATTTAGGTGTGTCTGGCATAGTTTGTTATGATTTGTACACCTTTTTTTGTAATTTTAAGATGATATGGTTTGGTTTGTTGTGGTAAGGGATAGTTAGGGGTGATTTACGGTAGCCGAAGTAATTTAGGTGATTCTGGTATAGTTTGTTATGATTTTTAGGATTTTTTTGAAATTTTAAGTGATTGGACTTAGTTTGTTGCTGTAAAGTGTAGTTGGGGGTGATTTTTGATAGCCGAAGTAATTTAGGTGAGTTTGGCATAGTTGGCTATGGTTAGTAGCATTTTTTTGTAATTTAAAAGTGTTTGGGTTTAGTTTGTTGTGGTAAGAGTTAGTTGGTGATGATTTAGAGTAGCCGAAGTAATTTAGGTGAGTCTGGCATAGTTTGTTATGATTTTTAGCATTTTTTTGTAATTTTAAAGTGATTGGGCTTAGTTTGTTGCTGTAAAGTGTAGTTGGGGGTGATTTTTGATAGCCGAAGTAATTTAGGTGATTCTGGTATAGTTTGTTATGATTTGTAGCATTTTTTTGTAATTTTAAAATGATTGGGCTTAGTTTGTTGCTGTAAAGTGTAGTTGGGGGTGATTTTTGGTAGCCGAAGTAATTTAGGTGAGTTTGGCATAGTTTGCTATGGTTAGTAGCATTTTTTTGTAATTTAAAAGTGATTGGGTTTAGTTTGTTGTGGTAAGGGTTATTTGGTGATGATTTAGAGTAGCCGAAGTAATTTAGGTGAGTCTGGCATAGTTTGTTATGACTTGTACAACTTTTTTTGTAATTTTAAGATGATATGGTTTGGTTTGTTGTGGTAAGGGATAGTTGGGGGTGATTTACGGTAGCCGAAGTAATTTAGGTGATTCTGGTATAGTTTGTTATGATTTTTAGCATTTTTTTGTAATTTTAAAGTGATTGGGCTTAGTTTGTTGCTGTAAAGTGTAGTTGGGGGTGATTTTTGATAGCCGAAGTAATTTAGGTGAGTTTGGCATAGTTTGCTATGGTTAGTAGCATTTTTTTGTAATTCAAAAGTGATTGGGTTTAGTTTGTTGTGGTAAGGGTTAGTTGGTGATGATTTAGAGTAGCCGAAGTAATTTAGGTGAGTCTGGCATAGTTTGTTATGATTTGTACACCTTTTTTTGTAATTTTAAGATGATATGGTTTGGTTTGTTGTGGTATGGGATATTTGGGGGTGATTTACGGTAGCCGAAGTAATTTAGGAGATTCTGGTATAGTTTGTTATGATTTTTAGCATATTTTTGTAATTTTAAAGTGATTGGGCTTAGTTTGTTGCTGTAAAGTGTAGTTGGGAGTGATTTTTGATAGCCGAAATAATTTAGGTGAGTTTGGCATAGTTTGCTATGGTTAGTAGCATTTTTTTGTAATTTAAAAGTTATTGGGATTAGTTTGTTGTGGTAAGGGTTAGTTGGTGATGATTTAGAGTAGCCGAAATACTTTAGGTAAGTCTGGCATAGTTTGTTATAATTTGTACACCTTTTTTCGTAATTTTAAGATGATATGGTTTGGTTTGTTGTGGTAAGGGATAGTTGGGGGTGATTTACGGTAGCCGAAGTAATTTAAGTGATTCTGGTATAATTTGTTATGATTTTTAGCATTTTTTTGTAATTTTAAAATGATTGGGCTTAGTTTGTTGCTGTAAAGTGTAGTTGGGGGTGATTTTTGATAGCCGAAGTAATTTAGATGAGATTGGCATAGTTTGCTATGGTTAGTAGCATTTTTTTGTAATTTAAAAGTGATTGGGTTTAGTTTGTTGTGGTAAGGGTTAGTTGGTGATGATTTAGAGTAGCCGAAGTAATTTAGGTGAGTCTGGCATAGTTTGTTATGATTTGTACACCTTTTTTTGTAATTTTAAGATGATATGGTTTGGTTTGTTGTGGTAAGGGATAGTTGGGGGTGATTTACGGTAGCCGAAGTAATTTAGGTGATTCTGGTATAGATTGTTATGTTTTTTAGCATTTTTTTGTAATTTCAAAGTGATTAGGCTTAGTTTGTTGCTTTAAAGTGTAGTTGGGGGTGATTTTTGATAGCCGAAGTAATTTAGGTGAGTTTGGCATAGTTTGCTATGGTTAGTAGCATTTTTTTGTAATTTAAAAGTGATTGGGTTTAGTTTGTTGTGGTAAGGGTTAGTTGGTGATGATTTAGAGTAGCCGAAGTAATTTAGGTGAGTCTGGCATAGTTTGTTATGATTTGTACACCTTTTTTTGTAACTTTAAGATGATATGGTTTGGTTTGTTGTGGTAAGGGATATTTGGGGGTGATTTACGGTAGCCGAAGTAATTTAGGTGATTCTGGTATAGATTGTTATGATTTTTAGCATTTTTTTGTAATTTTAAAGTGATTGGGCTTAGTTTGTTGCGGTAAAGTGTAGTTGGGGGTGATTTTTGATAGTCGAAGTAATTTAGGTGAGTTTGGCATAGTTTGCTATGGTTAATAGCATTTTTTTGTAATTTAAAAGTGATTGGGTTTAGTTTGTTGTGGTAAGGGTTAGTTGGTGATGATTTAGAGTAACCGAAGTAATTTAGGTGAGTCTGGCATAGTTTGTTATGGTTTGTACACCTTTTTTTGTAATTTTAAGATGATATGGTTTGGTTTGTTGTAGTAAGGGATAGTTGGGGGTGATTTACGGTAGCCGAAGTAATTTAGGTGATTCTGGTATAGTTTGTTATGATTTTTAGCATTTTTTGTAATTTTAAAGTGATTGGGCTTAGTTTGTTGCTGTAAAGTGTAGTTGGGGGTGATTTTTGATAGCCGAAGTAATTTAGGTGATTTTGGCAAGTTTGCTATGGTTAGTAGCATTTTTTTGTAATTAAAAAGTGATTGGGTTTACTTTGTTGTGGTAAGGGTTAGTTGGTGATGATTTAGAGTAACCGAAGTAATTTAGGTGAGTCTGGCATAGTTTGTTATGATTTGTACACCTTTTTTTGTAATTTTAAGATGATATGGTTTGGTTTGTTGTGGTAAGGGATAGTTGGGGGTGATTTACGGTAGCCGAAGTAATTTAGGTGATTCTGGTATAGTTTGTTATGATTTTTAGCATTTTTTTGTAATTTTAAAGTGATTGGGCTTAGTTTGTTGCTGTAAAGTGTAGTTGGGGGTGATTTTTGATAGCCGAAGTAATTTAGGTGAGTTTGGCATAGTTTGCTATGGTTAGTAGCATTTTTTTGTAATTTAAAAGTGATTGGGTTTAGTTTGTTGTGGTAAGGGTTAGTTGGTGATGATTTAGAGTAGCCGAAGTAATTTAGGTGAGTCTGGCATAGTTTGTTATGATTTGTACACTTTTTTTTGTAATTTTAAGATGATATGGTTTGGTTTGTTGTGGTAAGGGATATTTGGGGGTGATTAACGGTAGCCGAAGTAATTTAGGTGATTCTGGTATAGTTTGTTATGATTTTTAGCAAATTTTTTAATTTTAAAGTGATTGGGTTTAGTTTGTTGCTGTAAGGTGTAGTTGGGGGTGATTTTTGAGAGCCCAAGTAATTTAGGTGAGTTTGGCATAGTTTGCTATGGTTAGTAGCATTTTTTTGTAATTTAAAAGTGATTGGGTTTACTTTGTTGTGGTAAGCGTTAGTTGGTGATGATGTAGAGTAGCCGAAGTAATTTAGGTGTGTCTGGCATAGTTTGTTATGATTTGTACACCTTTTTTTGTAATTTTAAGATGATATGGTTTGGTTTGTTGTGGTAAGGGATAGTTAGGGGTGATTTACGGTAGCCGAAGTAATTTAGGTGATTCTGGTATAGTTTGTTATGATTTTTAGGATTTTTTTGAAATTTTAAGTGATTGGACTTAGTTTGTTGCTGTAAAGTGTAGTTGGGGGTGATTTTTGATAGCCGAAGTAATTTAGGTGAGTTTGGCATAGTTGGCTATGGTTAGTAGCATTTTTTTGTAATTTAAAAGTGTTTGGGTTTAGTTTGTTGTGGTAAGAGTTAGTTGGTGATGATTTAGAGTAGCCGAAGTAATTTAGGTGAGTCTGGCATAGTTTGTTATGATTTTTAGCATTTTTTTGTAATTTTAAAGTGATTGGGCTTAGTTTGTTGCTGTAAAGTGTAGTTGGGGGTGATTTTTGATAGCCGAAGTAATTTAGGTGAGTTTGGCATAGTTTGCTATGGTTAGTAGCATTTTTTTGTAATTTAAAAGTGATTGGGTTTCGTTTGTTGTGGTAAGGGTTAGTTGGTGATGATTTAGAGTAACCGAAGTAATTTAGGTGAGTCTGGCATAGTTTGTTATGATTTGTACACCTTTTTTTGTAATTTTAAGATGATATGGTTTGGTTTGTTGTGGTAAGGGATAGTTGGGGGTGATTTACGGTAGCCGAAGTAATTTAGGTGATTCTGGTATAGTTTGTTATGATTTTTAGCATTTTTTTGTAATTTTAAAGTGATTGGGCTTAGTTTGTTGCTGTAAAGTGTAGTTGGGGGTGATTTTTGATAGCCGAAGTAATTTAGGTGAGTTTGTCATAGTTTGCTATGGTTAGTAGCATTTTTTTGTAATTTAAAAGTGATTGGGTTTAGTTTGTTGTGGTAAGGGTTAGTTGGTGATGATTTAGAGTAGCCGAAGTTATTTAGGTGAGTCTGGCATAGTTTGTTATGATTTGTACACCTTTTTTTGTAATTTTAAGATGATATGGTTTGGTTTGTTGTGGTAAGGGATAGTTGGGGGTGATTTACGGTAACCGAAGTAATTTAGGTGATTCTGGTATAGTTTGTTATGATTTTTAGCATTTTTTTGTAATTTTAAAGTGATTGGGCTTAGTTTGTTGCTGTAAAGTGTAGTTGGAGGTGATTTTTGATAGCCGAAGTGATTTAGGTAAATTTGGCATAGTTTGCTTTGGTTAGTAGCATTTTTTTGTAATTTAAAAGTGATTGGGTTTAGTTAGTTGTGGTAAGTGTTAGTTGGTGATGATTTAGAGTAGCCGAAGTAATTTAGGTGAGTCTGGCATAGTTTGTTATGATTTTTACACCTTTTTTTGTAATTTTAAGATGATATGGTTTGGTTTGTTGTGGTAAGGGATAGTTGGGGGTGATTTACGGTAGCCGAAGTAATTTAGTTGATTCTGGTATAGTTTGCTACGATTTTTAGCATTTTTTTGTAATTTTAAAGTGATTGGGCTTAGTTTGTTGCTGTAAAGTGTAGTTGGGGGTGATTTTTGATAGCCGAAGTAATTTAGGTGAGTTTGGCAAGTTTGCTATGGTTAGTAGCATTTTTTTGTATTTTAAAAGTGATTGGGTTTAGTTTGTTGTGGTAAGGGTTAGTTGATGATGATATAGAGTAACCGAAGTAATTTAGGTGAGTCTGGCATAGTTTGTTATGATTTGTACACCTTTTTTTGTAATTTTAAGATGATATGGTTTGGTTTGTTGTGGTAAGGGATAGTTGGGGGTGATTTACGGTAGCCGATGTAATTTAGGTGATTCTGGTATAGTTTGTTATGATTTTTAGCATTTTTTTGTAATTTTAAAGTGATTAGGTTTAGTTTGTTGCTGTAAAGTGTAGTTGGGGGTGATTTTTGATAGCCGAAGTAATTTAGGTGAGTTTGGCATTGTTTGCTATGGTTAGTAGCATATTTTTGTAATTTAAAAGTGATTGGGTTTAGTTTGTTGTGGTAAGGGTTAGTTGGTGATGATTTAGAGTAGCCGAAGTAATTTAGGTGAGTCTGGCATAGTTTGTTATGATTTGTACACCTTTTTTTTGTAATTTTAAGATGATATGGTTTGGTTTGTTGTGGTAAGGGATATTTGGGGGTGATTTACGGTAGCCGAAGTAATTTAGGTGATTCTGGTATAGTTTGTTATGATTTTTGGCATATTTTTGTAATTTTAAAGTGAATGGGCTTAATTTGTTGCTGTAAAGTGTAGTTGGGGGTGATTTTTGATAGCCGAAGTAATTTAGGTGAGTTTGGCATAGTTTGCTACGGTTAGTAGCATTGTTTTGTAATTTAAAAGTGATTGGGTTTAGTTTGTTGTGGTAAGGGTTAGTTGGTGATGATTTATAGTAGCCGAAGTAATTTAGGTGAGTCTGGCATAGTTTGTTATGATTTGTACACCTTTTTTTGTAATATTAAGATGATATGGTTTGGTTTGTTGTGGTAAGGGATAATTGGGGGTGATTTACGGTAGCCGAAGTAATTTAGGTGATTCTGTTATAGTTTGTTATGATTTTTAGCATTTTTTTGTAATTTTAAAGTGATTGGGTTTAGTTTGTTGCTGTAAGGTGTAGTTGGGAGTGATTTTTGATAGCCGAAGTAATTTAGGTAAGTTTGGCATAGTTTGCTATGGTTAGTAGCATTTTTTTGTGATTTAAAAGTGATTGGGTTTAGTTTGTTGTGGTAAGGGTTAGTTGGTGATGATTTAGAGTAGCCGAAGTAATTTAGGTGAGTCTGGCATAGTTTGTTATGATTTGTACACTTTTTTTTGTAATTTTAAGATGATATGGTTTGGTTTGTTGTGGTAAGGGATATTTGGGGGTGATTTACGGTAGCCGAAGTAATTTAGGTGATTCTGGTATAGTTTGTTATGATTTTTAGCATATTTTTGTAATTTTAAAGTGATTGGGTTTAGTTTGTTGCTGTAAAGTGTAGTTGGGGGTGATTTTTGATAGCCGAAGTAATTTAGGTGAGTTTGGCATAGTTTGCTATGGTTAGTAGCATTTTTTTGTAATTTAAAAGTGATTGGGTTTCGTTTGTTGTGGTAAGGGTTAGTTGGTGATGATTTAGAGTAACCGAAGTAATTTAGGTGAGTCTGGCATAGTTTGTTATGATTTGTACACCTTTTTTTGTAATTTTAAGATGATATGGTTTGGTTTGTTGTGGTAAGGGATAGTTGGGGGTGATTTACGGTAGCCGAAGTAATTTAGGTGATTCTGGTATAGTTTGTTATGATTTTTAGCATTTTTTTGTAATTTTAAAGTGATTGGGCTTAGTTTGTTGCTGTAAAGTGTAGTTGGTGGTGATTTTTGTAAGCCGAAGTAATTTAGGTGAGTTTGGCATAGTTTGCTATGGTTAGTAGCATTTTTTTGTAATTTAAAAGTGATTGGGTTTAGTTTGTTGTGGTAAGAGTTAGTTGGTGATGATTTAGAGTAGCCGAAGTAATTTAGGTGAGTCTGGCATAGTTTGTTATGATTTTTAGCATTTTTTTGTAATTTTAAAGTGATTGGGCTTAGCTTGTTGCTGTAAAGTGTAGTTGGGGGTGATTTTTGATAGCCGAAGTAATTTAGGTGAGTTTGGCATAGTTTGCTATGGTTAGTAGCATTTTTTTGTAATTTAAAAGTGATTGGGTTTCGTTTGTTGTGGTAAGGGTTAGTTGGTGATGATTTAGAGTAACCGAAGTAATTTAGGTGAGTCTGGCATAGTTTGTTATGATTTGTACACCTTTTTTTGTAATTTTAAGATGATATGGTTTGGTTTGTTGTGGTAAGGGATAGTTGGGGGTGATTTACGGTAGCCGAAGTAATTTAGGTGATTCTGGTATAGTTTGTTATGATTTTTAGCATTTTTTTGTAATTTTAAAGTGATTGGGCTTAGTTTGTTGCTGTAAAGTGTAGTTGGGGGTGATTTTTGATAGCCGAAGTAATTTAGGTGAGTTTGGCATAGTTTGCTATGGTTAGTAGCATTTTTTTGTAATTTAAAAGTGATTGGGTTTAGTTTGTTGTGGTAAGGGTTAGTTGGTGATGATTTAGAGTAGCCGAAGTTATTTAGGTGAGTCTGGCATAGTTTGTTATGATTTGTACACCTTTTTTTGTAATTTTAAGATGATATGGTTTGGTTTGTTGTGGTAAGGGATAGTTGGGGGTGATTTACGGTAACCGAAGTAATTTAGGTGATTCTGGTATAGTTTGTTATGATTTTTAGCATTTTTTTGTAATTTTAAAGTGATTGGGGTTAGTTTGTTGCTGTAAAGTGTAGTTGGAGGTGATTTTTGATAGCCGAAGTGATTTAGGTGAATTTGGCATAGTTTGCTTTGGTTAGTAGCATTTTTTTGTAATTTAAAAGTGATTGGGTTTAGTTTGTTGTGGTAAGTGTTAGTTGGTGATGATTTAGAGTAGCCGAAGTAATTTAGGTGAGTCTGGCATAGTTTGTTATGATTTTTACACCTTTTTTTGTAATTTTAAGATGATATGGTTTGGTTTGTTGTGGTAAGGGATAGTTGGGGGTGATTTACGGTAGCCGAAGTAATTTTGTTGGTTCTGGTATAGTTTGCTATGATTTTTAGCATTTTTTTGTAATTCTAAAGTGATTGGGCTTAGTTTGTTGCTGTAAAGTGTAGTTGGGGGTGATTTTTGATAGCCGAAATAATTTAGGTGAGTTTGGCAAGTTTGCTATGGTTAGTAGCATTTTTTTGTAATTTAAAAGTGATTGGGTTTAGTTTGTTGTGGTAAGGGTTAGTTGATGATGATATAGAGTAACCGAAGTAATTTAGGTGAGTCTGGCATAGTTTGTTATGATTTGTACACCTTTTTTTGTAATTTTAAGATGATATGGTTTGGTTTGTTGTGGTAAGGGATAGTTGGGGGTGATTTACGGTAGCCGATGTAATTTAGGTGATTCTGGTATAGTTTGTTATGATTTTTAGAATTTTTTTGTACATTTAAAGTGATTAGGTTTAGTTTGTTGCTGTAAAGTGTAGTTGGGGGTGATTTTTGATAGCCGAAGTAATTTAGGTGAGTTTGGCATTGTTTGATATGGTTAGTAGCATATTTTTGTAATTTAAAAGTGATTGGGTTTAGTTTGTTGTGGTAAGGGTTAGTTGGTGATGATTTAGAGTAGCCGAAGTAATTTAGGTGAGTCTGGCATAGTTTGTTATGATTTGTACACCTTTTTTTTGTAATTTTAAGATGATATGGTTTGGTTTGTTGTGGTAAGGGATATTTGGGGGTGATTTACGGTAGCCGAAGTAATTTAGGTGATTCTGGTATAGTTTGTTATGATTTTTAGCATATTTTTGTAATTTTAAAGTGAATGGGCTTAGTTTGTTGCTGTAAAGTGTAGTTGGGGGTGATTTTTGATAGCCGAAGTAATTTAGGTGAGTTTGGCATAGTTTGCTATGGTTAGTAGCATTTTTTTGTAATTTAAAAGTGATTGGGTTTACTTTGTTGTGGTAAGGGTTAGTTGGTGATGATTTAGAGTAGCCGAAGTAATTTAGGTGTGTCTGGCATAGTTTGTTATGATTTGTACACCTTTTTTTGTAATTTTAAGAAGATATGGTTTGGTTTGTTGTGGTAAGGGATAGTTAGGGGTGATTTACGGTAGCCGAAGTAATTTAGGTGATTCTGGTATAGTTTGTTATGATTTTTAGCATTTTTTTGTAATTTTAAGTGATTGGACTTAGTTTGTTGCTGTAAAGTGTAGTTGGGGGTGATTTTTGATAGCCGAAGTAATTTAGGTGAGTTTGGCATAGTTGGCTATGATTAGTAGCATTTTTTTTGTAATTTAAAAGTGATTGGGTTTAGTTTGTTGTGGTAAGAGTTAGTTGGTGATGATTTAGAATAGCCGAAGTAATTTAGGTGAGTCTGGCATAATTTGTTATGATTTTTAGCATTTTTTTGTAATTTTAAAGTGATTGGGCTTAGTTTGTTGCTGTAAAGTGTAGTTGGGGGTGATTTTTGATAGCCGAAGTAATTTAGGTGAGTTTGGCATAGTTTGCTATGGTTAGTAGCATTTTTTTGTAATTTAAAAGTGATTGGGTTTAGTTTGTTGTGGTAAGGGTTAGTTGGTGATGATTTAGAGTAGCCGAAGTAATTTAGGTGAGTTTGGCATAGTTTGCTATGGTTACTAGCATTTTTTTGTAATTTAAAAGTGATTGGGTTTAGTTTGTTGTGGTGAGGGTTAGTTGGGGATGATTTAGAGTAGCCGAAGTAATTTAGGTGTGTCTGGCATAGTTTGTTATGATTTGTACACCTTTTTTTGTAATTTTAAGATGATATGGTTTGGTTTGTTGTGGTAAGGGATATTTGGGGGTGATTTACGGTAGACGAAGTAATTTAGGTAATTCTGGTATAGTTTGTTATGATTTTTAGCATTTTTTTGTAATTTTAAAGTGATTGGCCTTAGTTTGTTGCTGTACAGTGTAGTTGGGGGTGATTTTTGATAGCCGAAGTAATTTAGGTGAGTTTGGCATAGTTTGCTATGGTTACTAGCATTTTTTTGTAATTTAAAAGTGATTGGGTTTAGTTTGTTGTGGTAAGGGTTAGTTGGTGATGATTTAGAGTAGCCGAAGTAATTTAGGTGAGTCTGGCATAGTTTGTTATGATTTGTACACTTTTTTTTGTAATTTTAAGATGATATGGTTTGGTTTGTTGTGGTAAGGGATATTTGGGGGTGATTTACGTTAGCCGAAGTAATTTAGGTGTTTCTGGTATAGTTTGTTATGATTTTTAGCATTTTTTTGTAATTTTAAAGTGATTGGGCTTAGTTTTTTGCTGTACAGTGTAGTTGGGGGTGATTTTTGATAGCCGAAGTAATTTAGGTGAGTTTGGCATAGTTTGCTATGGTTAGTAGCATTTTTTTGTAATTTAAAAGTGATTGGGTTTAGTTTGTTGTGGTAAGGGTTAGTTGGTGATGATTTAGAGTAGCCGAAGTAATTTAGGTGAGTTTGGCATAGTTTGCTATGGTTACTAGCATTTTTTTGTAATTTAAAAGTGATTGGGTTTAGTTTGTTGTGGTGAGGGTTAGTTGGGGATGATTTAGTGTAGCCGAAGTAATTTAGGTGTGTCTGGCACAGTTTGTTATGATTTGTACACCTTTTTTTGTAATTTTAAGATGATATGGTTTGGTTTGTTGTGGTAAGGGATATTTGGGGGTGATTTACGGTAGACGAAGTAATTTAGGTGATTCTGGTATAGTTTGTGATGATTTTTAGCATTTTTTTGTAATTTTAAGTGATTAGACTTAGTTTGTCGCTGTAAAGTGTAGTTGGGGGTGATTTTTGATAGCCGAAGTAATTTAGGTGAGTTTGGCATAGTTGGCTATGATTAGTAGCATTTTTTTGTAATTTAAAAGTGATTGGGTTTAGTTTGTTGTGGTAAGGGTTAGTTGGTGATGATTTAGAGTAGCCGAAGTAATTTAGGTGAGCCTAGCATAGTTTGTTATGATTTGTACACCTTTTTTTGTAATTTTAAGATGATATGGTTTGGTTTGTTGTGGTCAGAGATAGTTGGGGGTGATTTTCGGTAGCCGAAGTAATTTAGGTGATTCTGGTATAGTTTGTTATGATTTTTAGCATTTTTTTGTAATTTTAAAGTGATTGTTCTTAGTTTGTTGCTGTAAAGTGTAGTTGGGAGTGATTTTTGATAGCCGAAGTAATTTAAGTGAGTTTGGCATAGTTTGCTATGGTTAGTAGCATTTTTTTGTAATTTAAAAGTGATTGGGTTTAGTTTGTTGTGGTAAGGGTTAGTTGGTGATAATTTAGAGTAGCCGAAGTAATTTTGGTGAGTCTGGCATAGTTTGTTATGATTTGTACACCTTTTTTTGTAATTTTAAGATGATATGGTTTGGTTTGTTGTGGTAAGGGATAGTTGGAGGTGATTTACGGTAGCCGAAGTAATTTAGGTGATTCTGGTATAGTTTGTTATGATTTTTAGCATTTTTTTGTAATTTTAAAGTGATTAGGCTTAGTTTCTTGCTGTAAAGTGTAGTTGGGGGTGATTTTTGATAGCCGAAGTAATTTAGGTGAGTTTGGCATAGTTTGCTATGGTTAGTAGCATTTTTTTGTAATTTAAAAGTGATTGGGTTTAGTTTGTTGTGGTAAGGGTTAGTTGGTGATAATTTAGAGTAGCCGAAGTAATTTAGGTGAGTCTGGCATAGTTTGTTATGATTTGTACACCTTTTTTTGTAATTTTAAGATGATATGGTTTGGTTTGTTGTGGTAAGAGATAGTTGGGGGTGATTTACGGTAGCCGAAGTAATTTAGGTGATTCTGGTATCGTTTGTTATCATTTTTAGAATTTTTTTGTAATTTTAAAGTGATTGGGCTTAGTTTGTTGCTGTAAAGTGTAGTTGGGGGTGATTTTTGATAGCCGAAGTAATTTAAGTGAGTTTGGCATAGTTTGCTATGGTTAGTAGCATTTTTTTGTAATTTAAAATTGATTGGGTTTAGTTTGTTGTGGTAAGGGTTTGTTGGTGATGATTTAGAGTAGCCGAAGTAATTTAGGTGAGTCTGGCATAGTTTGTTATGATTGGTTCATCTTTTTTTGTAATTTTAAGATGATATGGTTTGGTTTGTTGTGGTAAGGGATAGTTGGAGGTGATTTACGTTAGCCGAAGTAATTTAGGTGATTCTGGTATAGTTTGTTATGATTTTTAGCATTTTTTTGTAATTTTAAAGTGATTGGGCTTAGTTTCTTGCTGTAAAGTGTAGTTGGGGGTGATTTTTGATAGCCGAAGTAATTTAGGTGAGTTTGGCATAGTCTGCTATGGTTAGTAGCATTTTTTTGTAATTTTAAAGTGATTGGGTTTAGTTTGTTGTGGTAAGGGTTAGTTGGTGATGATTTAGAGTAGCCGAAGTAATTTAGGTGAGTCTGGCATAGTTTGTTATGATTTGTACACCTTTTTTTGTAATTTTAAGATGATATGGTTTGGTTTGTTGTGGTAAGGGATAGTTGGGGGTGATTTACGGTAGCCGAAGTAATTTAGGTGATTCTGGTATAGTTTGTTATGATTTTTAGCATTTTTTTGTAATTTTAAAGTGATTGGGCTTAGTTTGTTGCTGTAAAGTGTAGTTGGGGGTGGTTTTTGATAGCCGAAGTAATTTAGGTGAGTTTGGCATAGTTTGCTATGGTTAGTAGCATTTTTTTGTAATTTAAAAGTGATTGGGTTTAGTTTGTTGTGGTAAGGTTTAGTTGGTGATGATTTAGAGTAGCCGAAGTAATTTAGGTGAGTCTGGCATAGTTTGTTATGATTTGTACACCTTTTTTTTGTAATTTTAAGATGATATGGTTTGGTTTGTTGTGGTAAGGGATAGTTGGGGGTGATTTACGGTAGCCGAAGTAATTTAGGTGATTCTGGTATAGTTTGTTATGATTTTTAGCATTTTTTTGTAATTTTAAAGTGACTGGGCTTAGTTTGTTGCTGTAAAGTGTAGTTGGGGGAGATTTTTGATAGCCGAAGTAATTTAGGTGAGTTTGGCATAGTTTGCTATGGTTTGTAGCATTTTTTTGTAATTTAAAAGTGATTGGGTTTAGTTTGTTGTGGTAAGGGTTAGTTGGTGATAATTTAAAGTAGCCGAAGTAATTTAGGTGAGTCTGGCATAGTTTGTTATGATTTGTACACCTTTTTTTGTAATTTTAAGATGATATGGTTTGGTTTGTTGTGGTAAGAGATAGTTGGGGGTGATTTACGGTAGCCGAAGTAATTTAGGTGATTCTGGTATCGTTTGTTATCATTTTTAGAATTTTTTTGTAATTTTAAAGTGATTGGGCTTAGTTTGTTGCTGTAAAGTGTAGTTGGGGGTGATTTTTGATAGCCGAAGTAATTTAAGTGAGTTTGGCATAGTTTGCTATGGTTAGTAGCATTTTTTTGTAATTTAAAATTGATTGGGTTTAGTTTGTTGTGGTAAGGGTTTGTTGGTGATGATTTAGAGTAGCCGAAGTAATTTAGGTGAGTCTGGCATAGTTTGTTATGATTGGTACATCTTTTTTTGTAATTTTAAGATGATATGGTTTGGTTTGTTGTGGTAAGGGATAGTTGGAGGTGATTTACGTTAGCCGAAGTAATTTAGGTGATTCTGGTATAGTTTGTTATGATTTTTAGCATTTTTTTGTAATTTTAAAGTGATTGGGCTTAGTTTCTTGCTGTAAAGTGTAGTTGGGGGTGATTTTTGATAGCCGAAGTAATTTAGGTGAGTTTGGCATAGTCTGCTATGGTTAGTAGCATTTTTTTGTAATTTTAAAGTGATTGGGTTTAGTTTGTTGTGGTAAGGGTTAGTTGGTGATGATTTAGAGTAGCCGAAGTAATTTAGGTGAGTCTGGCATAGTTTGTTATGATTTGTACACCTTTTTTTGTAATTTTAAGATGATATGGTTTGGTTTGTTGTAGTAAGGGATAGTTGGGGGTGATTTACGGTAGCCGAAGTAATTTAGGTGATTCTGGTATAGTTTGTTATGATTTTTAGCATTTTTTTGTAATTTTAAAGTGATTGGGCTTAGTTTGTTGCTGTAAAGTGTAGTTGGGGGTGGTTTTTGATAGCCGAAGTAATTTAGGTGAGTTTGGCATAGTTTGCTATGGTTAGTAGCATTTTTTTTTAATTTAAAAGTGATTGGGTTTAGTTTGTTGTGGTAAGGTTTAGTTGGTGATGATTTAGAGTAGCCGAAGTAATTTAGGTGAGTCTGGCATAGTTTGTTATGATTTGTACACCTTTTTTTTGTAATTTTAAGATGATATGGTTTGGTTTGTTGTGGTAAGGGATAGTTGGGGGTGATTTACGGTAGCCGAAGTAATTTAGGTGATTCTGGTATAGTTTGTTATGATTTTTAGCATTTTTTTGTAATTTTAAAGTGACTGGGCTTAGTTTGTTGCTGTAAAGTGTAGTTGGGGGAGATTTTTGATAGCCGAAGTAATTTAGGTGAGTTTGGCATAGTTTGCTATGGTTTGTAGCATTTTTTTGTAATTTAAAAGTGATTGGGTTTAGTTTGTTGTGGTAAGGGTTAGTTGGTGATGATTTAGAGTTGCCGAAGTAATTTAGGTGAATCTGGCATAGTTTGTTATGATTTGTACACTTTTTTTTTAAATTTTAAGATGATATGGTTTGGTTTGTTAAGGTAAGGGATAGTTGGGGGTGATTTACGGTAGCCGAAGTAATTTAGGTGATTCTGGTATAATTTGTTATGATTTTTAGCATTTTTTTGAAATTTTAAAGTAATTGGGCTTAGTTTGTTGCTGTAAAGTGTAGTTGGGGGTGATTTTTGATAGCCGAAGTAATTTAGGTGAATTTTGCATAGTTTGCTATGGTTAGTAGCATTTTTTTTAATTTAAAATTGATTGGGTTTAGTTTGTTGTGTTAAGGGTTAGTTGGTGATGATTTAGTGTAGCCGAAGTAATTTAGGTAAGTCTGGCATAGTTTGTTATGATTTGTACACCTTTTTTTGTAATTTTAAGATGATATGGTTTGGTTTGTTGTGGTAAGGTATAGTTGGGGGTGATTTACGGTTGCCGAAGTAATTTAGGTAATTCTGGTATAGTTTGTTATGATTTTTAGCATTTTTTTGTAATTTTAAAGTGATTGGGCTTAGTTTGTTGCTGTAAAGTGTAGTTGGGAGTGATTTTTGATAGCCGAAGTAATTTAGGTGGGTTTGGCATAGTTTGCTATTGTTATTAGCATTTTTTTGTAATTTAAAAGTGATTGGGTTTAGTTTGTTGTGGTAAGTGTTAGTTGGTGATGATTTAGAGAAGCCGAAGTAATTTAGGTGAGTCTGGCATAGTTTGTTATGATTTGTACACCTTTTTTGTAATTTTAAGATGATATGGTTTGGTTTGTTGTGGTAAAGTATAGTTGGGGGTGATTTACGATAGCCGAAGTAATTTAGGTGTATCTGGTATAGTTTGTTATGATTTTAAGCATTTTTTTGTAATTTTAAAGTGATTGGGCTTAGTTTGTTGCTGTAAAGTGTAGTTGGGGGTAATTTTTGATAGCCGAAGAAATTTAGGTGAGTTTGGCATAGTTTGCTATTGTTATTAGCATTTTTTTGTAATTTAAAAGTGATTGGGTTTAGTTTGTTGTGGTAAGGGTTAGTTGGTGATGATTTAGAGTAGCCGAAGTAATTTAGGTGAGTCTGGCATAGTTTGTTATGATTTGTACACCTTTTTTTGTAATTTTAAGATGATATGGTTTGGTTTGTTGTGGTAAGGGATAGTTGGGGTTGATTTACGGTAGCCGAAATAATTTAGGTGATTCTGGTATAGTTTGTTATGATTTTTAGCATTTTTTTGTAATTTTAAAGCGATTGGGCTTAGTTTGTTGCTGTAAAGTGTAGTTGGGGGTAATTTTTGATAACCGAAGAAATTTAGGTGAGTTTGGCATAGTTTACTCTGGTTAGTAGCATTTTTTTGTAATTTAAATGTGATTGGGTTTAGTTTGTTGAGGTAAGGGTTAGTTGGTGATGATTTAGAGTAGCCGAAGTAATTTAGGTGAGTCTGGCATAGTTTGTTATGATTTGTACACCTTTTTTTGTAATTTTAAGATGATATGGTTTGGTTTGTTGTGGTAAGGGATAGTTGGGGGTGATTTACGGTAGCCGAAGTAATTTAGGTGATTCTGGTATAGTTTGTTATGATTTTTAGCATTTTTTTGAAATTTTAAAGTAATTGGGCTTAGTTTGTTGCTGTAAAGTGTAGTTGGGGGTGATTTTTGATAGCCGAAGTAATTTAGGTGAGTTTGGCATAGTTTGCTATGGTTAGTAGCATTTTTTTGTAATTTAAAATTGATTGGGTTTAGTTTGTTGTGTTAAGGGTTAGTTGGTGATGATTTAGTGTAGCCGAAGTAATTTAGGTGAGTCTGGCATAGTTTGTTATGATTTGTACACCTTTTTTTGTAATTTTAAGATGATATGGTTTGGTTTGTTGTGGTAAGGGATAGTTGGGGGTGATTTACGGTAGCCGAAGTAATTTAAGTGATTCTGGTATAGTTTGTTATGATTTTTAGCATTTTTTTGTAATTTTAAAGTGACTGGGCTTAGTTTGTTGCTGTAAAGTGTAGTTGGGGGAGATTTTTGATAGCCGAAGTAATTTAGGTGAGTTTGGCATAGTTTGCTATGGTTTGTAGCATTTTTTTGTAATTTAAAAGTGATTGGGTTTAGTTTGTTGTGGTAAGGGTTAGTTGGTGATGATTTAGAGTTGCCGAAGTAATTTAGGTGAATCTGGCATAGTTTGTTATGATTTGTACACTTTTTTTTTAAATTTTAAGATGATATGGTTTGGTTTGTTAAGGTAAGGGATAGTTGGGGGTGATTTACGGTAGCCGAAGTAATTTAGGTGATTCTGGTATAATTTGTTATGATTTTTAGCATTTTTTTGAAATTTTAAAGTAATTGGGCTTAGTTTGTTGCTGTAAAGTGTAGTTGGGGGTGATTTTTGATAGCCGAAGTAATTTAGGTGAATTTGGCATAGTTTGCTATGGTTAGTAGCATTTTTTTTAATTTAAAATTGATTGGGTTTAGTTTGTTGTGTTAAGGGTTAGTTGGTGATGATTTAGTGTAGCCGAAGTAATTTAGGTAAGTCTGGCATAGTTTGTTATGATTTGTACACCTTTTTTTGTAATTTTAAGATGATATGGTTTGGTTTGTTGTGGTAAGGTATAGTTGGGGGTGATTTACGGTTGCCGAAGTAATTTAGGTAATTCTGGTATAGTTTGTTATGATTTTTAGCATTTTTTTGTAATTTTAAAGTGATTGGGCTTAGTTTGTTGCTGTAAAGTGTAGTTGGGAGTGATTTTTGATAGCCGAAGTAATTTAGGTGGGTTTGGCATAGTTTGCTATTGTTATTAGCATTTTTTTGTAATTTAAAAGTGATTGGGTTTAGTTTGTTGTGGTAAGTGTTAGTTGGTGATGATTTAGAGAAGCCGAAGTAATTTAGGTGAGTCTGGCATAGTTTGTTATGATTTGTACACCTTTTTTGTAATTTTAAGATGATATGGTTTGGTTTGTTGTGGTAAAGTATAGTTGGGGGTGATTTACGATAGCCGAAGTAATTTAGGTGTATCTGGTATAGTTTGTTATGATTTTAAGCATTTTTTTGTAATTTTAAAGTGATTGGGCTTAGTTTGTTGCTGTAAAGTGTAGTTGGGGGTAATTTTTGATAGCCGAAGAAATTTAGGTGAGTTTGGCATAGTTTGCTATTGTTATTAGCATTTTTTTGTAATTTAAAAGTGATTGGGTTTAGTTTGTTGTGGTAAGGGTTAGTTGGTGATGATTTAGAGTAGCCGAAGTAATTTAGGTGAGTCTGGCATAGTTTGTTATGATTTGTACACCTTTTTTGTAATTTTAAGATGATATGGTTTGGTTTGTTGTGGTAAAGTATAGTTGGGGGTGATTTACGATAGCCGAAGTAATTTAGGTGTATCTGGTATAGTTTGTTATGATTTTAAGCATTTTTTTGTAATTTTAAAGTGATTGGGCTTAGTTTGTTGCTGTAAAGTGTAGTTGGGAGTGATTTTTGATAGCCGAAGTAATTTAGGTGGGTTTGGCATAGTTTGTTATGATTTGTACACCTTTTTTTGTAATTTTAAGATGATATGGTTTGGTTTGTTGTGGTAAGGGATAGTTGGGGTTGATTTACGGTAGCCGAAATAATTTAGGTGATTCTGGTATAGTTTGTTATGATTTTTAGCATTTTTTTGTAATTTTAAAGCGATTGGGCTTAGTTTGTTGCTGTAAAGTGTAGTTGGGGGTAATTTTTGATAACCGAAGAAATTTAGGTGAGTTTGGCATAGTTTACTCTGGTTAGTAGCATTTTTTTGTAATTTAAATGTGATTGGGTTTAGTTTGTTGAGGTAAGGGTTAGTTGGTGATGATTTAGAGTAGCCGAAGTAATTTAGGTGAGTCTGGCATAGTTTGTTATGATTTGTACACCTTTTTTTGTAATTTTAAGATGATATGGTTTGGTTTGTTGTGGTAAGGGATAGTTGGGGGTGATTTACGATAGCCGAAGTAATTTAGGTGTATCTGGTATAGTTTGTTATGATTTTAAGCATTTTTTTGTAATTTTAAAGTGATTGGGCTTAGTTTGTTGCTGTAAAGTGTAGTTGGGGGTAATTTTTGATAGCCGAAGAAATTTAGGTGAGTTTGGCATAGTTTGCTATTGTTATTAGCATTTTTTTGTAATTTAAAAGTGATTGGGTTTAGTTTGTTGTGGTAAGGGTTAGTTGGTGATGATTTAGAGTAGCCGAAGTAATTTAGGTGAGTCTGGCATAGTTTGTTATGATTTGTACACCTTTTTTTGTAATTTTAAGATGATATGGTTTGGTTTGTTGTGGTAAGGGATAGTTGGGGTTGATTTACGGTAGCCGAAATAATTTAGGTGATTCTGGTATAGTTTGTTATGATTTTTAGCATTTTTTTGTAATTTTAAAGCGATTGGGCTTAGTTTGTTGCTGTAAAGTGTAGTTGGGGGTAATTTTTGATAACCGAAGAAATTTAGGTGAGTTTGGCATAGTTTACTCTGGTTAGTAGCATTTTTTTGTAATTTAAATGTGATTGGGTTTAGTTTGTTGAGGTAAGGGTTAGTTGGTGATGATTTAGAGTAGCCGAAGTAATTTAGGTGAGTCTGGCATAGTTTGTTATGATTTGTACACCTTTTTTTGTAATTTTAAGATGATATGGTTTGGTTTGTTGTGGTAAGGGATAGTTGGGGGTGATTTACGGTAGCCGAAGTAATTTAGGTGATTCTGGTATAGTTTGTTATGATTTTTAGCATTTTTTTGAAATTTTAAAGTAATTGGGCTTAGTTTGTTGCTGTAAAGTGTAGTTGGGGGTGATTTTTGATAGCCGAAGTAATTTAGGTGAGTTTGGCATAGTTTGCTATGGTTAGTAGCATTTTTTTGTAATTTAAAATTGATTGGGTTTAGTTTGTTGTGTTAAGGGTTAGTTGGTGATGATTTAGTGTAGCCGAAGTAATTTAGGTGAGTCTGGCATAGTTTGTTATGATTTGTACACCTTTTTTTGTAATTTTAAGATGATATGGTTTGGTTTGTTGTGGTAAGGGATAGTTGGGGGTGATTTACGGTAGCCGAAGTAATTTAAGTGATTCTGGTATAGTTTGTTATGATTTTTAGCATTTTTTTGTAATTTTAAAGTGACTGGGCTTAGTTTGTTGCTGTAAAGTGTAGTTGGGGGAGATTTTTGATAGCCGAAGTAATTTAGGTGAGTTTGGCATAGTTTGCTATGGTTTGTAGCATTTTTTTGTAATTTAAAAGTGATTGGGTTTAGTTTGTTGTGGTAAGGGTTAGTTGGTGATGATTTAGAGTTGCCGAAGTAATTTAGGTGAATCTGGCATAGTTTGTTATGATTTGTACACTTTTTTTTTAAATTTTAAGATGATATGGTTTGGTTTGTTAAGGTAAGGGATAGTTGGGGGTGATTTACGGTAGCCGAAGTAATTTAGGTGATTCTGGTATAATTTGTTATGATTTTTAGCATTTTTTTGAAATTTTAAAGTAATTGGGCTTAGTTTGTTGCTGTAAAGTATAGTTGGGGGTGATTTTTGATAGCCGAAGTAATTTAGGTGAATTTGGCATAGTTTGCTATGGTTAGTAGCATTTTTTTTAATTTAAAATTGATTGGGTTTAGTTTGTTGTGTTAAGGGTTAGTTGGTGATGATTTAGTGTAGCCGAAGTAATTTAGGTAAGTCTGGCATAGTTTGTTATGATTTGTACACCTTTTTTTGTAATTTTAAGATGATATGGTTTGGTTTGTTGTGGTAAGGTATAGTTGGGGGTGATTTACGGTTGCCGAAGTAATTTAGGTAATTCTGGTATAGTTTGTTATGATTTTTAGCATTTTTTTGTAATTTTAAAGTGATTGGGCTTAGTTTGTTGCTGTAAAGTGTAGTTGGGAGTGATTTTTGATAGCCGAAGTAATTTAGGTGGGTTTGGCATAGTTTGCTATTGTTATTAGCATTTTTTTGTAATTTAAAAGTGATTGGGTTTAGTTTGTTGTGGTAAGTGTTAGTTGGTGATGATTTAGAGAAGCCGAAGTAATTTAGGTGAGTCTGGCATAGTTTGTTATGATTTGTACACCTTTTTTGTAATTTTAAGATGATATGGTTTGGTTTGTTGTGGTAAAGTATAGTTGGGGGTGATTTACGATAGCCGAAGTAATTTAGGTGTATCTGGTATAGTTTGTTATGATTTTAAGCATTTTTTTGTAATTTTAAAGTGATTGGGCTTAGTTTGTTGCTGTAAAGTGTAGTTGGGGGTAATTTTTGATAGCCGAAGAAATTTAGGTGAGTTTGGCATAGTTTGCTATTGTTATTAGCATTTTTTTGTAATTTAAAAGTGATTGGGTTTAGTTTGTTGTGGTAAGGGTTAGTTGGTGATGATTTAGAGTAGCCGAAGTAATTTAGGTGAGTCTGGCATAGTTTGTTATGATTTGTACACCTTTTTTTGTAATTTTAAGATGATATGGTTTGGTTTGTTGTGGTAAGGGATAGTTGGGGTTGATTTACGGTAGCCGAAATAATTTAGGTGATTCTGGTATAGTTTGTTATGATTTTTAGCATTTTTTTGTAATTTTAAAGCGATTGGGCTTAGTTTGTTGCTGTAAAGTGTAGTTGGGGGTAATTTTTGATAGCCGAAGAAATTTAGGTGAGTTTGGCATAGTTTACTCTGGTTAGTAGCATTTTTTTGTAATTTAAATGTGATTGGGTTTAGTTTGTTGAGGTAAGGGTTAGTTGGTGATGATTTAGAGTAGCCGAAGTAATTTAGGTGAGTCTGGCATAGTTTGTTATGATTTGTACACCTTTTTTTGTAATTTTAAGATGATATGGTTTGGTTTGTTGTGGTAAGGGATAGTTGGGGGTGATTTACGGTAGCCGAAGTAATTTAGGTGATTCTGGTATAGTTTGTTATGATTTTTAGCATTTTTTTGAAATTTTAAAGTAATTGGGCTTAGTTTGTTGCTGTAAAGTGTAGTTGGGGGTGATTTTTGATAGCCGAAGTAATTTAGGTGAGTTTGGCATAGTTTGCTATGGTTAGTAGCATTTTTTTGTAATTTAAAATTGATTGGGTTTAGTTTGTTGTGTTAAGGGTTAGTTGGTGATGATTTAGTGTAGCCGAAGTAATTTAGGTGAGTCTGGCATAGTTTGTTATGATTTGTACACCTTTTTTTGTAATTTTAAGATGATATGGTTTGGTTTGTTGTGGTAAGGTATAGTTGGGGGTGATTTACGGTTGCCGAAGTAATTTAGGTGATTCTGGTATAGTTTGTTATGATTTTTAGCATTTTTTTGTAATTTTAAAGTGATTGGGCTTAGTTTGTTGCTGTAAAGTGTAGTTGGGGGTGATTTTTGATAGCCGAAGTAATTTAGGTGAGTTTGGCATAGTTTGCTATTGTTAGTAGCATTTTTTTGTAATTTCAAAGTGATTGGGTTTAGTTTGTTGTGGTAAGGGTTAGTTGGTGATGATTTAGAGTAGCCGAAGTAATTTAGGTGAGTCTGGCATAGTTTGTTATGATTTGTACACCTTTTTTGTAATTTTAAGATGATATGGTTTGGTTTGTTGTGGTAAAGTATAGTTGGGGGTGATTTACGATAGCCGAAGTAATTTAGGTGATTCTGGTATAGTTTGTTATGATTTTAAGCATTTTTTTGTAATTTTAAAGTGATTGGGCTTAGTTTGTTGCTGTAAAGTGTAGTTGGGCGTGATTTTTGATAGCCGAAGTAATTTTGGTGATTTTGGCATAGTTTGCTATTGTTAGTAGCATTTTTTTGTAATTTAAAAGTGATTGGGTTTAGTTTGTTGTGGTAAGGGTTAGTTGGTGATGATTTAGAGTAGCCGAAGTAATTTAGGTGAGTCTGGCATAGTTTGTTATGATTTGTACACCTTTTTTGTAATTTTAAGATGATATGGTTTGGTTTGTTGTGGTAAAGTATAGTTGGGGGTGATTTACGATAGCCGAAGTAATTTAGGTGATTCTGGTATAGTTTGTTATGATTTTAAGCATTTTTTTGTAATTTTAAAGTAATTGGGCTTAGTTTGTTGCTGTAAAGTGTAGTTGGGGGTGATTTTTGATAGCCGAAGTAATTTAGGTGAGTTTGGCATAGTTTGCTATGGTTAGTAGCATTTTTTTGTAATTTAAAATTGATTGGGTTTAGTTTGTTGTGTTAAGGGTTAGTTGGTGATGATTTAGTGTAGCCGAAGTAATTTAGGTGAGTCTGGCATAGTTTGTTATGGTTTGTACACCTTTTTTTGTAATTTTGAGATGATATGGTTTGGTTTGTTGTGGTAAGGAATAGTTGGGGGTGATTTACGGTTGCCGAAGTAATTTATGTGATTCTGGTATAGTTTGTTATAATTTTTAGCATTTTTTTGTAATTTTAAAGTGATTGGGCTTAGTTTGTTGCTGTTAAGTGTAGTTGGGGGTGATTTTTGATAGCCGAAGTAATTTAGGTGAGTTTGGAATAGTTTGCTATGGTTAGTAGCATTTTTTTGTAATTTAAAAGTGATTGGGTTTAGTTTGTTGTGGTAAGGGTTAGTTGGTGATGATTTAGAGTAACCGAAGTAATTTAGGTGAGTCTGGCATAGTTTGTTATGATTTGTACACCTTTTTTTGTAATTCTAAGATGATATGGTTTGGTTTGTTGTGGTAAGGGATAGTTGGGGGTGATTTACGGTAGCCGAAGTAATTTAGGTGATTCTGGTATAGTTTGTTATGATTTTTAGCATTTTTTTGAAATTTTAAATTGATTGGGCTTAGTTTGTTGCTGTAAAGTATAGTTGGGGGTGATTTTTGATAGCCGAAATAATTTAGGTGAGTTTGGCATAGTTTGCTATGGTTAGTAGCATTTTTTGTAATTTAAAAGTGATTGTGTTTAGTTTGTTGTGGTAAGGGTTAGTTGGTGATGATTTAGAGTAGCCGAAGTAATTTAGGTGAGTCTGGCATAGTTTGTTATGATTTGTACACCTTTTTTTGTAATTTTAAGATGATATGGTTTGGTTTGTTGTGGTATGGGATAGTTGGGGGTGATTTAGGGTAGGCGAAGTAATTTAGGTGATTCTGGTATAGTTTGTTATGATTTTTAGCATTTTTTTGTAATTTAAAAGTGATTGGGCTTAGTTTGTTGCTGTTAAGTGTAGTTGGGGGTGATTTTTGATAGCCGAAGTAATTTAGGTGAGTTTGGAATAGTTTGCTATGGTTAGTAGCATTTTTTTGTAATTTAAAAGTGATTGGGTTTAGTTTGTTGTGATAAGGGTTAGTTGGTGATGATTTAGAGTAGCCGAAGTAATTTAGGTGAGTCTGGCATAGTTTGTTATGATTTGTACACCTTTTTTTGTAATTCTAAGATGATATGGTTTGGTTTGTTGTGGTAAGGGATAGTTGGGGGTGATTTACGGTAGCCGAAGTAATTTAGGTGATTCTGGTATAGTTTGTTATGATTTTTAGCATTTTTTTGAAATTTTAAATTGATTGGGCTTAGTTTGTTGCTTTAAAGTATAGTTGGGGGTGATTTTTGATAGCCGAAATAATTTAGGTAAGTTTGGCATAGTTTGCTATGGTTAGTAGCATTTTTTGTAATTTAAAAGTGATTGTGTTTAGTTTGTTGTGGTAAGGGTTAGTTGGTGATGATTTAGAGTAGCCGAAGTAATTTAGGTGAGTCTGGCATAGTTTGTTACGATTTGTACACCTTTTTTTGTAATTTTAAGATGATATGGTTTGGTTTGTTGTGGTATGGGATAGTTGGGGGTGATTTAGGGTAGGCGAAGTAATTTAGGTGATTCTGGTATAGTTTGTTATGATTTTTAGCATTTTTTTGTAATTTAAAAGTGATTGGGCTTAGTTTGTTGCTGCTAAGTGTAGTTGGGGGTGATTTTTGATAGCCGAAGTAATTTAGGTGAGTTTGGAATAGTTTGCTATGGTTAGTAGCATTTTTTTGTAATTTAAAAGTGATTGGGTTTAGTTTGTTGTGGTAAGGGTTAGTTGGTGATGATTTAGAGTAGCCGAAGTAATTTAGATGAGTCTGGCATAGTTTGTTATGATTTGTACACCTTTTTTTGTAATCCTAAGATGATATGGTTTGGTTTGTTGTGGTAAGGGATAGTTGGGGGTGATTTACGGTAGCCGAAGTAATTTAGGTGATTCTGGTATAGTTTGTTATGATTTTTAGCATTTTTTTGAAATTTTAAATTGATTGGGCTTAGTTTGTTGCTGTAAAGTATAGTTGGGGGTGATTTTTGATAGCCGAAATAATTTAGGTGAGTTTGGCATAGTTTGCTATGGTTAGTAGCATTTTTTGTAATTTAAAAGTGATTGTGTTTAGTTTGTTGTGGTAAGGGTTAGTTGGTGATGATTTAGAGTAGCCGAAGTAATTTAGGTGAGTCTGGCATAGTTTGTTATGATTTGTACACCTTTTTTTGTAATTTTAAGATGATATGGTTTGGTTTGCTGTGGTAAGGGATAGTTGGGTGTGATTTACGGTAGCCGAAGTAGTTTAGGTGATTTTGGTATAGTTTGTTATGGTTTTTAGCATTTTTTTGTAATTTTAAAGTGATTGGGCTTAGTTTGTTGCTGTAAAGTGTAGTTGGGGGTGATTTTTGATAGCCGAAGTAATTTAGGTGAGTTTGGCATAGTTTGCTATGGTTAGTAGCATTTCTTTGTAATTTAAAAGTGATTGGGTTTAGTTTGTTGTGGTAAGGGTTAGTTGGTGATGATTTAGAGTAGCCGAAGTAATTTAGGTGAGTCTGGCATAGTTTGTTATGATTTGTACACCTTTTTTTGTAATTTTAAGATGATATGATTTGGTTTGTTGTGGTAAGGGATAGTTGGGGGTGATTTACGGTAGCCGAAGTAATTTAGGTAATTCTGGTATAGTTTGTTATGATTTTTAGCATTTTTTTGAAATTTTAAATTGATTGGGCTTAGTTTGTTGCTGTAAAGTATAGTTGGGGGTGATTTTTGATAGCCGAAATAATTTAGGTGAGTTTGGCATAGTTTGCTATGGTTACTAGCATTTTTTTGTAATTTAAAGGTGGTTGGGTTTAGTTTGTTGTGGTAAGGGTTAGTTGGTGATGATTTAGAGTAGCTGAAGTAATTTAGGTGAGTCTGTCATAGTTTGTTATGATTTGTACTCCTTTTTTTGTAATTTTAAGATGATATGGTTTGGTTTGTTGTGGTAAGGGATAGTTGGGGGTGATTTACGTTAGCCGAAGTAATTTAGGTGATTCTGGTATAGTTTGTTATGATTTTTAGCATTTTTTTGTAATTTTAAAGTGATTGTGCTTAGATTGTTGTTCTAAAGTGTAGTTGGGGGTGATTTTTGATAGCCGAAGTAATTTAGGTGAGTTTGGTATAGTTTGCTATGGTTTGTAGCATTTTTTGTAATTTAAATGTGATTGGGTTTAGTTTGTTGTGGTAAGGGTTAGTTGGTGATGATTTAGGGTAGCCGAAGTAATTTAGGTGAATCTGGCATAGTTTGTTATGATTTGTACACCTTTTTTTGTAATTTTAAGATGATATGGTTTGGTTTGTTGTAGTAAGGGATAGTTGGGGGTGATTTACGGAAGCCGAAGTAATTTAGGTGATTCTGGTATAGTTTGTTATGATTTTTAGCATTTTTTTGTAATTTTAAAGTGATTGGGCTTAGTTTGTTGCTGTAAAGTGTAGTTGGGGGTGATTTTTGATAGCCGAAGTAATTTAGGTGAGTTTGGTATAGTTTGCTATGGTTTGTAGCATTTTTTTGTAATTTAAATGTGATTGGGTTTAGTTTGTTGTGGTAAGGGTTAGTTGGTGATGATTTAGGGTAGCCGAAGTAATTTAGGTGAATCTGGCATAGTTTGTTATGATTTGTACACCTTTTTTTGTAATTTTAAGATGATATGGTTTGGTTTGTTGTAGTAAGGGATAGTTGGGGGTGATTTACGGAAGCCGAAGTAATTTAGGTGATTCTGGTATAGTTTGTTATGATTTTTAGCATTTTTTTGTAATTTTAAAGTGATTGTGCTTAGATTGTTGTTCTAAAGTGTAGTTGGGGGTGATTTTTGATAGCCGAAGTAATTTAGGTGAGTTTGGTATAGTTTGCTATGGTTTGTAGCATTTTTTTGTAATTTAAATGTGATTGGGTTTAGTTTGTTGTGGTAAGGGTTAGTTGGTGATGATTTAGGGTAGCCGAAGTAATTTAGGTGAATCTGGCATAGTTTGTTATGATTTGTACACCTTTTTTTGTAATTTTAAGATGATATGGTTTGGTTTGTTGTAGTAAGGGATAGTTGGGGGTGATTTACGGAAGCCGAAGTAATTTAGGTGATTCTGGTATAGTTTGTTATGATTTTTAGCATTTTTTTGTAATTTTAAAGTGATTGGGCTTAGATTGTTGTTCTAAAGTGTAGTTGGGGGTGATTTTTGATAGCCGAAGTAATTTAGGTGAGTTTGGTATAGTTTGCTATGGTTAGTAGCATTTTTTTGTAATTTAAAAGTGATTAGGTTTAGTTTGTTGTGGTAAGGGTTAGTTGGTGATGATTTAGAGTAGCCGAAGTAATTTAGGTGAGTCTGGCATAGTTTGTTATAATTTGTACACCTTTTTTTGTAATTTTAAAATGATATGGTTTGGTTTGTTGTGGTAAGGGATAGTTGGGCGTGATTTACGGTAGCCGAAGTAATTTAGGTGATTCTGGTACAGTTTGTTATGATTTTTAACATTTTTTTGTAATTTTAAAGTGATTGGGCATAGTTTGTTGCTGTAAAGAGTAGTTGGTGGTGATTTTTGATAGCCGAAGTAATTTAGGTTAGTTTGGCATAGTTTGCTATGGTTAGTAGCATTTTTTTGTAATTTAAAAGTGATTGGGTTTAGTTTGTTGTCGTAAGGGTTAGCTGGTGATGATTTAGAGTAGCCGAAGTAATTTAGGTGAGTCTGGCATAGTTTGTTATGATTTGTACACCTTTTTTTGTAATTTTAAGATGATATGGTTTGGTTTGTTGTGGTAAGGGATAGTTGGGGGTGATTTACGGTAGCCGAAGTAATTTAGGTGATTCTGGTATAGTTTGTTATGATTTTTAGCATTTTTTTGTAATTTTAAAGTGATTGGGTTTAGTTTGTTGCTGTAAAGTGTAGTTGGGGGTGATTTTTGAAAGCCGAAGTAATTTAGGTGAGTTTGCCATAGTTTGCTATGGTTAGTAGCATTTTTTTCTAATTTAAAAGTGATTGGGTTGAGTTTGTTGTGGTAAGGGTTAGTTGGTGATGATTTAGAGTAGCCGAAGTAATTTAGGTGAGTCTGGCATAGTTTGTTATGATTTGTACACCTTTTTTTGTAATTTTAAGATGATATGGTTTGGTTTGTTGTGGTAAGGGATAGTTGGGGTGATTTACGGTAGCCGAAATAATTTAGGTGATTCTGGTATAGTTTGTTATAATTTTTAGCATTTTTTTATAATTTTAAAGTGATTGGGCTTAGTTTGTTGCCGTAAAGTGTAGTTGGGGGTGATTTTTGATGGCCGAAGTAATTTAGGTGAGTTTGGCATAATTTGCTATGGTTAGTAGCATTTTTTTGTAATTGAAAAGTGATTGGGTTTAGTTTGTTGTGGTAAGGGTTAGTTGGTGATGATTTAGAGTAGCCGAAGTAATTTAGGTGAGTCTGGCATAGTTTGTTATGATTTGTACACCTTTTTTTGTAATTTTAAGATGATATGGTTTGGTTTGTTGTGGTAAGGGATAGTTGGGGGTGATTTACAGTAGCCGAAGTAATTTAGGTGATTCTGGTATAGTTTGTTATGATTTTTAGCATTTTTTTGTAATTTTAATGTGATTGGGCTTAGTTTGTAGCTGCAAAGTGTAGTTGGGGGTGATTTTTGATAGCCGAAGTAATTTACGTGAGTTTGGCATAGTTTGCTATGGTTAGTAGCATTTTTTTGTAACTTAAATGTGATTGGGTTTAGTTTGTTGTGGTAAGGGTTAGTTGGTGATGATTTAGAGTAGCCGAAGTAATTTAGGTGAGTCTGGCATAGTTTGTTATGATTTGTACACCTTTTTTTGTAATTTTAAAATGATATGGTTTGGTTTGTTGTGGTAAGGGATAGTTGGGCGTGATTTACGGTAGCCGAAGTAATATAGGTGATTCTGGTACAGTTTGTTATGATTTTTAGCATTTTTTTGTAATTTTAAAGTGATTGGGCATAGTTTGTTGCTGTAAAGTGTAGTTGGTGGTGATTTTTGATAGCCGAAGTAATTTAGGTGAGTTTGGCATAGTTTGCTATGGTTAGTAGCATTTTTTTGTAATTTAAAAGTGATTGGGTTTAGTTTGTTGTGGTAAGGGTTAGTTGGTGATGATTTAGAGTAGCCGAAGTAATTTAGGTGAGTCTGGCATAGTTTGTTATGATTTGTACACCTTTTTTTGTAATTTTAAAATGATATGGTTTGGTTTGTTGTGGTAAGGGATAGTTGGGCGTGATTTACGGTAGCCGAAGTAATTTAGGTGATTCTGGTACAGTTTGTTATGATTTTTAGCATTTTTTTGTAATTTTAAAGTGATTGGGCTTAGTTTGTTGCTGTAAAGTGTAGTTGGTGGTGATTTTTGATAGCCGAAGTAATTTAGGTGAGTTTGGCATAGGTTCCTATGGTTAGTAGCATTTTTATGTAATTTAAAAGTGATTGGGTTGAGTTTGTTGTGGTAAGGGTTAGTTGGTGATGATTTAGAGTAGCCGAAGTAATTTAGGTGAGTCTGGCATAGTTTGTTATGATTTGTACACCTTTTTTTGTAATTTTAAGATGATATGGTTTGGTTTGTTGTGGTAAGGGATAGTTGGGGGTGATTTACGGTAGCCGAAGTAATTTAGGTGATTCTGGTATAGTTTGTTATGATTTTTAGCATTTTTTTGTAATTTTAAAGTGATTGGGTTTAGTTTGTTGCTGTAAAGTGTAGTTGGGGGTGATTTTTGAAAGCCAAAGTAATTTAGGTGAGTTTGCCATAGTTTGCTATGGTTAGTAGCATTTTTTTCTAATTTAAAAGTGATTGGGTTTAGTTTGTTGTGGTAAGGGTTAGTTGGTGATGATTTAGAGTAGGCGAAGTAATTTAGGTGAGTCTGGCATAGTTTGTTATGATTTGCACACCTTTTTTGTAATTTTAAGATGATATGGTTTGGTTTGTTGTGGTAAGGGATAGTTGGGGGTGATTTACGGTAGCCGAAGTAATTTAGGTGATTCTGGTATAGTTTATTATGATTTTTAACATTTTTTTGTAATTTTAAAGTGATTGGGCTTAGTTTGTTGCTGTAAAGTGTAGTTGGTGGTGATTTTTGATAGCCGAAGTAATTTAGGTGAGTTTGGCATAGGTTGCTATGGTTAGTAGCATTTTTATGTAATTTAAAAGTGATTGGGTTGAGTTTGTTGTGGTAAGGGTTAGTTGGTGATGATTTAGAGTAGCCGAAGTAATTTAGGTGAGTCTGGCATAGTTTGTTATGATTTGTACACCTTTTTTGTAATTTTAAGATGATATGGTTTGGTTTGTTGTGGTAAGGGATAGTTGGGGGTGATTTACGGTTGCCGAAGTAATTTAGGTGATTCTGGTATAGTTTGTTATGATTTTTAGAATTTTTATGTAATTTTTAAGTGATTGGGCTTAGTTTGTTGCTGTAAAGTGTAGTTGGGGGTGATTTTTGATAGCCGAAGTAATTTAGGTGAGTTTGGCATAATTTTCTATGGTCAGTAGCATTTTTTTGTAATTTAAAAGTGATTGGGTTTAGTTTGTTGTGGTAAGGGTTAGCTGGTGATGATTTAGAGTAGCCGAAGTAATTTAGGTGAGTCTGGCATAGTTTGTTATGATTTGTACACCTTTTTTTGTAATTTTAAGATGATATGGTTTGGTTTGTTGTGGTAAGGTATAGTTGGGGGTGATTTACGGTAGCCGAAATAATTTAGGTGATTCTGGTATAGTTTGTTATAATTTTTAGCATTTTTTTGTAATTTTAAAGTGATTGGGCTTAGTTTGTTGCCGTAAAGTGTAGTTAGGGGTGATTTTTGATAGCCGAAGTAATTTAGGTGAGTTTGGCATAATTTGCTATGGTTAGTAGCATTTTTTTGTAATTGAAAAGTGATTGGGTTTAGTTTGTTGTGGTAAGGGTTAGCTGGTGATGATTTAGAGTAGCCTAAGTAATTTAGGTGAGTCTGGCATAGTTTGTTATGATTTGTACACCTTTTTTTGTAATTTTAAAATGATATGGTTTGGTTTGTTGTGGTAAGGGATAGTTGGGCGTGATTTACGGTAGCCGAAGTAATATAGGTGATTCTGGTACAGTTTGTTATGATTTTTAGCATTTTTTTGTAATTTTAAAGTGATTGGGCATAGTTTGTTGCTGTAAAGTGTAGTTGGTGGTGATTTTTGATAGCCGAAGTAATTTAGGTGAGTTTGGCATAGTTTGCTATGGTTAGTAGCATTTTTTTGTAATTTAAAAGTGATTGGGTTTAGTTTGTTGTGGTAAGGGTTAGTTGGTGATGATTTAGAGTAGCCGAAGTAATTTAGGTGAGTCTGGCATAGTTTGTTATGATTTGTACACCTTTTTTTGTAATTTTAAAATGATATGGTTTGGTTTGTTGTGGTAAGGGATAGTTGGGCGTGATTTACGGTAGCCGAAGTAATTTAGGTGATTCTGGTACAGTTTGTTATGATTTTTAGCATTTTTTTGTAATTTTAAAGTGATTGGGCTTAGTTTGTTGCTGTAAAGTGTAGTTGGTGGTGATTTTTGATAGCCGAAGTAATTTAGGTGAGTTTGGCATAGGTTCCTATGGTTAGTAGCATTTTTATGTAATTTAAAAGTGATTGGGTTGAGTTTGTTGTGGTAAGGGTTAGTTGGTGATGATTTAGAGTAGCCGAAGTAATTTAGGTGAGTCTGGCATAGTTTGTTATGATTTGTACACCTTTTTTTGTAATTTTAAGATGATATGGTTTGGTTTGTTGTGGTAAGGGATAGTTGGGGGTGATTTACGGTAGCCGAAGTAATTTAGGTGATTCTGGTATAGTTTGTTATGATTTTTAGCATTTTTTTGTAATTTTAAAGTGATTGGGTTTAGTTTGTTGCTGTAAAGTGTAGTTGGGGGTGATTTTTGAAAGCCAAAGTAATTTAGGTGAGTTTGCCATAGTTTGCTATGGTTAGTAGCATTTTTTTCTAATTTAAAAGTGATTGGGTTTAGTTTGTTGTGGTAAGGGTTAGTTGGTGATGATTTAGAGTAGGCGAAGTAATTTAGGTGAGTCTGGCATAGTTTGTTATGATTTGCACACCTTTTTTGTAATTTTAAGATGATATGGTTTGGTTTGTTGTGGTAAGGGATAGTTGGGGGTGATTTACGGTAGCCGAAGTAATTTAGGTGATTCTGGTATAGTTTATTATGATTTTTAACATTTTTTTGTAATTTTAAAGTGATTGGGCTTAGTTTGTTGCTGTAAAGTGTAGTTGGTGGTGATTTTTGATAGCCGAAGTAATTTAGGTGAGTTTGGCATAGGTTGCTATGGTTAGTAGCATTTTTATGTAATTTAAAAGTGATTGGGTTGAGTTTGTTGTGGTAAGGGTTAGTTGGTGATGATTTAGAGTAGCCGAAGTAATTTAGGTGAGTCTGGCATAGTTTGTTATGATTTGTACACCTTTTTTGTAATTTTAAGATGATATGGTTTGGTTTGTTGTGGTAAGGGATAGTTGGGGGTGATTTACGGTTGCCGAAGTAATTTAGGTGATTCTGGTATAGTTTGTTATGATTTTTAGAATTTTTATGTAATTTTTAAGTGATTGGGCTTAGTTTGTTGCTGTAAAGTGTAGTTGGGGGTGATTTTTGATAGCCGAAGTAATTTAGGTGAGTTTGGCATAATTTTCTATGGTCAGTAGCATTTTTTTGTAATTTAAAAGTGATTGGGTTTAGTTTGTTGTGGTAAGGGTTAGCTGGTGATGATTTAGAGTAGCCGAAGTAATTTAGGTGAGTCTGGCATAGTTTGTTATGATTTGTACACCTTTTTTTGTAATTTTAAGATGATATGGTTTGGTTTGTTGTGGTAAGGTATAGTTGGGGGTGATTTACGGTAGCCGAAATAATTTAGGTGATTCTGGTATAGTTTGTTATAATTTTTAGCATTTTTTTGTAATTTTAAAGTGATTGGGCTTAGTTTGTTGCCGTAAAGTGTAGTTAGGGGTGATTTTTGATAGCCGAAGTAATTTAGGTGAGTTTGGCATAATTTGCTATAGTTAGTAGCATTTTTTTGTAATTGAAAAGTGATTGGGTTTAGTTTGTTGTGGTAAGGGTTAGCTGGTGATGATTTAGAGTAGCCTAAGTAATTTAGGTGAGTCTGGCATAGTTTGTTATGATTTGTACACCTTTTTTTGTAATTTTAAAATGATATGGTTTGGTTTGTTGTGGTAAGGGATAGTTGGGGGTGATTTACAGTAGCCGAAGTAATTTAGGTGATTCTGGTATAGTTTGTTATGATTTTTAGCATTTTTTTGTAATTTTAATGTGATTGGGCTTAGTTTGTTGCTGCAAAGTGTAGTTGGGGGTGATTTTTGATAGCCGAAGTAATTTACGTGAGTTTGGCATAGCTTGCTATGGTTAGTAGCATTTTTTTGTAATTTAAAAGTGATTGGGTTGAGTTTGTTGTGGTAAGGGTTAGTTGGTGATGATTTAGAGTAGCCGAAGTAATTTAGGTGAGTCTGGCATAGTTTGTTATGATTTGTACACCTTTTTTTGTAATTTTAAGATGATATGGTTTGGTTTGTTGTGGTAAGGGATAGTTGGGGGTGATTTACGGTAGCCGAAGTAATTTAGGTGATTCTGGTATAGTTTGTTATGATTTTTAGCATTTTTTTGTAATTTTAAAGTGATTGGGTTTATTTTGTTGCTATAAAATGTAGTTGGGGGTGATTTTTGATAGCCGATGTAATTTAGGTGAGTTTGGCTAAGTTTGCTATGGTTAGTAGCATTTTTTTGTAATTTAAAGTGATTGGGTTTAGTTTGTTGTGGTAAGGGTTAGTTGGTGATGATTTAGAGTAGCCGAAGTAATTGAGGTGAGTCTGGCATAGTTTGCTATGATTTGCACACCTTTTTTGTAATTTTAAGATGATATGGTTTGGTTTGTTGTGGTAAGGGATAGTTGGGGGTGATTTACGGTAGCCGAAGTAATTTAGGTGATTCTGTTATAGTTTATTATGATTTTTAACATTTTTTTGTAATTTTAAAGTGATTGGGCTTAGTTTGTTGCTGTAAAGTGTAGTTGGTGGTGATTTTTGATAGCCGAAGTAATTTAGGTGAGTTTGGCATAGCTTGCTATGGTTAGTAGCATTTTTTTGTAATTTAAAAGTGATTGGGTTGAGTTTGTTGTGGTAAGGGTTAGTTGGTGATGATTTAGAGTAGCCGAAGTAATTTAGGTGAGTCTGGCATAGTTTGTTATGATTTGTACACCTTTTTTTGTAATTTTAAGATGATATGGTTTGGTTTGTTGTGGTAAGGGATAGATGGGGGTGATCTACGGTTGCCGAAGTAATTTAGGTGATTCTGGTATAGTTTGTTATGATTTTTAGAATTTTTATGTAATTTTTAAGTGATTGGGCTTAGTTTGTTGCTGTAAAGTGTAGTTGGGGGTGATTTTTGATAGCCGAAGTAATTTAGGTGAGTTTGGCATAGTTTGCTATGGTTAGTAGCATTTTTTTGTAATTTAAAAGTGTTTGCGTTTAGTTTGTTGTGGTGAGGATTAATTGGTGATGATTTAGAGTAGCCGAAGTAATTTAGGTGAGTCTGGCATAGTTTGTTATGATTTGCACACCTTTTTTTGTAATTTTAAGATGATATGGTTTGGTTTGTTGTGGTAAGGGATAGTTGGGGGTGATTTACGGTAGCCGAAGTAATTTAGGTGATTCTGGTTTGGTTTGTTATGATTTTTAGCATTTTTTTGTAATTTTAAAGTGATTGGGCTTAGTTTGTTGCTGTAAAGTGTAGTTGGGGGTGATTTTTGATAGCAGAAGTAATTTAGGTGAGTTTGGCATAGTTTGCTATGGTTAGTAGCATTTTTTTGTAATTTAAAAGTGATTGGGTTTAGTTTGTTGTGGTAAGGGATAGTTGGGGATGATTTAGAGTAGCCGAAGTAATTTAGGTGTGTCTGGCATAGTTTGCTATGATTTGTACACCTTTTTTTTTAATTTTAAGATGATATGGTTTGGTTTGTTGTGGTAAGGGATAGTTGGGGGTGATTTACGGTAGCCGAAGTAA
This sequence comes from Eledona agricola, assembly GCA_964023215.1. NCBI lineage: Eukaryota > Metazoa > Arthropoda > Insecta > Coleoptera > Tenebrionidae > Eledona > Eledona agricola. Next base: position 24,831,431 of record OZ026854.1, read on the forward strand.
TTTAGGTGATTCTGGTATAGCTTGTTTTGATTTTTAGCATTTTTTTGTAATTTTAAAGTGATTGATTTTTGATAGCCGAAGTAATTTAGGTGAGTTTGGCATAGTTTGCTATGGTTAGAAGCATTTTTTTGTAATTTAAAAGTGATTGGGTTTAGTTTGTTGTGGTAAGGGTTAGTTGGTGATGATTTAGAGTAGCCGAAGTAATTTAGGTGAGTCTGGCATAGTTTGTTATGATTTGTACACCTTTTTTTGAAATTTTAAGATGATATGGTTTGGTTTGCTGTGGTAAGGGATAGTAGGGTGTGATTTACGATAACTGAAGTAATTTAGGTGATTCTGGTATAATTTGTTATGATTTTTAGAATTTTTTTGTAATTTTAAAGTGATTTTTGATAGCCGAAGTAATTTAGGTGAGTTTTGCATAGTTTGCTATGGTTAGTAGCATTTTTTTGTAATTTTAAAGTGATTGGGTTTAGTTTGTTGTGGTAAGGGTTAGTTGGTGATGATTTAGAGTAGCCGAAGTAATTTAGGTGAGTCTGGCATAGTTTGTTATTATTTGTACACCTTTTTTTGTAATTTTAAGATGATATGGTTTGGTTTGTTGTGGTAAGGGATAGTTGGGGGTGATTTACTGTAGCCGAATAATTTAGGTGATTCTGGTATAGTTTGTTATGATTTTTAACATTTTTTTGTAATTTTAAAGTGATTGGGCTTAGTTTGTTGCTGTAAAGTGTAGTTGGGGGTGATTTTTGATAGCCGAAGTAATTTAGGTGAGTTTGGCATAGTTTGCTATGGTTAGTAGCATTTATTTGTAATTTAAAAGTGATTGCGTTTAGTTTGTTGTGGTAAGGGTTAGTTGGTGATGATTTAGAGTAGCCGAAGTAATTTAAGTGAGTCTGGCATAGTTTGTTATGATTTGTACACCTTTTTTTGTAATTTTAAGATGATATGGTTTGGTTTGTTGTGGTAAGGGATAGTTGGGGGTGATTTACGGTAGCCGAAGTAATTTAGGTGATTCTGGTATAGTTTGTTATGATTTTTAGCATTTTTTTGTAATTTTAAAGTGATTGGGCTTAGTTTGTTGCTGTAAAGTGTAGTTGGGGGTGATTTTTGATAGCCGAAGTAATTTAGGTGAGTTTGGCATAGTTTGCTATGGTTAGTAGCATTTTTTTGTAATTTAAAAGTGATTGGGTTTAGTTTGTTTTGGTAAGGGTTAGTTGGTGATGATTTAGAGTAGCCGAAGTAATTTAGGTGAGTCTGGCATAGTTTGTTATTATTTGTACACCTTTTTTTGCAATTTTAAGATGATATGGTTTGGTTTGTTGTGGTAAGGGATAGTTGGGGGTGATTTACGGTAGCCGAAGTAATTTAGGTGATTCTTGTATAGTTTGTTATGATTTTTAGCATTTTTTTGTAATTTTAAAGTGATTGGGCTTAGTTTGTTGCTGTAAAGTGTAGTTGGGGGTGATTTTTGATAGCCGAAGTAATTTAGGTGAGTTTGGCATAGTTTGCTAGGGTTAGTAACATTTTTTTGTAATTTAAAAGTAATTGGGTTTAGTTTGTTGTGGTAAGGGTTAGTTGGTGATGATTTAGAGTAGCCGAAGTAATTTAGGTGAGTCTGGCATAGTTTGTTATGATTTGTACACCTTTTTTTGTAATTTTAAGATGATATGGTTTGGTTTGTTGTGGTAAGGGATAGTTGGGGGTGATTTACGGTAGCCGAAGTAATTTAGGTGATTCTGGTATAGTTTGTTATGCTTTTTAGCATTTTTTTGTAATTTTAAAATGATTGGGCTTAGTTTGTTGCTGTAAAGTGTAGTTGGGGGTGATTTTTGATAGCCGAAGTAATTTAAGTGAGTTTGGCATAGTTTGCTATGGTTAGTAGCATTTTTTTGTAATTTAAAAATGATTGGGTTTAGTTTGTTGTGGTAAGGGTTAGTTGGTGATGATTTAGAGTAGCCGAAGTAATTTAGGTGAGTCTGGCATAGTTTGTTATGATTTATACACCTTTTTTGTAATTTTAAGATGATATGGTTTGGTTTGTTGTGGTAAGGGATAGTTGGGGTTGATTTACGGTAGCCGAAGTAATTTAGGTGATTCTGGTATAGTTTGTTATGATTTTTAGCACTTTTTTGTAATTTTAAAATGATTGGGCTTAGTTTGTTGCTGTAAAGTGTAGTTGGGGGTGATTTTTGATAGCCGAAGTAATTTAGGCGAGTTTGGCATAGTTTGCTATAGTCAGTAGCATTTTTTTGTAATTTAAAAGTAATTGGGTTTAGTTTGTTGTGGAAAGGGTTAGTTGGTGATGATCTAGAATAGCCGAAGTAATTTAGGTGAGTCTGGCATAGTTGGTATGATTTGTACACCTTTTTTTGTAATTTTAAGATGATATGGTTTGGTTTGTTGTGGTAAGGGATAGTTGGGGCTGATTTACGGTAGCCGAAGTAATTTAGGTGATTCTGGAATAGTTTGTTATGATTTTTAGAATTTTTTTGTAATTTTAAAGTGATTGGGCTTAGTTTGTTGCTGTAAAGTGAAGTTGGGGTTGATTTTTGATAGCCGAAGTAATTTAGGTGAGTTTGGCATAGTTTGCTTTGGTTAGTAGCATTTTTTTGTAATTTAAAAGTGATTGGGTTTAGTTTTTTGTGGTAAGGGTTAGTTGGTGATGACCTAGAGTAGCCGAAGTAATTTAGGTGAGTCTGGCATAGTTTGCTATGATTTGTACACCTTTTTTTGTAATTTTAAGATGATATGGTTTGGTTTGTTGTGGTAAGGGATAGTTAGGGGTGATTTACGGTAGCCGAAGTAATTTAGATGATTCTGGTATAGTTTGTTATGATTTTTAGCATTTTTTTGTAATTTTAAAGTGATTGGTCTTAGTTTGTTGCTGTAAAGTGTAGTTGGGGGTGATTTTTGATAGCCGAAGTAATTTAGGTGAGTTTGGCATAGTTTGCTATGGTTAGTAGCATTTTTTTGTAATTTAAAAGTGATTGGGTTTAGTTTGTTGTGGTAAGGGTTAGTTGGTGATGATTTAGAGTAGCCAAAGTAATTTAGGTGAGTCTGGCATAGTTTGTTATGATTTGTTCACCTTTTTTTGTAATTTTAAGATGATATGGTTTGGTTTGTTGTGGTAAGGGATAGTTGGGGGTGATTTACGGTAGCCGAAGTAATTTAGGTGATTCTGGTATAGTTTGTTATAATTTTTAGCATTTTTTTGTAATTTTAAAGTGATTGGGCTTAGGTTGTTGCTGTAAAGTGTAGTTGGGGGTGATATTTGATAGCCAAAGTAATTTAAGTGAGTTTGGCATAGTTTGCTATGGTTAGTAGCATTTTTTTGTAATTTAAAAGTGATTGGGTTTAGTTTGTAGTGGTAAGGGTTTGTTGGTGATGATTTAGAGTAGCCGAAGTAATTTAGGTGAGTCTGGCATAGTTTGTTATGATTTGTACACCTTTTTTTGTAATTTTAAGATAATGTGGTTTGGTTTGTTGTGGTAAGGGATAGTTGGGGGTGATTTACGGTAGCCGAAGTAATTTAGGTGATTCTGGTATAGTTTGTTATGATTTTTAGCATTTTTTTGTAATTATACAGTGATTGGGCTTAGTTGGTTGCTGTAAAGTGTAGTTGGGGGTGATTTTTGATAGCCGAAGTAATTTTGGTGAGTTTGGCATAGTTTGCTATGGTTAGTAGCATTTTTTTGTAATTTAAAAGTGATTGGGTATAGTTTGTTGTGGTAAGGGTTAGTTGATGATGATTTAGAGTAGCCGAAGTAATTTAGGTGAGTCTGGCATTGTTTGTTATGATTTGTACACCTTTTTTGTAATTTTAAGATGATATGGTTTGGTTTGTGGTGGTAAGGGATAGTTGGGGGTGATTTACGGTAGCCGAAGTAATTTAGGTGATTCTGGTATAGTTTGTTATGATTTTTAGCATTTTTTTGTAATTTTAAAGTGATTGGGCTTAGTTTGCTGCTGTAAAGTGTAGTTAGGGGTAATTTTTGATAGCCGAAGTAATTTAGGTGAGTTTGGCATAGTTTCCTATGGTTAGTAGCATTTTTTTGTAATTTAAAAGTGATTGGGTTTAGTTTGTTGTGGTAAGGGTTAGTTGGTGATGATTTAGAGTAGCCGAAGTAATTTAGGTGAGTCTGGCATAGTTTGTTATGATTTGTACACCTTTTTTGTAATTTTAAGATGATATGGTTTGGTTTGTTGTGGTAAGGGATAGTTGGGGGTGATTTACGGTAGCCGAAGTAATTTAGGTAATTCTGGTATAGTTTGTTATGATTTTTAGCATTTTTTTTGTAATTTTAAAGTGATTGGGCTTAGTTTGTTGCTGTAAAGTGTAGTTGGGGGTGATTTTTGATAGCCGAAGTAATTTAGGTGAGTTTGGCATAGTTTGCTATGGTTAGTAGCATTTTTTTGTAATTTAAAAGTGATTGGGTTTAGTTTGTTGAGTTAAGGGTTAGTTGGTGATGATTTAGAGTAGTTGAAGTAATTTAGGTGAGTCTGGCATAGTTTGTTATGATTTTTACACCTTTTTTTGTAATTTTAAAATGATATGGTTTGGGTTGTTGTGGTAAGGGATAGTTGGGGGTAATTTACGGTAGCCGAAGTAACTTAGGTGATTCTGGTATAGTTTGTTATGATTTTTAGAATTTTTTTGTAATTTTAAAGTGATTCGGCTTAGTTTGTTGCTGCAAAATGTAGTTGGGGGTGATTTTTGATAGCCGAAGTAATTTAGTAGCATTTTTTTGTAATTTAAAAGTGATTGGGTTTAGTTTGTTGTGTTAAGGGTTAGTTGGTGATGATTTAGAGTAGCCGAAGTAATTTAGGTGAGTCTAGCATAGTTTGTTATGATTTGTACACCTTTTTTTGTAATTTTAAGATGATATGGTTTGGTTTGTTGTTGTAAGGGATAGTTGGGGGTGATTTACAGTAGCCGAAGTAATTTAGGTGATTCTGGTATAGTTTGTTATGATTTTTAGCATATTTTTGTAATTTTAAAGTGATTGGGCGTAGTTTGTTGCTGTAAAGTGTAGTTGGGGGTGATTTTTGATAGCCGAAGTAATTTAGGTGAGTTAGTCATTGTTTGCTATGGTTAGTAGCATTGTTTTGTAATTTAAAAGTGATTGGGTTTAGTTTGTTGTGGTAAGGGTTAGTTGGTGATGATTTAGAGTAGCCGAAGTAATTTAGGTGAGTCTGGAATAGTTTGTTATGATTTGTACACCTTTTTTTGTAATATTAAGATGATATGGTTTGGTTTGTTGTAGTAAGGGATAGTTGGGGGTGATTTACGGTAGCCGAAGTAATTTAGGTAATTCTGGTATAGTTTGTTATGATTTTTAGCATTTTTTTGTAATTTTAATGTCATTGGGCTTAGTTTGTTGCTGTAAAGTGTAGTTGGGGGTGATTTTTGATAGCCGAAGTAATTTAGGTGATTCTGGTATAGTTTGTTATGATTTTTAGCATTTTGTTGTAATTTTAAAGTGATTGGGCTTAGTTTGTTGCTGTAAAGTATTGTTGGGGGTGATTTTTGATAGCCGAAATGATTTAGGTGAATTTGGCATAGTTTGCTATGGTTAGTAGCATTTTTTTGTAATTTAAAAGTGATTGGGTTTAGTTTGTTGTGGTAAGGGTTAGTTGGTGATGATTTAGAGTAGCCGAAGTAATTTAGGTGAGTCTGGCATAGTTTGATATGATTTGTACACCTTTTTTAGTAATTTTAAGATGATATGGTTTGGTTTGTTGTGATAAGGGATAGTTGGGGGTGATTTACGGTAGCCGAAGTAATTTAGGTAATTCTGGTATAGTTTGTTATAATTTTTAGCATTTTTTTTGTAATTTTAAAGTGATTGGGCTTAGTTTGTTGCTGTAAAGTGTAGTTGGGGGTGATTTTTGATAGCCGAAGTAATTTAGGTGAGTTTGGCATAGTTTGCTATGGTTAGTAGCATTTTTTTGTAATTTAAAAGTGATTGGGTTTAGTTTGTTGAGTTAAGGGTTAGTTGGTGATGATTTAGAGTAGTTGAAGTAATTTAGGTGAGTCTGGCATAGTTTGTTATGATTTTTACACCTTTTTTTGTAATTTTAAGATGATATGGTTTGGGTTGTTGTGGTAAGGGATAGTTGGGGGTAATTTACGGTAGCCGAAGTAACTTAGGTGATTCTGGTATAGTTTGTTATGATTTTTAGAATTTTTTTGTAATTTTAAAGTGATTCGGCTTAGTTTGTTGCTGCAAAATGTAGTTGGGGGTGATTTTTGATAGCCGAAGTAATTTAGTAGCATTTTTTTGTAATTTAAAAGTGATTGGGTTTAGTTTGTTGTGTTAAGGGTTAGTTGGTGATGATTTAGAGTAGCCGAAGTAATTTAGGTGAGTCTAGCATAGTTTGTTATGATTTGTACACCTTTTTTTGTAATTTTAAGATGATATGGTTTGGTTTGTTGTGGTAAGGGATAGTTGGGGGTGATTTACAGTAGCCGAAGTAATTTAGGTGATTCTGGTATAGTTTGTTATGATTTTTAGCATATTTTTGTAATTTTAAAGTGATTGGGCGTAGTTTGTTGCTGTAAAGTGTAGTTGGGGGTGATTTTTGATAGCCGAAGTAATTTAGGTGAGTTTGGCATTGTTTGCTATGGTTAGTAGCATTGTTTTGTAATTTAAAAGTGATTGGGTTTAGTTTGTTGTGGTAAGGGTTAGTTGGTGATGATTTAGAGTAGCCGAAGTAATTTAGGTGAGTCTGGAATAGTTTGTTATGATTTGTACACCTTTTTTTGTAATATTAAGATGATATGGTTTGGTTTGTTGTAGTAAGGGATAGTTGGGGGTGATTTACGGTAGCCGAAGTAATTTAGGTAATTCTGGTATAGTTTGTTATGATTTTTAGCATTTTTTTGTAATTTTAATGTCATTGGGCTTAGTTTGTTGCTGTAAAGTGTAGTTGGGGGTGATTTTTGATAGCCGAAGTAATTTAGGTGATTCTGGTATAGTTTGTTATGATTTTTAGCATTTTGTTGTAATTTTAAAGTGATTGGGCTTAGTTTGTTGCTGTAAAGTATTGTTGGGGGTGATTTTTGATAGCCGAAATGATTTAGGTGAATTTGGCATAGTTTGCTATGGTTAGTAGCATTTTTTTGTAATTTAAAAGTGATTGGGTTTAGTTTGTTGTGGTAAGGGTTAGTTGGTGATGATTTAGAGTAGCCGAAGTAATTTAGGTGAGTCTGGCATAGTTTGATATGATTTGTACACCTTTTTTAGTAATTTTAAGATGATATGGTTTGGTTTGTTGTGATAAGGGATAGTTGGGGGTGATTTACGGTAGCCGAAGTAATTTAGGTGATTCTGGTATAGTTTGTTATGATTTTTAGCATTTTTTTGTAATTTTAAAGTGATTGGGCTTAGTTTGTTGCTGTAAAGTGTAGTTGGGGGTGATTTTTGATAGCCGAAGTATTTTAGGTGAGTTTGGCATAGTTTGCTATGGTTAGTAGCATTTTTTTGTAATTTAAAAGTGATTGGGTTTAGTTTGTTGTGTTAAGGGTTAGTTGGTGAAGATTTAGAATAGCCGAAGTAATTTAGGTGAGTCTGGCATAGTTTGTTATGATTTGTACACTTTTTTTGTAATTTTAAGATGATATGGTTTGGTTTGTTGTGGTAAGGGATATTTGGGGGTGATTTACGGTAGCCGAAGTAATTTAGGCGATTCTGGTACAGTTTGTTTTGATTTTTAGCATATTTTTGTAATTTTAAAGTGATTGGGTTTAGTTTGTTGCTGTAAAGTGTAGTTGGGGGTGATTTTTGACAGCCAAAGTAATTTAGGTGAATTTGGCATAGTTTGCTATGGTTAGTAGCATTGTTTTGTAATTTAAAAGTGATTGGGTTTAGTTTGTTGTGGTAAGGGTTAGTTGGTGATGATTTAGAGTAGCCGAAGTACTTTGGGTGAGTCTGGCATAGTTTGTTATGATTTGTACACCTTTTTTTGTAATATTAAGATGATATGGTTTGGTTTGTTGTGGTAAGGGATAGTTGGGGGTGATTTACGGTAGCCGAAGTAATTTAAGTGATTCTGGTATAGTTTGTTATGATTTTTAGCATTTTTTTGTAATTTTAAAGTGATTGGGCTTAATTTGTTGCTGTAAAGTGTAGTTGGGGGTGATTTTTGATAGCCGAAGTAATTTACTTCAGTTTGGCATAGTTTGCTATGGTTAGTAGTATTTTTTTGTAATTTAAAAGTGATTGGGTTTAGTTTGTTGTGGTAAGGGTTAGTTGGTGATGATTTAGAGTAGCCGAAGTAATTTAGGTGAGTCTGGCATAGTTTGTTATGTTTTTGTACACCTTTTTTTGTAATATTAAGATGATATGGTTTGGTTTGTTGTGGTAAGGGATAGTTGGGGGTGATTTACGGTAGCCGAAGTAATTTAGGTGATTCTGGTATAGTTTGTTATGATTTTTAGCATTTTTTTGTAATTTTAAAGTGATTGGGCTTAGTTTGTTGCTGTAAAGTGTAGTTGGGGGTGATTTTTGATAGCCGAAGTAATTTAGGTGAGTCTGGCATAGTTTGCTATGGTTAGTAGCATTTTTTTGTAATTTAAAAGTGATTGGGTTTAGTTTGTTGTGGTAAGGGTTAGTTGGTGATGATTTAGAGTAGCCGAAGTAATTTAGGTGAGTCTGGCATAGTTTGTTATGATTTGTACACTTTTTTTGTACTTTAAAAGATGATATGGTTTGGTTTGTTGTGGTAAGGGATAGTTGGGGGTGATTTACGGTAGCCGAAGTAATTTAGGTGATTCTGGTATAGTTTGTTATGATTTTTAGAATTTTTTTGTAATTTTAAAGTCATTGGGCTAAGTTTGTTGCTGTAAAGTGTAGTTGGGGGTGATTTTTGATAGCCGAAGTAATTTAGGTGAGTTTGGCATTGTTTGCTATGGTAAGTAGCATTTTTTTGTAATTTAAAAGTAATTGGGTTTAGTTTGTTGTGGTAAGGGTTATTTGGTGATGATTTAGAGTAGCCGAAGTAATGTAGGTGAGTCTGGCATAGTTTGTTATGATTTGTACACCTTTTTTTGTACTTTAAAAGATGATATGGTTTGGTTTGTTGTGGTAAGGGATAGTTGGGGGTGATTTACGGTAGCCGAAGTAATTTAGGTGATTCTGGTATAGTTTGTTATGATTTTTAGAATTTTTTTGTAATTTTAAAGTGATTGGGCTAAGTTTGTTGCTGTAAAGTGTAGTTGGGGGTGATTTTTGATAGCCGAAGTAATTTAGGTGAGTTTGGCATTGTTTGCTATGGTAAGTAGCATTTTTTTGTAATTTAAAAGTAATTGGGTTTAGTTTGTTGTGGTAAGGGTTAGTTGGTGATGATTTATGGTAGCCGAAGTAATTTAGGTGAGTGTGGCATAGTTTGCTATGGTTAGTAGCATTTTTTTGTAATTTAAAAGTGATTGGGTTTAGATTGTTGTGGTAAGTTTTAGTTGGTGATGATTTAGAGTAGCCGAAGTAGTTTAGGTGAGTCTGGCATAGTTTGTTATGATTTGTACACCTTTTTTTGTAATTTTAAGATGATATGGTTTGGTTTGTTGTGGTAAGGGATAGTTGGGGGTGATTTACATTAGCCGAAGTAATTTAGGTGATTCTGGTATAGTTTGTTATGATTTTTAGCATTTTTTTGTAATTTTAAAGTGATTGGGCTTAGTTTGTTGCTGTAAAGTGTAGTTGGGGGTGATTTTTGATAGCCGAAGTAATTTAGGTAAGTTTGGCATAGTTTGCTATGATTAGTATTATTTTTTTGTAATTTAAAAGTGATTGGGTTTAGTTTGTTGTGGTAAGGGTTAGTTGGTGCTGATTTAGAGTAGCCGAAGTAATTTAGGTGAGTCTGGCATAGTTTGTTATGATTTGTACACCTTTTTTTGTAGTTCTAAGATGATATGGTTTGGTTTGTTGTGGTAAGGGATAGTTGGGGGTGATTTACGGTAGGCGAAGTAATTTAGGTGATTCTGGTATAGTTTGTTATGATTTTTAGCATTTTTTTGTAATTTAAAAGTGATTGGGCTTAGTTTGTTGCTGTAAAGTGTAGTTGGGGTGATTTTTGATAGCCGAAGTAATTTAGGTGAGTCTGGCATAGTTTGTTATGATTTGTACACCTTTTTTTGTACTTTAAAAGATGATATGGTTTGGTTTGTTGTGGTAAGGGATAGTTGGGGGTGATTTACGGTAGCCAAAGTAATTTAGGTGATTCTGGTATAGTTTGTTATGATTTGTACACCTTTTTTTGTAATTTTAAGATGATATGGTTTGGTTTGTTGTGGTAAGGGATAGTTGGGGGTGATTTACGGTAGCCGAAGTAATTAAGGTGATTCTGGTGTAGTATGTTACGATTTTTAGCTTTTTTTTTAATTTTAAAGTGATTGGGCTTAGTTTGTTTCTGTAAAGTGTAGTTGGGGGTGATTTTTGATAACCGAAGTAATTTAGGTGAGTTTGGCATAGTTTGCTATGGTTAGTAGCATTTTTTTGTAATTTAAAAGTGATTGGGTTTAGTTTGTTGTGGTAAGGGTTAGTTGGTGATGATTTAGAGTACCCGAAGTAATTTAGGTAAGTCTGGCATAGTTTGTTATGATTTGTACACCTTTTTTTGTAATTTTAAGATGATATGGTTTGGTTTGTTGTGGTAAGGGATAGTTGGGGGTGATTTACGGTAGCCGAAGTAATTTAGGTGATTCTGGTATAGTTTGTTATGATTTGTACACCTTTTTTTGTAGTTCTAAGATGATATGGTTTGGTTTGTTGTGGTATGGGATAGTTGGGGGTGATTTACGGTAGGCGAAGTAATTTAGGTGATTCTGGTATAGTTTGTTATGATTTTTAACATTTTTTTGTAATTTTAAAGTGATTGGGCTTAGTTTGTTGCTGTAAAGTGTAGTTGGGGGTGATTTTTGATAGCCGAAGTAATTTAGGTGAGTTTGGCATAGTTTGCTATGGTTAGTAGCATTTATTTGTAATTTAAAAGTGATTGCGTTTAGTTTGTTGTGGTAAGGGTTAGTTGGTGATGATTTAGATTAGCCGAAGTAATTTAAGTGAGTCTGGCATAGTTTGTTATGATTTGTACACCTTTTTTTGTAATTTTAAGATGATATGGTTTGGTTTGTTGTGGTAAGGGATAGTTGGGGGTGATTTACGTTAGCCGAAGTAATTTAGGTGATTCTGGTATAGTTTGTTATGATTTTTAGCATTTTTTTGTAATTTAAAAGTGATTGGGTTTAGTTTGTTTTGGTAAGGGTTAGTTGGTGATGATTTAGAGTAGCCGAAGTAATTTAGGTGAGTCTGGCATAGTTTGTTATTATTTGTACACCTTTTTTTGCAATTTCAAGATGATATGGTTTGGTTTGTTGTGGTAAGGGATAGTTGGGGGTGATTTACGGTAGCCGAAGTAATTTAGGTGATTCTTGTATAGTTTGTTATGATTTTTAGCATTTTTTTGTAATTTTAAAGTGATTGGGCTTAGTTTGTTGCTGTAAAGTGTAGTTGGGGGTGATTTTTGATAGCCGAAGTAATTTAGGTGAGTTTGGCATAGTTTGCTAGGGTTAGTAACATTTTTTTGTAATTTAAAAGTAATTGGGTTTAGTTTGTTGTGGTAAGGGTTCTTCTTCTTCTTCTTCTGTGTTGCGGTGCGTTCCTATGTAGGACCGCTGCATTCAGGCCTTGCGGCCCATTATGCCCGCCCTTCTCTCCCCGCTCACCCTACTCAAGTCCTGACCTTTCTATGAAGCTCAGTATCTTGGGCCAGGGGAGCGTATGGAGCTCTTCAATAGGGACATGGTGTGTTCCTAGAAAATTTGCCCTACTGTGACTTAAAGGGCCACAGTTGGTCAACAGATGAATTGGAGTTTCCTCGTCTTCATTGCACAGCCGACATCTACGTTCCTCCGAGAGGCCCATGATGTAAAGATGTCGCCTCAGCTGGCAGTGTCCCGTTAGGACACCCACCAGCCTCCTCAGTCTAGTTCGACTGAGCTTAAGCATCCATCTCCGAGCTACCGGGCTGGCCACTCCCTTTATCAGGAACTTGGCCTGCCTCAGCCCGCTGATGTTCCTCCAGTAGGAGTCAAATTGAGACTTAAGCGCACTTTGCGTCCTCTGTCTCAAGTAACCCCCACTTACGCCGCACGAGGGCTGCGGGCCGAGATACGGCGTCTCCGCCGCCTCTCTGGCCAACTCATCGGCCCTTTCGTTACCTGCCACGCCCGTATGGCCTGGAACCCATACGACCGTGACAGCATTCACCTCTGCCAATCTTGACAGCGCGTGTATACAGTCCAGCACCAATCTAGATCTCACCTCGTTTGAGTTGAGGGCCCCGATGGCCGCCTGACTGTCCGTACAAATGAAGATGTGGCTGCCCGAGTATTCTCTCTCGAGATTCTCCTGCGCACATCTCAGGATAGCGAACAATTCCGCTTGAAAAACGCTCGGGTAAGTCCCCAGCGGAACGGAAACTTCCACTCTGGGTGTTTTACCAAAGATGCCCGCGCCAGTACCCTCTCCCGTTTTGGACCCATCTGTGTACCAGACTAGTCCTTTCGGCGTGAGCATATCTTCTCCTTTTATCCTCCAGTCCTCCCTTGATGGGATCCTGATCTTAAAAGGTTTATCGAAACGCCAGATGCGTTCCATATCGTCCCTGATCATCCCAGAGCACAAGTCATTGCACCCCGGGATGGATACGGGCCAATGATAGGCTCCCTCTAGTCGCCCCCTCGTTTCCAACCTTAGCTTTGTCACCGCCCTGAAGGCCTCGGCCCTAACCCTGAGGTGAAGGGGCTCGAGACCCAACAGGGCCTCCATCGCCGCGGTAGGCGTTGTTCTCAGAGCTCCGGTCACCATGAGGCATCCCAGTCTCTGAACCCGTCCCAGATTCGCCCTGATCGACTGCCGCTCCGTAGAGCGCCACCAGACCAAGGCACCGTATGTTACAATAGGTCTGACTATCGTGGTGTATAGCCAGAAAGACACCTGAGGTTGTAGACCCCATGTGCTGCCCCAGAACCGACGGCACGCCCAAAAGGTGGTCGTTGCCTTCCGCACTTGGCTTCCCACATGGTCAGTCCAAGAGAGTTTCGGATCCAAGGTTACCCCTAGATATTTAACCCTCTCGGCCAACTTTAGTGTGACGCCTTGGATACATGGCCACTGGACCGTGTCCACATTCCTTTTTCTGGTAAAGAGCATAAGTTCCATTTTCGACGGATTCATCGAAAGGCCCTTACTACCACACCACCTATTGACCATACCCAGGGCTCTTTGCATGAGCTCCGTGATTGGTCCCAAAAACTTTCCCTGTATAATTATACAGAGATCGTCCGCATATGCTTGCGCATAGAACCCATTCGCATTAAGGTCCTCCAGCAGACCGTCCAGGAGAAGCGACCACAGGAGAGGAGAAAGAACTCCCCCCTGCGGACAGCCCCTCGCTACCACGGCCTGAGTGGAAGCCCCTCTCAGAGATGACTGAATGCGGCGTCCCTCGAGCATGCGCCGTATCCAGGTAACAATGGTCCGGTGAATGCCGTGCTCGAAGGCGGCGTCGCACAACGAGTCGAACGACGGATTGCTGAAGGCGCCTTCGACGTCAAGGAAGGCAGCTAGTGCCCATTCCTTCTTCAGAATGGCGTCCTCCGCTCTTGCAACTAGCTGGTGAAGCGCCGTTTCTGTGGACCGACCAGTTCTATAAGCGTGCTGGTTGGGATGGATGGGAAACGTGTGAAGAGCCCCATCTTTGATGTGCCTATCAACCAATCTCTCACTGAGTTTCAGCAAGAAGGAAGAGAGGCTGATAGGACGGAAGTCTTTCGGCTGGTCATGTTGCAATTTCCCAGCCTTAGGCATGAACACCACCTTTACCTGTCTCCAAGAAGGTGGGATGTGGCTCAGGGCGATAGACGCCCGGATAATGTGGTACAACGGACCGATAAGACACTCCCCAGCCTCCTGAAGGAGAGCCGGGAAGATCCCGTCTGGGCCCGCCGCTTTGAACGGTGCGAACGTAGTGATCGCCCATCTTATTTTGTCGTAGGAAACGATCTCTGAGGCAGTGTGCCAGTCCCTAACCGGGCCGGACCACCGATCAGTCCCGTCATTGTTCGTTGTTGGTTCGGGAAAGTGCGTCTCCACGAGAAGCTCCAAAGCCGCCGCGTCTGAGTCCGTAAACGACCCGTCCGGCAGCCTCAGAGCCCCCACGCGGGCGCTCCCCCCCAGAACTTTCCTTAACTTAGCAACTTCTGAAAGCCCTTCCATGTTCGCACAAAAGTTCCTCCAGCCGTCCCTTTTCCTCTTTTTTATGAGGCCTTTGAACCGTCGTTGGGAGTCCTTGTAGGATTCCCATTCCGGTTGCCGGTTAATGCGCATGGCCCGGTTCAACTTTTTCCTAGTTTCCCGTCTTAGCGCCTCTAGCTCACCATTCCACCATGGTGGTTGTTTATCCTGCCCCGTTCTCAAAGGGCAGTTCGACTCGAAGGAGGAAATAATGTCCCCACGAAGAGCGTCGACTTCATGGTCCAAATCCGCCCTCGTACGTGGTCTAATCCGTTTGTCCCCAAGTTTCGCCTGTAAGTCCCTCCGGTAGGAGTTCCAATCAGTGGCCTTAGGGTTCCTGTACGTCCTAGTCGAGACGTCGATTTGGAGCGCTATTTTGAATTGTATGTACCGATGATCCGAGAGCGACGGCTCATCTAGTACCTTCCAATTCTTGATCCGCTGTGCGACCGTGCTGGAACACAGAGTAATGTCTATTACTTCCTTTCGTGCACTAGTCACGAAAGTGGGTTCGGATCCGCGGTTAGCGACCTCCAGCCCCGTAGAAGTAATGAATTCGAGCAGTGCTGATCCCCTCCTGTTGGTGTCGCTGCTTCCCCACACCGTGTGGTGTGAGTTCGCATCGCAGCCCACTATCAGGGACCAGGACTTATTCCTACAGAACTCCACTAGGTCACACAGTTCCTGTGTCGGCGGAGGAGTCGGTGAATCAAACGGCAGGTACGCTGAGCACATTACAACGCGTCTTTCGCCGATCTGGTCAATTGTGACAGCCACCAGGTCTCGATGGCAGAACCCCGGTAGCTCCTGTGCCTGCACTTGTTTGTTGACAAGTACAGCTGCTCTCGGCCTTTCCGACTTACCCTGGAACACACAAATGTTACTACAGCTGACTCCGCGCACCTTGTCCCCTATAGAATAGGGTTCTTGGATGAGGGAGATGTGTGTCTGCCCCGCAGACAAGCGACGACTAAGTAAACTAGTCGCCTCGTAGCTGCGGTGCAAGTTGATCTGGATGCACGATAGCCCCGCCGCTATTGAATTAGCGACAGTGGCCATCAAGGCTCCTTGCGTGAAGCAGAGCCCGAGGGCGAAGGCGGTGCCGGGGGGACCGGATGGTCTCCCCGCCCCGCCCCCGAGCCCTCGGGCTCCTTATGTGATGGTGCAGCCCCACCGGAGGAGCCCAAGTCCCAAAAGCGGGCCTTGTGGACACCGGTGTACGCCGTCCATCCTGCATTTGCGAGGGCTTTGTAGGAGCCCTCGTCAACCCCTAGGATGACCCTAACCTGGTTGCCCACGGCTGAGGCATCGTAGGTCCTCCATGTACCCGTACGGAGGTCCGGATTTCGACGTGCCATACGCTGAAGCGCTTGTGGCACCTTGTCAATAGTGGTCCTCAATGAGCAACCCACCTTTTTCGTCTTAGGTATCTGTTCCTGCTCTAACCAAACGAGGGCCGGAACGTCCCTAAGACAGCCAAGGCTGGCTTTTATCCAGGCCTTGGATTCTTCGTCGGCACAGGTCACCTTAATGGCGCCCTGCGCAGACCTTGTAAAGTCGTCGAAGCCGGGCAAGCGAGAGCCCTGAGGGAGCTCGTCGATCACCCGTTCCAACTCAGCTTCGATTGCGGCCGCCTCCTGTTCCGTGAGGGGTACCTCCGGGAATTCCTTCCCGACGATCGCTCCTCTCAGCCCAGATGCAGCCGCTTGAGCAAAGGAAGAGGGTCTCATGGCGATCCGCCTAGCCCTCTTCACCCGATCACCTGCCGGTGACGGAGTGCTGGAGGAAGGAAGGGACCGCTTGATCCCCCCCTCCCTTGCCTGTGACGAGCCAGGTGCTGGTTCACTGGTTCCCTCCGAAGGAGGGAGACCCACAGTCCCGGCGGCCCTGGCTCGCGCGTTTTTACGCCGCTGCGCCCCACTTGGTCGCTTGCCGCGCATTTGTGGTTTTTCCGTTTTGTTATTTTTGTCCATGATCGTCCCACGAGTACCCAGGAAGGAAGACCACTCCACCAGAGCCTGGTTTGGCAGAGCTAGGCTAAATACTCCGAGAGGGCGCCCGGTGTCTCGGAGGCTCCGTTCGCGACACTGCTCCCCCAGTGCCATGCAGCCTTCAGCACGGATCGCGTAACACCTTAGCTTGGGGGGTTGGTTCGCGACGCGGCTTTAGCTCCGGGAAGCGAGGGTTTTAGTTCTCGTCCCGGAACGTATGGCCAGCGTTGGCTAGTGGTTCGCACCACCAGTCGTGCCCCTATCCACCACCCGGGGACGCGCCCGCTAGGCTCCCAACCAACGGGGTGGTAAGGGTTAGTTGGTGATGATTTAGAGTAGCCGAAGTAATTTAGGTGAGTCTGGCATAGTTTGTTATGATTTGTACACCTTTTTTTGTAATTTTAAGATGATATGGTTTGGTTTGTTGTGGTAAGGGATAGTTGGGGGTGATTTACGGTAGCCGAAGTAATTTAGGTGATTCTGGTATAGTTTGTTATGCTTTTTAGCATTTTTTTGTAATTTTAAAATAATTGGGCTTAGTTTGTTGCTGTAAAGTGTAGTTGGGGGTAATTTTTGATAGCCGAAGTAATTTAGGCGAGTTTGGCATAGTTTGCTATAGTCAGTAGCATTTTTTTGTAATTTAAAAGTAATTGGGTTTAGTTTGTTGTGGAAAGGGTTAGTTG